>BPTQ01000007.1:261124192-261152365 GCA_019973895.1 Chrysanthemum seticuspe
ATTTTTTATCCCTAACATTAACATTTTAATTGAAGAATAAAAAGTCCATTATTCAGTTTTACTAAAGTTTTGAACTGACTATATCTGCCATTAAAATCAAATACCTTATGCAAAATGAAAATTTCACATTTGATAAATTAATTTTCTTTAATGACCATTTTATAAACTTGAAAATATAAAAATATTACTACAATCCAATGTGATATACTCCATCCTAGTTTACTCTTTATATTATTTCTACTCTTCTTACTCTTCTTTAGTGTTGGTGTTTATAATCTACGTAGATATTTTTATATACGTAGAGGGATAATAAAGAAAAAAAAATAAACTTTACACACCGAGGTTAAAAAAGAGTGAGAAGAGTAAATTTATAAATAAAAAATGATCACAAAAACATAACATGAGTTTTCATATAACTAAGTTATATAGTGTAGAGTATAGATCTAGTGAAAATAAATATTTAAATGAGAAGAGTGAGAAAAAATTGGAGCCACACATTTCAAATAAAAAAAAAGAAATAATAGGGAGATGCATATATTTTTATAGATGCATCTAATATTTGTGGTTGTGATTTCTTCTCATTCTTCTCATCTTTATTATATTTCTCATTTGATCCTACCTCATATAGTGTAACCTAACATCATTATAAAAATATAAAAGTTCAAATATTTTACCAGTAATTTCTTTTAATTAAATAGTTTACACTTTAAAAGTAAAACGTATTCCATAAACTAAAATTACCGTCTATATCAGTCAAGTTTTGAAATCATTTTGACTTATTACCTGAAAAATAAGAAGTTAATTTTACAATTACAATCCCTATTTTTTATATTTTTTATAAAATATAAGTTAAAAACATTGCAATATTTAACTCATATTATTATTTAAAATGCCTTTTTAATGGTACTTTTTTTTATAATAAAATTAATCAATTTTGACCAAATACTAGAAAAACAAAAGTTTAAAATTTTAATCATTTTTTTTAATAAAATAGTACATAAGTCAAAAACATTGCAATATTTGATTCATTTTATTTGAAGTTTAAATGCGTTTTTATTGGTATATTTTTTTATAAAGAAAATTGCTAAATATTTATTAGAAATTTGATAAATAAATATTTTGTAAAAAGTAAAAGTTTAAGGTATTTTTGATAACTTGTTAGATAGTTTAGTGGTGCGCTTTAAATTTTGTATTAAACTTATAGTTAAAACAAACTTTATGTTAGTTTTTTTTTTAACTGTTAAATAGTTTAAGTGTGTGTTTAAAACAATTTTTTGGGCAAAAAAACATTTATTTCTAAAAATAAACTTAAACATTTTTATAAAATCGTATGTAAGTTAAAAGTATTGTAATACCGGACTCATTTTGCTCGTAATTTAAAGACCTTTTTATCGGTACATTTTTTTTAAATCACTGATAAAGTTTGTTATATAAAAACCTCAAAAAATAAAACTTTCAATTTTTTGTAGATTTTCACATAATTTAAGGGGGTGTTGTAGATTTTATTTTTCTTGTTGTCGAAACATCGCCATTGCGACAAAAATGTGTATATACACAATACGGGAAATTTGATGAAAGGTGCCCCATTATGTACACTCTCACAAGTGTTTCAAAAGTGGGCTCTTTCAATTTCCATGCTCCAAAAATATCAAGACTACCCTTTCTCTTCCATCACCTCACATGTTTGCATTGGAAACTATAATTCCAAACTAAGGATAAAAATCGATAAACACGATTCTTTCAATATAGCAAACGATAAAAATCGATACATTTGAACGTTTACAGATTCTTGTGACTGATTTATGTGACACTCTGTATCTGGCAAGCAACAGCTGCAATACGTTTGCGATATCCATGATACAAATATGTTAGATGCTTTACTTTCTCAATAAATCTTTTATGGTTTTCTTTTCACTTATATACGTTAAAGTCACATTGATCTCTACATGCACCATGTCTGATTCGTTCCACTTAAAAGTGTTCCTTATTTTTCCATTCCAAAGTGCAATAAAAAAGCTTTGATCAACCTATGTCGTTAACCTATTATATCGCTGATGCTTCAGACTCCTAAATTAAGGGCTTTCTCCCCCTTTTTTTTCTTTGCATATCTAGGAGTCCTAGAAGAATCATGGCGATATACCTTGAAAGGGGTTGTCGTTAAGCGTAGTCTCTCTTTGAATCCTTTTTGCAAAGTTAGTGGCTGTGAGGCGGGTGTTGATACCAATTGTAGAACCGTAGAGGAGGGGGAGGGTGTTGAATACGGTTTTTTTTACTAACTTGAAGTTTAACAACTTCTAGTCTCAAAGATCAACAAGTGGTTATGCAACAATAACACTCACAACCACAAACACAAACCACAATATATAAAGCGAGTAAAGAGATACCACGATATATACTGGTTATGGATGGGGGGTTTATACCATCCGTACATCTAGTTGCAAATCTACGACACTGGTACTATTACAAAGTATAATCCTTATGGTGGATTATAAACCGTTATAACTTCACTCCACCGATATGCACAAAGATCGGCGCTCACAAAGAAGTGCTACTCCCAACGGTATTCCGCCCTCGGAAACCACCCACAAGAATCTCGCGATTCGAATTAACCATTAAGACCACAAAGACCACTAATACCACAAAGACTTCCCACAAGAAGTATCAAACCCTAACTAGATCTTCTCTAATCTGGGCTTGACCACCAAGGTACAAGACTTCACAACCTTATAACCAAATTGAATGAATGATAGTTGTTTACACAAATCAAACCCTAACCTAACCTAGAGACTTGATTCTAATAGAAAGAGTATAGATAAGAAGACCCTCGACACAATTCACAAGAGTGGATTAGGCTCTCTCTCTCTCTCTTGCGGAAGATAAGTGATCTTTCAAGCAAGGATAGAATAGAAGTTTAGATCACAATTATAAAGTATTAGACATAGAGGGTTGAGAGAAAAGAAAATAGATAGAAAGAATGTATTGGCAAGAGGTGAGGAGCAAATGACAATAGGTGGGCATTTATAGACAAGATCCTCAAAAATCCTAACGCGCCTAACGCGTTGGCGCGCCACCCAGCGCGCTTGGGTCAGCTCGGGATTTTTGTTGGTTTTATTTATTAATCCCAACTCTTGTTAAACCCTCAGTTGCACTTCAAATTTGACCTCTTTAATGACATATCAACACTCAAAGTGGGATAAGGTCAACCAACTCATTTAGCTAAGGTTTATATATTCAAAACATTTGGTGAAGTGAAAATTTAGTTCGGGGTTTAGTCCAATTTCAAATAGAAAGAAAAGAACTATTGGACATTGGATATTGGGTAATAACCTTTGAGTGTTCTCCAAGGGTTAGTTATTACATGATGGATAAAACTTTGCCTCACATATTTAAAATCAAATTTCAAATTTCAAATTTAAAAACTAGTTATTGGATAGGTGAGTTGTATGATGTGATATTATGAGTGTGTAAGGGAAGCTAGTTGGCAAAACTTGGACAAGAAGGATTATCATTTGTGAGTTGTAGTTTGAATTTCAAATCCAAATAAGCTTGGAGATTGTGAGAAGGAGAAGCGTGTATAACTTTGTGTGTGTGTAATAGATGTGTCATAGAATAGGTTGTCAACACAAAGCTTAGAATGGAAGGAGTTGAGTATGTATGTGTTGTAATTTGAAAGTCAAATTCAAGATAGTTGGTGATTGTGAGAGGGAGGAATATGAAGGAAGCAAAGGGTATGACTCATTGTAAGAATGTGTAAGATATGAGTTGGCAATGATTGGCATAGAGAAGGCTTAGAGAAGGTAGAGAGGGGGGAAGTTTATCCAAACTCAAATATAAATTATGAGTGTGTGAGTTTGTGTGTGTGGCATGGGTATGTGTGTGTGTGTATGTGCGAGTATTTAAAGTTCATATTTGAATATTACACATTTGTGAGGAAGAATAAGAGTGTGAGTTGTCAAAGAGAATGTTTAGTGGATTGGGTGAGAATGTAGGGGACACAAGTACAAATGTGTAAGAACCAATGTACGAGAATGTTTGTGTGATATTATTTAAAAACATACATTAGATGTTTATACTACTAGAACTTGAAAGCAAAGTGAGAGAATTGTGTTTACGTAAAGTGACCTAGAACTTGAAAATTGCGTTCTCTCAAAGTGACATAAACATCCAATAAACATCCAATGTATGTTTTTAAATAATATCACATTCTCGTACATTGCGTTACGCATTTATATACGATATGTGCTATGGGTTTTTTCGGTATAAATATTGATCCAAAGTTCCTCAATTTCATATATTCTCTCCATTAACCTCATATGTTTTTTGCACACATAAGTTGCAAAAAAAGTCATTGGGCTAAGTCGCAAGGCCCTCATCACTTCTCGCAAGGTTGAGCAGCTACTCAACTACCTCACTTAAAGCTCTTATAACTTCACACGATGAAGCTTTGGTGATGAAAGCCAATTGATGTAAACTAGAGCTACCACTTCTGCCATACCCTCGTAACCAACAATGGCATATGGTGATCATGGTTTCGAAAAATGGTTACCCTAAAGAATTCTTGTTCGCTATCATACTATAGCCTTTTGTATCTTTTACATTTTAAAAGATGTGATTGTGGCTCTAGATGTTTTTATGTATTGTACTTTATTTGATTTATTATTCTTACGATGTAATTACCTATTGTATTTGATATGGTACTTTTACGATTATTACAATACACATGTTTGTCGCAACACAAGTAAAAAACTTCATTAATACATAATGTTTATATTCGATGACACCGTATAAACATAATTTAAAGTCTTGATTATGCATTCCAAGAAATCCTATAAAATAACAGCTCCACTACCGTTACCCACGTCACCATTTAAATGGACGATGGATATGGTACTTTCACGATTATTGACTCCATCGTCAATTTAAATTGACGATGGAAGAAAATGATGTCTTAACCTTCTCATATCGTTAGACTACACAAGCTTGTCACTTCAAATGGTTAAACTTGTCCAATTCACTTTAGCGATACAACCTAGCTTAGCGTATAGTGATCAAAACCTACAACAATATAATTTTGAATTTTATTTTTATAAACACGGGTCTTCATATGTATTCTGCATGATGTTATTTTTGCATTTTATAAGAGAATGTAAACAACATCATTGTATATCACAATGGGTTAAAATAAGTGATGTGATGTGAGTAATATCTTTTGTGTAACTAGCTTAAGATATGTTTCCATGATATTGTCAGAATGACATTATACCGATGTATTTTTCTATATAGCAATACGTTTGACTAAACAACCTCTAGTGTCTAGGTTATGGACTGATTGACATCATTTCACCTAATACTTGTCTTTTAGGTTCCCAAGATAGATAAAGCATGCGATATGTATGCGATAACTTGTAATTTTAACCACAATACGAAAATTTTAATATTTGAATGGTTAAGTTTCTATGCACAATTAACTCAGATAGAATGTGAAGTTCGATACAACACCATTGCTATTAAAAGGTTATTCATATAGTTAATAATCAAAATTTATTACAAAGTATGCTGTAATAGACATCGTAAAAATCAAGAACTATTACAAAGATGAAATAGAGGAAAAAATGAAGGAGACACAAACATTTGCATGACAATTATTAGTTCTTTAAGTGCATCATGTCATGGAAAATTGCATAACAGGGGTTCTTGTACCAAATTATCTCTCTAAGGGAGAAGCATCGGGACAATGTCGGCTCCCGCAAAGAGAGTAACTTTTACAAAACCAAAATGATGTTATTGCACATGGACTCTTAGACAATGAGAGCCCAAAAAGGTTGATGATAAAAGACATCGTATTTAGTGTGTAAAGAGACCAAGCGCCGACACGGTCTCAATAGTGCTTCTTGTCCAACATTAAGGATAGTTTTTGGAACAAAAGGTTACCCCACACCTTGCCTCTCTTTGAACAAACCCAAATGTTTCATTATCATGATATGACGAATCTAGCGCACACATCATGAAGTGATCAAGACTTGTGGAACAACAAGATGAAGTTTGCATTGTTTGACGTTAAGTGATGAAGACTTATGTTTAAAAATGATTCGATAGTCTGACCTTGCAACCCAGGAGTTTATTACATGCAACATTCGAGATGCAACGTCTACATTGGATACATTTGGATTTGTAAAGAAAAAGGTTTACAATGCCAAGACATTGAAACATATAGCAATTAGAAGGGATGTATACAGATGAATAGTAGACCATATACTATATATAGGGAAAGAGAATGCAAGATCACATGGTAACAACATGTTAATTTCATACCGTAGCTACTCGTTTGATTTAATTTTGAATGTGTTAATACAAATAAGCCGTAAAAACGTTTATTTATATTTTACGATCTTCTAATGTTTTGTCGATAACAAACTTAAAATCATGTTAACGAAACAAATAAAATACGTAAATGGTTTGAACTAATAGTTTCTAACATATTCACATTTTCACATAAAACACTAAAACAAGTATAAGTGATTTTATGATTTAGTAATACATATGTACAACAACTAGTGTTTACATATTTGGGTAAAATATACACATAACTAGTATGTAGTATATTGGGTATTACAAATGGGTAGAAACTTAAGTATAACAACCCATTGGGCAAATACATTGAATGTAGTTGGGTACAACCCAAAGCCCATAACCCATGGATCTTGACCCATAACCCATTGCATGACATCATGCTTATATCATACATGGATAATATCCATAAGACCCATGGATCAACCCATACCCAATTAAGTGACTAAGTGCATTGCACTCAAAGTTACATTGTATCTAGCCAAAGATCCATGGTTCAACCCATGACTCATGACCCATAACCAAAATACCCATGGGCAAAGAGGAGCGTTACACTGATCCCTAGCTTAACGCTAGACGGATCCCTTGTGGAAGGGTTCCGTGGGATCCCGGGAAACAGTAGGATTTTTCCTCTATAAATAGTGAGCCATTTCTTCATTATACCTCACCCCTTTCCAATACACTTTCTCCCCTGAGTTAAATCTCACTAACCTTAGATCCAAGAGATCTATGTTTGTAGTTTTGTTTTTGTGTGATCGTCTAGGTTCCTTTTAAAGGCAAGATCACCACCTTTGAAGTCGAACAAGCTCAAGTCCATGAGTTGCCATGCTTCCTCGTCATCAAGGCTATTGAAGTCCTCTTGTTGATGATCTATTTCTTTCTTCAAAGAAGTGTAATGTTGAAGACATTAGTGAAAGATGTCTCAAGTGTCAAGACGAAGATATTAGTGAAGGGTATCTATCGTCTATAGGATAAGCACTTGTGGTAGGTGCTTAGAAGTCAAGACAAGAAGCATTAGTGAAAGGTGCTTAGAAGTCAAGACTTGAAGCATTAGTGAAAGGTGCTTAGAAGTGAACACACAAGACATTAGTGAAAGGTGTCTTGTAGATCTAGTCAAAGGCATTAGTGAAAGGTGCCTTAGATGTACATTCGATATGGTGTGTTTCGATGTACTAGATAGACTAGCATTAGATCCAAGGATATTGATGTCCTTGATGATGTTGTAAAGGAGTAGATCTCCTTTGGGATTAGTCGTTGGTGTAGTGTGGTAGTAGTTCCTCCATTGCAATGGAACTAGGTAATTAGCCTAGTACCTAATAAAGGGTAGGCGACGTTGTGATAGGAGTAGTTCTCCTAAGGTGTGAAAGAACTCGGTGGTTAGCCTAGCACCGTATAAAGGGTAGGCGACGTTGTGTTAGGTGTGGTTCGCCTTGGTGTGAAAGAACTCGGTATTTAGCTTTGTACCAGAAAAAGGTTAAGCGACGTTGTGAAGGCTTCTCCGCCATAAGGAGATTGGTGTAGTGTTTACGAACTCTCGAGTAGGTGACTCGAGGAGTGGAGTAGAGCAAGGAAGGTGTCCTTGTAGCCGAACCACTATAAATACTTGTGCTGTGGTTTTGTGCTTCTTACCCCTATCCTTTCATTACTTATCTTTATATGCTTGTTTATCAACATCCAACACACACACCCAAATAGATTGACATAAGTTAATCTAAATAGTTTAAAAGGAAGTTTTAATTGGTAAAACTATTCAACCCCCCCCCCCCTTCTAGTTTTCCACAATTGGTATCAGAGCTTCGTTACCAAGTTTCTTGAAGTATATTGTACCTTAAAAACTTGATACGGTCCATGGTTAATTGAAAACTACAAAGAAGGTTTTTCATAAAAACAAACACCATGTCTTTTAAAACTATATGTTTGGATGTTGATTTGATAACAACATTTTTCTTATTTATTTTTTCATTTAATTTCACTAATCTCCTTTGTCATGTTGATTAGTCAAAGCTCAACCGTCAAGTTTTCTCACGCAAGCTGACCACTTGTGAATGGCCGACCGTAAGAAACTTAAAACGGCTCAAGCACGAAATCAATGAAGATCTGGGGAGTATAGTTTTTCCCCGGGTCGTTATGTCCCAGCGAGCTGTGCGATGGATCACCCAACGAATAGTGATCGAGAGATTTGAACGGAAAAAGGATTTGGAATGATTATAACTACAGAAGAAGCCAACAAATTACAGAGGCTTAAATGCAAATTAAAGAAAGTTAAAAAGATAAAAAAAAATATTAAATAAACGCTATCACTATTTGCAATGATGTTTTTGTTTTTATGTTTTTATAAAACTTAATTTAAAAACTACGCGACGTACAATTAAAAAAGTGAAACTAAAGTAATATAAATCCTAAAAATATGAAAATGACATTTTTACAAACCTAATGATAAAAGAAAGTTTTTAGAAAAAGAAAATTATTTTTAAAACTATTTATCTAATTATTATTAATTAAAAACTATTTTTAACTATTTAATAATTACCTAAAATACAAGAGATTAGGAAATAAAGCTAGAAAAATAAAATTATGACTTGGAAAAATCTAAAATAACAAAAGAGAATTTTCAAAACTATTTTTATATTTTTCTGATTATTTTTGGATTTTTTATGAATTAAAAACTATTAAAAACTAATTAAATTACTTAAAAATACAAATTTAACTAAGAAAAATATTTTTTTGTCTTTTTATATTTATCTTAACTTAAGAAAAATGAAAAATTATTTTTTTGAACCTTTTCTGAATTTTTTGTATTAAATCCTAATTAAAAATGCTTAAAAACTAATTAAAATCAAGAAAAATAGCAAACTAGCTTAGAAAAATCTGGAAAATTCAAGATAAGCTTAAAATAATACAAGGAATCTAATAAAAATATAAAAAACAGGGGTTATCTGGAGGAAAATGAAATTGCTATGTAAAGTGCTTATGAAATAAGCACTTCAAATAAGCAAATGAAATCCCAAGACCACCCACTGATCACAGAAGCTTAAATAAGCTTAGAGAACCAAAATGCAACAAAAAACAAAAAGCCTAACCCACAGAATGGCTAAATACCAAGATTTAGGTGATTTGAGATTATAAGCTAAAACAGATTTTGGCTCCTACTTTGGACTAGAGAATAAGCACAGAGATAAGCTGGAATTAAAAACCAAAAACTGGAACATAATCTAGACCTGGGTGAGAGCTTAAAATCCAAAAACCAGACCCCTACAAGCTCTTGAGAGCTCTGTGCAAGGGCTGCAAGATCTGCACAAAACCTGTGCAGATCTGTGCAGTGTGCACAGGGCATATAAGCCTGTTTTGACAAGCTCATTTGAGGCTTCTAAAAGTTTGATAAAAATCTAAAAAAATGCTAATAAGAAACAAGACCAGCTGAAGTATTTGAACCCACAATTTGACATCATTTGGCTCAAAACTGAGTTCATGAAAAATCATCTTAGATGGGCTAAAAACTGGTTTTTCATTTTGACTTTTGACATAAAAATGGAAAGTTTGACTAACTTGAACTTTGATCCAACTTTGTGGACTGAGAATGATGTATATTGATGAAATAGATCTAAGGCAAGCTATATCTAAGTTATTTAAACATAAAATGAGCTTTTGGTTTTATAAAAGCTCAACAGCTAAGCTGTTGAGACAGATTTAATGGATATTTGACTTTTGAGCTTTGCAAGCTTAAATTAAAGACAGATATGAGCACATATGAGCTAACCAAACTTGAACCAACAAATCTTAATCACTGGATACACCTCTAAGGCAATTAATGCAGCTAATCCAAACACCCTATTAACCACTGATTTGCAAACTTAAATGATCTAGTCACTGAACAGCTTGTATAAATGATTAAACTGAGTTTACATGACCATAATACAACTACATAAACAAGTTTAAGCTATCTATAACTACAAATACAAGTACAAACAAAAACTGCCATATGATTTGAAAATTGAAAGTGAGAAAATCACTCACCACTGTCCAACTGCTTGCAGGCTAAAATCAAACCAAACCTATTCTAATTTACCCTAATCCAACCCATATCCATGCTGCATCAACCCAATATCCATTTCCTCTTCAATTTTTGCCCATTTTGACTTTCATTGACCAAATTCCAAAAGTGCTTGAAACTTGAATATTAGCTTGTAAAAAGCTATGATAAGCTTATAGAAGCTTGTTTGAGATTGAAACTGAGCTGCTAAAAGCTTAAACAAAGGAGTTTGAAAATAAAAATTTCAACAGTGGACATAAATTATGGAGAATGAACATTAACTTGAATTGATATTTAAACAGAGTTGCAATACATTAAAACTACTATGTTTGATACAAAATAACTTGATATTACAGTTGAAAAGCTATTTAAGACATGAAAGGCTTAAAAACGACATACATTTAAGAAAATAAACTAACTACTATTTATTCTTCCTTCTTCTTCCTTCTTTTTATACTCCAATCTCCTTCTCTCCTCTTTCTGAGCATATCCCAGCAATTTTCCTGGCCATTGGATGTGCAGAAGCTATCTTGGCCGTAGGATTGAAATTTGGCGCCAAAACTGTTTTGATATCTTAGACAGGGAAAAGGGTGTGATAAGGTTTTAAAAGGTACCATTTTGAGGGGTCGTTTAAGTCCTTATTTGATCACTTTTGTATCCGTTATTGCTTAATATCGTTCCTTTTCACTTTTTAGGTCTCGTGAAGGCAAAATGCTGGAATGGCACTTATTTGGACGGAAAGGCGCGAATATATGAAGAAAATGGCCAAAGTCGAAATCAAGGCACTCACAGTTGCTGAAGTTAGAAGGCGACGGCGTCAGGTGCTATTGGTGACGCCGTCCCAAAATTATTGTGACGGGTCAGAACTCAAAACTCGTATTTTCAAGAGACGGCGTCTAGTGGTGAAAGAGTAGGCCGTCGCTACTCAGACGGCCTAGATGTAATCCAGACGACGTCAGAAGCTGAAGAGGACGGCGTCACGGACATAAGGTGACGCCGTCGCAAGGTTAACGTGGCCAAGACGAAACCCTAATGGCGGCGACACGACGGCGTCACTAAACATAAGGTGACGCCGTCGCAATTGTAATCTTATATATAGAATCCGAATTTTTCAGTCTTTGTGTGGAGAGTCTTTGGAGTAAAAACCTAAAACCGAACCTAAGGTGTCTTGTACAGTATTTTAGGGTTTTTAACCCTATCTTACATCAAGATAAGTCTTTGCTTCATTAATTCAATTATGTCTTTGATTATTTGTGTGTATGCTTGCATGTTCTCCATGTCCGGCTAATTTATTTGTGTGTTTGCTTAGGAAGTATGAAACTTAATTATTGAATATTGATTGGTTGTTTCTTATCTTAGTTGATTTATGATCTAGTAATGCGATAGGTCATCCGTTGTGCACTTAATGCTTGATTCATCTTTGTGAACCTTAGAGTATAATTACCTGAGTGATTGTAGGCTAAACCATCCGAAGAGCGCCTTAGAGTAGGAGTCTATAATCTCTAGTGGGTTTGTAGACAAGACCCTTTGGTAAGTTCAAAGAGTTAGGGAGAAACGCATACCCTACAACTTTAGACACACAACGCAACTAGGAATAAGACGTGACACTCAACCATCAATAGAAGATAATTAAGGAGTAATACAAACTAAGTAAACACATCTTTAAACTATCATACGAGCACACATTAATTGACATAGACTCCCACAACCTTAGTTTAGATAATTAGATAATAGTAGAGTAATCGGTAGAAATACCAACCCCCCAAATCCAATACCCGAGATTCGTACCTTTCCATTTTCATAAAATATAAAAAGATAAAAAATAATCTTCCTCAACCTTAACCTTAGCGTAGTAACTCCCTACTAGCATTCCTATTCCCCTAGAGAACGATATCAATACCCGTGGCTTACCCTAATTACTACACTACAACGATTAGGTTCACTGCCTAGGGTGTTATAAAACTTGCTCGAAGAAAAGGAAGTTCCTTTGACCCCGAACGACGCGTGTAGCGTTATCAAGTTTTTGGCGCCGCTTCCGGGGAATAGAATAGCTAGTTAGTAGTCTACCTCGTTTAGGTTTCTTTGCTTGATTCCTATCAAGTAAATTTTTCTTATTTTTTTAGATTTCTCTTAGTCTATCCCCCTTCTTCGTAACCTTTGTTCGTAACCCCATCACTTTTCATCATGGAAGGTGATAACCCACTACCATTCATCAACATACCACCAAATGACCCGCCAAGAGCCCGTACTCTTGGTGAATACTCGAGACCAAGCCACTTAGGCTATAGGAACACCATTGAGCTTCCCGACCAAGCCCAAACTACGGCCCTGCGATCCGACACCATCCGGTTGGTGCAAAACGGATGTGCATTCCATGGACTTCGTTCCGAAGATCCAAATCAGCATCTGAGGGATTTCCTCAAAATCGTCGATTCCATCGACCTTGATGCTACTACTCGGGAGACCACGCGCCTGCGTCTCTTCCGATTCTCTCTACGGGACCAAGCTAGTAATTGGCTTGAGCGACTTCCCGCCGGCTCCATCTCAAGTTGGGATGATCTTACTTCTCGCTTCCTTGCTCAATTTTTCCCACCGGGGAGAACCACTAAGCTTAGGAATGACATCTTGATGTTCCAACAACGTCAAGGTGAATCTTTCTACGAAGCATGGACCCGATTCAAGGACTTACTTCATAAAGTCCCTCATCACGGCATTGATCTTTGGCTCCAAGTCCAAATCTTTTATGATCATGTCAACTTTCCCACTAAGCGATCCATTGACCAAGCGGCCGGTGGAAAACTTAGTAATCTCACCGCAGAAGAATCATGGGAAATAATAGAGGACCTCGCCCTCTATGACAACGAAAGTTGGGATGACCCCCGTGAGCTGCCCAAAACCGTCAAGGCAATCTCCTTGCCTCCTCCCGACCGTAGGATGATCGAACTTGAAGATCAGGTTAAATTTCTCATGAGTTCCTACGAAAATCCTAAGTCTTCACACCATGTGAACAAAGCTTCCTCTTCGTGTGAGCCGTTTTGTGATCCTCATAACACGCGCAATAGCACCCGATCCCCCGAACACGCTTCTGTTGACTACGCATCCTCGCGTATTAATGGAGCGGGAGGAAGATTCCCTACAACACCCGGACCTAGGAATTTCGATGAAACCCGAGAGGCATGGAAAGGCAAGCCCGATTTCTACTGGGGACAAACCAAAGAATTCACCTCTAATGATTTCTCA
This sequence comes from Chrysanthemum seticuspe, assembly GCA_019973895.1. Classification (NCBI taxonomy): domain Eukaryota; kingdom Viridiplantae; phylum Streptophyta; class Magnoliopsida; order Asterales; family Asteraceae; genus Chrysanthemum; species Chrysanthemum seticuspe. Next base: position 261,137,811 of record BPTQ01000007.1, read on the forward strand.
TGGCCCCCACCTAACGGTCCTAACCAACAAAACATCGAAGGGATGTTGCAAAACCTAGTTACATCCCAAGAAACCCAAATGGCTAAGCTCTCGGACCGCTTTAATAATCAACAAGCCGAGATGGATAGGAAAATAAACAACCTTTTGAAAGCCATAGCTAATAGTGATAAGAAGGTTAGTGCTATCTCAACTCCCGAGCCTTCAGGCATAGAGATTAAGGATCCAAGCAAGCTAAAGTATGTCCAATTCGTCAATACCATCGCCTTAGTTGAACCTGATGAAACAAATGACGAAGAGGACTATACACTTATGGATGAGGAAATACCCGAGGAAGTAGATGAAGTAGACATTGACTATTTCAACAAATTTCCTACGGAAGAAGAACTATCTCGCCACCCTCACTTAGTGCGTGACCTCCGTCACATGTATGTTAGGAAAAGTCCTCGAATTAAGTTTGGGAACCCTTGGAATTTCAACATACCATGTGTCATAGGACACCTTTTTGTGGCAAAAGCTTACATTGATCGCAAGTCCCCAATCAACATAATGACTAGCACCTACCACAATTGGATATTGAAGAAGCCTATTCCAACTAGGCAAGATCCCAATGATCCTAATGTTAGTTGCAATTTTCTTGGTAGAGTTAAGGGATTGCCCGTTTATGTAGGCAGTTTCACAATTCCTGCGGACTTCATAATTGTGGATGATATTAGCACTGCCATAGACCCTAGCTTGTCCCATGTTATTCTAGGAAAACCTTTCATAGAAAGCACCGGGATGACCTATGACCCCTCATTAGGAGTAGTGCGATTCAAGAATAAGACCGATGACATAGCTTACCAAATGCCGTTTAAGATTGAGAAGTTTTCATCACTCTCTAATGATGAAAAGGAACTTAAACTATCGGTCTATTATAGGAATGATGAGGATAGGGAGAAAGGTGTTGATTATGTTATGGCTAAGATTTTAGGATTCTACAAGGATTGCTTGAGCTTAGGACCGGAATACAGGACCGATTGGGGAGAGGATGAACTCTTAGAGAAGCGCATTTTAGGGCACTTCTACAACATGGAATCCCCCATTAGAAGCCGTCAAAAGGGCGGTAATGAGAAAACGTAGGAGCACGACTACGAGTCTAGCTACAAGACTCTTTAATAAAGAAAAGCGCTTCGTGGGAGGCAACCCATGCTTAATTGTTTGCTTGTTAGTGTCATATATCTTTTATTAATTGTTTATCCTCATGTTTAAATTTGTGAAAATGCTTTATTTTGTTTTTAACCTCGTCTTAATTGCATATAAAGGTATTTTACATAAGGGATAAGTGTAGGGAGGATTACAGACGTTTTCAAAAGAAACGTAAACATGAGAATAACAATTAATTAAAAGATATTTATGTTTGTTTGTTCGAGTCAAATGCTTGTATCGAGTCATAATGGATGTTTTGCAGAAATTTTTCCTGATTCTAAAGATGTAAATTTTCCAGAATTTTTTCCAGAAAATCGCAGACCAGTTTTTGTCAGGATAACCTGACGGCGTCAGGATTGCAACCTGACGGCGTCAGGAAGGAGTAAAAACATCAGATTACTTTTTCTCGTTTTCTGAGCTACTTATAAATTTTTGGAATTTTCCAGGTCTTAATTTTCTTAGAAATTCTGTAAACATCCATTCCACAAGCATTATATCCTAGTTTAAATCGAGTCTTATATATATTATTACCGCCGATTTTACGCGAAGGTTTCGTTTGTTCTCTTCAAGTGTGCAGGTTTAGTTTGTCAAGAAAAAGTTACATAAGATTGGAAGGAGCTTTTCAAGCAATAATTCTTCTTGGAAAAGAGTTTAACCACCACTTTACACGGATCCTACCGAGCTAATCAGGGGAGTATTAGTTTCTTTCGTTTTTAATTACCTTCTTTTATCATAACTTTGATACTTTTGGGGAACATTGGGGACAATGTTCAGTTTAAGTGTAGGGAGGGAAAATAAAACGGGAACTTTGAAACTATGCTTATCCTTGATTATTTGTTTCGTCCAATTGTGATTGTGTAATAAACCATGAGAAAATGTCGGTTAGGGTAATTTTGGCACCAAATTTAAAATTTTTCATGACATATAGGAGTGGGCCATTAGTCTTAACAAAAGCGTCTCACGGATAGGAAGTTGCATGACTAGCACAAAAAACCCTTTACCACCCAAATTCCACCCAAAATGTGAGGATCGCCCTTAGATTAGTAGGAATTAAAGCATTCATCTTTAATGCTTAGAGTGTGAACCGGTAGTATAATAGATTCTAGAACTTGTTTTGTGATGCATTCCGAGATCGCAAGTGAGGCTACACTTGTGTAGTTAGGAATAACTAAATGATAAGAGGCATTAGGATAACCCTTGTTTGATACCTGTAATATAATTACTTCTTCCACTTCGGTTGAGTAATTCCCCCACACCCTTTGCGTTGTACTCATCTTTAGTACACGATACCCCTAGTTAACCCCTCAGAGCCTATCCTTTTCGCGGTTCTCGTGATGTTTCGGTTTTTCCCGGAATATCAATGAAGAGCATTGTTTACACCCCACCCCCAAATATACACCCAAATCGCCTTAGCCTACCCTATATGCACTCACTTTTAGTGCATTATTGTTATCACCCAAAACCCTTAGTTCAATTATCTGGTTGCTTGCATAAGTTGCTAAGTCGAGTCATATCCTTTGTATACAGTTTTGGGATGATTGGGATTCATGGGAAAAGTTAAAGTTTATGAAATGGCGGGAAGGGAACGTTCAATTCAAATTCCCTTTGTTTGCGTAATAATGTACCCCAAGTGTTTTAATCTTTTCAAATCGGGTCAAATTAGTGTTAGAGTAATAAAAACTCAAGTGTAGGGATGTGCTCATAAATCCCTAGTATTTTGATGTTATCGTAGAGGATGGTAGAGTAAAAGTGTATGATTAAAAAAAAAAAAAAAAAAAAAAAAAAAAAAAAAAAAAAAAAGCGGGCTACCATCCTACATCTATCTTTAAATTTATGTTTGTTTATTTCAGTTATCTAAAGTTTAGAGTGTCGAGTCTTGGCTTAGCAACGCCATTCTTCATATGCATTTAACATAGAGATTTTTGACTTGCCACCACTAAATAGCCTATCCCACCAAACCCTTGTTTCCCTACCGTAAGCCTAACATTACAACCCTTTAAAAGACCTCTTTGATAGTCTTTCCTAGGTGCTTACGCCAAAGCGATGGAGGTTTGATCTATTCTCAAGCCTATGGTAATCTATGTACTAGGACCGGTTAATGAGTGTTTATCTTCCATTTCCTATTTTGTTATGTTTCATATATACACCCGAGAGAGATGTGAGTATCCAAACACCCCATGTGAGGTGCTAGTATGTAATTTCCGTGCTTGTTATGACTTTTGCGGGGCTTATATGTGTTGTGGACCATTTTGAATTAATGCTTCATGACCCCTAACTTATAAATTAATTGGCTAAAAGCACATTTGCTTGAGGACAAGCAAATAACAAGTGTAGGGATATTTGATAAGGTTTTAAAAGGTACCATTTTGAGGGGTCGTTTAAGTCCTTATTTGATCACTTTTGTATCCGTTATTGCTTAATATCGTTCCTTTTCACTTTTTAGGTCTCGTGAAGGCAAAATGCTGGAATGGCACTTATTTGGACGGAAAGGCGCGAATATATGAAGAAAATGGCCAAAGTCGAAATCAAGGCACTCACAGTTGCTGAAGTTAGAAGGCGACGGCGTCAGGTGCTATTGGTGACGCCGTCCCAAAATTATTGTGACGGGTCAGAACTCAAAACTCGTATTTTCAAGAGACGGCGTCTAGTGGTGAAAGAGTAGGCCGTCGCTACTCAGACGGCCTAGATGTAATCCAGACGACGTCAGAAGCTGAAGAGGACGGCGTCACGGACATAAGGTGACGCCGTCGCAAGGTTAACGTGGCCAAGACGAAACCCTAATGGCGGCGACACGACGGCGTCACTAAACATAAGGTGACGCCGTCGCAATTGTAATCTTATATATAGAATCCGAATTTTCAGTCTTTGTGTGGAGAGTCTTTGGAGTAAAAACCTAAAACCGAACCTAAGGTGTCTTGTACAGTATTTTAGGGTTTTTAACCCTATCTTACATCAAGATAAGTCTTTGCTTCATTAATTCAATTATGTCTTTGATTATTTGTGTGTATGCTTGCATGTTCTCCATGTCCGGCTAATTTATTTGTGTGTTTGCTTAGGAAGTATGAAACTTAATTATTGAATATTGATTGGTTGTTTCTTATCTTAGTTGATTTATGATCTAGTAATGCGATAGGTCATCCGTTGTGCACTTAATGCTTGATTCATCTTTGTGAACCTTAGAGTATAATTACCTGAGTGATTGTAGGCTAAACCATCCGAAGAGCGCCTTAGAGTAGGAGTCTATAATCTCTAGTGGGTTTGTAGACAAGACCCTTTGGTAAGTTCAAAGAGTTAGGGAGAAACGCATACCCTACAACTTTAGACACACAACGCAACTAGGAATAAGACGTGACACTCAACCATCAATAGGAGATAATTAATGAGTAATACAAACTAAGTAAACACATCTTTAAACTATCATACGAGCACACATTAATTGACATAGACTCCCACAACCTTAGTTTAGATAATTAGATAATAGTAGAGTAATCGGTAGAAATACCAACCCCCCAAATCCAATACCCGAGATTCGTACCTTTCCATTCTCATAAAATATAAAAAGATAAAAAATAATCTTCCTCAACCTTAACCTTAGCGTAGTAACTCCCTACTAGCATTCCTATTCCCCTAGAGAACGATATCAATACCCGTGGCTTACCCTAATTACTACACTACAACGATTAGGTTCACTGCCTAGGGTGTTATAAAACTTGCTCGAAGAAAAGGAAGTTCCTTTGACCCCGAACGACGCGTGTAGCGTTATCAGGGTGCATTTAATGCATTTGGCTGTTAGGTGAGGAGGGGGGGACAAAGTGTGGAGTAGGGGGACAAAGAGGTGGTGTTGTGTTGGTGGCTGGTTGCAGACAGGAGTGTCGGGGAAGACAGGACAAGGGAGGCGGGGATTGGCGGTTTATTTTAAACCGTGGTGGTATTTGGTTTCGGGTTATGGGTTGGATAGAAGGGTGTTGGGCTTATATTGGGCCTGGATTGGATATGGTTTAAGGACTAATATTGTGATCCAATTAGTATTCCAAGGACCAAAGCTGAAAAATCCGAAACTCCAGGGACTAAACATGTACTTTCTGAATTTATGATCCAAGGGCCTATCTTGCCATCTCAAATAATATAAGGACCATTTTTGCCATTTGTGAAATTCCAAGGACTAAACATGACAATTCTGAAAATCCAGGGACCAAAACTGTAATTTCTCAAAACTTTGGGACTTTTCACCAAAGGACTAATTATGACAATTTTATGATTCAAAAAGGACCTTTGGTGATTTTACTTTTGAAATTAAGGCTCAGGGACTATTTCTGACAACTTTTGAAACTTGGGGGAATGAAACTGCCAATTATGCAAACTTTGCTCATTTTTCATCTGATTTTAAACATTTTGCATCTGAAATACATAAAATGCAATTTTGAGATATTTTCAGTATTTTGATGCATTTCTGAGCATTTTTAAACGTTTTGCAGTTCAGATTTGACTAAAAATGATGAGTATTTACACACTCATCACCCACCAAGCTTTAGGAGTCGCTTGGTAACAAAAATATCTTCCTTAAGAAGGTATCTTAAACGCAAAGGAGCGGGAATCGTCTAAGTGACATTTGCTGTGTCATTTGTAAAAACATTCCTAAGTGCGCTAGAGGTATTTTTTTTTTTTTTTTTTTTTTTTTTTTTACTTTGCTTGATAATTAAGTATACATATTTAGGTATTTATATGATTATCTTTTGTGCTTATACATGTTTTACATGAAGCTTCATTAGGAAGCCTTTTTCTCACATACGTGTTTTATTTCTCGTCTAAAGTCGTGGTATATAAAACTTATATTTTGTTTCTTTTAATCCAATAATAAAACAAAACACGAATTTCAAAAATTCCTCCTTCCCCATAAATACTCCCATCATCGATCTATCTATCAAACCCTCACTTTTTCAAATCTTCCAATTTCAAAAATTTCCTCTCACTCAAAAAACTTCATCTTCCTCCTCAACCGAAACCAAGAAGATCCGTCATCAACATGGTTTACATCGCACTCGTGCTCATCGCCCTAACACTCATCGCACTTGTGTTCCCTATGATGAAGTTCACATACGGAGACATTTACTTTGTGTTGTTAATCTATATTGGAGTCATATACCCAATACTTTGTATCATCCTTAGTATTGAAATGCAATATTATTAATAATCTAGTTTATCTAGGTTATTATTGTTATAATGTGTTTATCATTTCTTTTGATTTATATGTTTTATATTCTTTCGTGATACATTAGAAGTCATGTATGCATGCTAAAAGAAAATGTAGGATAAAACATATTTCGTGGTATAAAAACTGTAAAACCTATGTTTTTATCAAATCTGTTTCTGTTACTACAGATCCACGGATCTCGGAAGATATACTAGCCGGATCCCTTTTGTAAAGGAACCGTGGGATCCGTCCTACCGGAAAACAGTTTTCATGCAAGATTAAAAACCACTATCTTTCTAAAAGTAATAATCCACTAGAATTTCAAAACCATGAGTTAGTTAAATGCTAAAAACCATTGTTAATAAAAATCTAGTAAAAACGTTAGATTATTATAGGTTGACCATAAACATCACCTCTTATTAACCCATCACCTCTATAGGTTCAACTATGACACATGAATACGAGTTTGATTTTTCACTCACTAGCATCTACACTCCTAACATCTCTCTTGAGCCCAACACACCTGGCAATCACGTCCGTGGGTTCAATAATCTCGAAACCCGTCACTTCCATGAAGGACGTATTGTAGACACCTCTCTACAATTCGAAGAAGGTATCAATACCTCCTTCCGAACCATATGATTGGAATGTCTTCTCGAAATTAACGAGAAAATATGTCCAAGGTTTGTATTGGAATTCTTCCGTCAAGTCGAACTCGTTCGTAACGAGGATCGCTCTCTATCTCTTTGGTTTTATATCAAAAACCAAAAGTTCACTCTAACCCTTGGGCATTTTGCTCACATCCTCCGGATTCCAAATCATGGACAATGTGCCTTCACCGAAGATTGGTCTCTTGATTCTCTCTTCAACTTTCGTGAAGAAAATAGTCCATATTGTTCACACATACCCTCTCCGGAAGATTTAAATCGCATAATATGCAAACCTCGACCATATTTCTCTAATCCAAACATTATCCATACACGGGATATCCGAGAAGAGTACAAGCCTCTTGCTCTCATTCTACGTGAAAATGTTTGGAGTCTTAGGGGAAATCGAGATATTCTTCCCGCTTGTTGTGCTCACATGTTGTACTGTTTGCTAACACAACAACCATACAATCTCGCCTATTTCTTTGCAAGGCGAATTGTAAATCTTCAAAGCTCCAAGAACAAACTCATTCCATATGGAATGTTCTTGACGCGCCTCTATCATAATGTCATGCACTTTCATCCTTAATTTCAAAGTCCGTTGTACGTACTTGTGAACAAGATGATGGAACCGCTGAACATTTCCCTCATGAAGACGTTCTTCATTCCTGAATCCGCCAACACTCATCAACCATTTGATGATCCATCTAGCGAAAACAATCAAGGAACTTAGCAGTATTTCAAATAGGACCAATCCTTTTCTATTCGTGCTTTATCAATGTAATCCTATTTCCTTGATGAAATAAAACATCTTACATTTGATATCTTGGTATTAGAACTCCTTTTTAACTAACCTTGGGATATAATGCATTGTTAAGATCATTGCATACCTTTAGTAAAGGTTCTGCTGAGCAGATGGGCGGATCCCAAAGTTTGTGCTAGACGGATCCCTAAACTTAGGAAACCGTGGGATCCGGCAAACAGAAAAATACAATTGCAAGCATTATATTTCAAACATATCCTTAGAACACCTCACACTAAGCTAAACACAGTGTCTTAAGGCAGATTAAGTCCTTATCAAGATAGGTTGATCTTTCTAACTCATTCCAACTCACATAGATCACACTCTAAGATGTTCATAGATCTATCATTTTGCTTTAATCCATCACTCTTCCGCTCTCAAAACTCACACTTCATTCTTTTTTACTTGATCCCTCACATCTAGTCTTAGAAATCCTTCGATTATGACTAAGATTGACCATAAATCATCCGCACCACAAAATTGATCAAAGTTGATCAAATCCTAGTTTCTCCATCTCAAAACCTTTAGGATATTTTCCAAAACACAATCCTAAGCCACAACCTGATCTCTAGGATCATTTAGATTTAATTGACACTATCATCTTTAGTGTCATCCTTGCTCATTCATTGATACTCATGAAAATTCCAAATCCTTCCATAAAAGACAATCATTAGCTACAACACTCACCACCTTCAAGTAACTAAGCACCTCTTCATTTAAGACACTTAGGAAGACTGAAACACTCAAAATGATATAGGTCTTAGATCTTAGAAACATCATTTCCACTCTTTCATAGCTGCTGAGAGCCGGATCCCTAGGATTAGCCTAGACGGATCCCTCTGAGGAGGGAACCGTGGGATCCGGATGACAGTATAGGTCAAATCTTGCTAAAACAATCATTTCAACTCATCTTCCTAACTCAAACACTCTAACTCATCTTAAATGAGTTCCTAGATCAGTGCAACCTCTGAAGTTGACTCTTGTGCATGTCAATCATCACATTCCAATGAATCCTAGTGGCTTAAAGCTTAAATGCACTTGCCAAATCTCTTAGTTTATAAACCACCTTGTTAGGACCTCCATAGTCATCACTCTCATCTTAACTTTCAACTCTTGCAACCTCTTGAAATCATCTCATCATGAGGAAAACCCCAAGTAGTAACTTATCCACCAAAGAACCACCCATGAAAAAGGCTCGTGTTATACATGAAATCTCCTCAACCGAATCATCTCCCGTCAAGCCAACAAATGATAGAATTCTTCATCATCCAATCAAACCAATTCCCAAAAGGATAGTACCCACAAAACTACCAATGCCAAACACCACCATACCTCCTAGGCCAAACAATATCATCTCCACTAAACCATCACCATTGGTTCCTAGAGCTATTTTATTTACATCCCCACTATCATCACCACACCTCTACAATTTAGAGGACTTGCCTCCTAGGCCGTCTCATTCGGTTTCGCCAACAACGTTCTCCTCATTAGGAGGAATAATGGTTCAAAATCAAGGTGTTGAGTCAACACTTGCTCCGGCTTCCTTTTCGCCATCTCCATCATATAATCCTATTTGGATTATGAGAAATCATCAAAGTCAACCACCCGACCATATGGAAGTTGACACTTCTTTACCACCACCATCATTCTTGGTCGAGTCATTCTCAAATGCACCTCCACCAATCCCTCCATCGTTTGAAGCTCCTCAAGCCGCTTCACTTGATCCTTCACATCAAGCCATTTACATTCCTCCACCACCACTACCTAGCCATGACAAAGATTGCTATCATTGTCAACATGTTGAAAGTTTGATACATGAAGTACGAGAAGACCAACGTTTCATGTTCTATCATCTCCTCGAACGTTTCGACGAGATCAAACCTAAACAAAACTTGAGCTAGAAGATTTTAGTGGTGTCCTAGCATCAAGCGTTAGATAGTTTAGAAATTCCTAGTCATGTATTGTCTATTTTCTTATTTTTAGAGTCATGTATATCATAACTCTTGTTTTATTAAATGGAATTACATGCTACTTGTTAATTTTCTGATCATATGTATTCATATCTCATTTATGTGATAACATTACTTGTTATATCACCTTTGCTGATTTTAGTCATCAGCCAGACGGATCCCTCATAATTGCCTAGCCGGATCCCTACTAGGAGGGAACCGTGAAGACAGGAACATTTTTCTTTCTACTAACTTAAATCACATTTGCAGGAAATTATGAATTATACTTGTTTTCTAACCCTTGTTTTGCAGTTATTCAATTAACACATGAAGAATTTGACACCCTAAAGCTAGGGGGAGCTTGGTGTCAAAATAATACGTTGCAAAATTACTTGCAACCTTAGATTTATATTTCATGACCTCCCGTTGCAAAAATTGCAATCATCTAGGGGGAGCACACCCGTCACATAGACGTAATCTGTTGCAAAAGTTATTTGCAAATGAACTAGATTAGAATTAGTTTTCTTGACGCCCTTACTTAGGGATGGACTCGTCAAGGGGGAGTAACGACGAGATCCTTTCCCGTTAACTTGCTCTCTATTTCTTTTTACTTTTATTTCTTTCACATGTTTTTTTTTTCTTAAAAACGATGTGTTGCTTTCCTTCTAACACTTTTTGTTTCAACAAAAAGGGGGAGAAGAAAGTAAAAACTACAAATTCAAACTTTTACGAATTTTAGATTTTCCTTAAAATAATTTTATGTTTTGTCATCAACAAAAAGGGGGAGATTGTTAATACAAATAAGCCGTAAAAACGTTTATTTATATTTTACGATCTTCTAATGTTTTGTCGATAACAAACGTAAAATCATGTTAACGAAACAAATAAAATACGTAAATGGTTTGAACTAATAGTTTCTAACATATTCACATTTTCACATAAAACACTAAAACAAGTATAAGTGATTTTATGATTTAGTAATACATATGTACAACAACTAGTGTTTACATATTTGTGTAAAATATACACATAACTAGTATGTAGTATATTGGGTATTACAAATGGGTAGAAACTTAAGTATCACAACCCATTGGGCAAATACATTGAATGTAGTTGGGTACAACCCAAAGCCCATAACCCATGGATCTTGACCCATAACCCATTGCATGACATCATGCTTATATCATACATGGATAATATCCATAAGACCCATGGATCAACCCATACCCAAGTGACTAAGTGCATTGCACTCAAAGATACATTGTATATAGCCAAAGATCCATGGTTCAACCCATGACCCATAACCAAAATACCCATGGGCAAAGAGGAGCGTTCCACGGATCCCTAGCTTAACGCTAGACGGATCCCTTGTGGAAGGGTTCCGTGGGATCCGGGGAAACAGTAGGATTTTTCCTCTATAAATAGTGAGCCATTTCTTCATTATACCTCACCCCTTTCCAATACACTTTCTCCCCTGAGTTAAATCTCACTAACCTTAGATCCAAGAGATCTATGTTTGTAGTTTTGTTTTTGTGTGATCTTCTAGGTTCCTCTTAAAGGCAAGATCACCACCTTTGAAGTCGAGCAAGCTCAAGTCCATGAGTTGCCATGCTTCCTCATCATCAAGGCTATTGAAGTCCTCTTGTTGATGATCTATTTCTTTCTTCAAAGAAGTGTAGTGCTGAAGACATTAGTGAAAGATGTCTCAAGTGTCAAGACAAAGATATTAGTGAAGGGTATCTATCGTCTATAGGATAAGCACTTGTGGTAGGTGCTTAGAAGTCAAGACAAGAAGCATTAGTGAAAGGTGCTTAGAAGTCAAGACTTGAAGCATTAGTGAAAGGTGCTAAGAAGTGAAGACACAAGACATTAGTGAAAGGTGTCTTGTAGATCTAGTCAAAGGCATTAGTGAAAGGTGCCTTAGATGTACATTCGATATGGTGTGTTTCGATGTACTAGATAGACTAGCATTAGATCCAAGGATATTGATGTCCTTGATGATGTTGTAAAGGAGTAGATCTCCTTTGGGATTAGTCGTTGGTGTAGTGTGGTAGTAGTTCCTCCATTGCAATGGAACTAGGTACTTAGCCTAGTACCTAATAAAGGGTAGGCGACGTTGTGATAGGAGTAGTTCTCCTAAGGTGTGAAAGAACTCGGTGGTTAGCCTAGCACCGTCTAAAGGGTAGGCGACGTTGTGTTAGGTTTGGTTCGCCTTGGTGTGAAAGAACTCGGTATTTAGCTTTGTACCGGAAAAAGGTTAAGCGACGTTGTGAAGGCTTCTCCGCCATAAGGAGATTGGTGTAGTGTTTACGAACTCTCGAGTAGGTGACTCGAGGAGTGGAGTAGGGCAAGGAAGGTGTCCTTGTAGCCGAACCACTATAAATACTCGTGTTGTGGTTTTGTGCTTCTTACCCTTATCCTTTCATTACTTATCTTTATATGCTTGTTTATCAACATCCAACACACACACCCAAATAGATTGACATAAGTTAATCTAAATAGTTTAAAAGGAAGTTTTAATTGGTAAAACTATTCAACCCCCCCTTCTAGTTTTCCACAGAATGTTTATCGCCAACATGACAGTATATCGCATGTGTGACGAGATTGACGTGATATCGCAGTATTGTAAAAGTTTATGGGGTATCAATTGATTTTGAATTTAAACTCGAAACCATGTCGAAATCAATCTCAAATTAAAGAGGAAAGTATTCTGAATTGAGCGGTATAATTTTTAAAATATAAAACATAACAAAATTAGAGAATTTGAGGCTTTTAATCGGCTATAGAGCTGTTAAAAGTAAGAAAGAGAGTAAAAAAAATACATTAAAAGGGCTTTTCGAAAGGTTTTTTTATTTTACAAAAACATAGAAACTTAAAGAATGCACTTTTAGATCACTTGAGGGAGAAAGTATGCATAGTGGAGCACCTTTCATCAAATTTTCCTACAATACATCGATATGTTGCTTTATGTTGGTAACAAGTGTAGCATTACCCCTGCGTTGCTGCTGAATATACTCGGATATATTTTTTTATGATGGAATCACCTAACAATGTGTAGTTATATTGTTTCTCTTTTTATACTTTTGAGTATGTATAGCGGTGGACTTAAACCTCGATGATTAATCCAATAAAAAGGTCGGAAACAATGATTATCTAAAAAATTAAATAAACTAATAAATGAAATACATTTTCATTGTGTATAAAATGCTCTTAAGACATACAAAAGCAGGCAAACATCATAAACAGTGTTATATCGGTTTATTCACTTACAAATTAATTATAGTGTAACTGGTGTAAGTTTATATGCTCAACAAATATGCTCAACAAGTATTCTGAATTGAATAGGTAAAAACCTTAATGTAATTATTTAAATTTGTTTAGCCAAAATCATACTTCAAATTGTAATGCTTTTACTTTTTTTAAAATGGAAAATAAAATTTTAGTTACAAGAGAATTCTTTTAAGAATGTTTTATGAATAGTAATTACTATTTGAGAGGGTTTTAATATAGGTTTACTAGACTATAGACCCGCGGGTTTTGCGGGTAGCAATAAAAAATTGCATTTCAACTAAAACAAAATTATAACTCATATCTATATATCAAAATTTTGAACGAACGGGTATCTTGAAAGAAACTATTCATTAATGATACAATAAACAGTTTGGTTTGTAATTGTTAAGTAAATAAGCGGCGTATTCTCCAACTTATAGATAAAAACATCACCACAAACAATCATGATTGCATACTTTGATACATCACGAAATTAAGTTCAATGATCGATTAAGAAATGCGCTAAATCTATAATATGTTTTATTCCTACTAAATAACCAACGTATCAAGACAAAAGACACAATTTGCTTGATATCATCAACCTGATGGGATTCATACCAATTGCCCATGTAGTTCTTTATGCTCACTTGAGTGCACCCTCAATCCATCAACCTCCTTATTAAGAGAAGTTGATGTTAGTACCTTTTCTTGAGGTAACAACTCCTATAAGAATTAAACAGTAGTTTGAATGAAATCATGTTTCATCTTTTAAAGGACATTATCAAAAGCAAAGATGCATTGACTATCTAACACATTACATAATGAAACATCAAATCACATATAAGCAAATGTTAACCGGTGTATTACCATGTAAGAAAATATATAATTATATAACCACATTTTAACACTAAAAAGAAGGATTACAAAATTAGTTGGATTAAAATGTATACGACCTAACAAACAAGAGTACAATTCTTTCATGTCCCATTGGAGATTTAACGGAATATGCACTCTTAAACTATAAGAACAAAAAAGAAATGAATATAATTTACGCTATGGAGCATTTGCTAAGCATATTCGGGAAACAGATGCATGGAGTTAGAGGTGACAATTTCAACACAATTACTTACAAAATGGTTCAATTTGAGTTATGTTTTATCTCGACGATTTGAAACATTAACGAATCAGAAAAAAGATAGTTAAAAAGGAAATAGCCAAATGATCTAGAAGTCGCTCAATATATTCGTGTATATGTTATGTTATAAGCAATTCCAAACAGTCATTTATATGTTATAAGCAATCCTAAACACCCCTAAACTTTCATATGACAGTTAAAAAGGAACTCAAACAGCCCCCTAATATTATCGGCTGTTAAAAATAAATGAGTATGCCTCATGTGAATACTAATCACAAGTTCAAATTCTAAATTGTTCAATCATTCAAACTAAGCTTTCTAAAGCCAAATGATATCATATTTCAGCACCCCAAACTATCCCAATATATATTATCGT
>BPTQ01000007.1:261153643-261237350 GCA_019973895.1 Chrysanthemum seticuspe
CAAGTTTCAAGATTCTAGTTCTTATGATCCTCAAGTATATGAAGAGTATTCTTCGTAGTTTACAGTCTAGTTAGGGGATTCTTTGGGTTACTAATGTTCTCCTGATGATAAGTTTTCTCCTGACACGGATGTGGTTTTAGATGATCGTCGACAAAGTTTACCTAAGGGTGACCGTCTGATAAATTCAAATGTCCTAGGTTTGACTGAATGACAATCCTAAATCATTTAGGTCAATAATTTCTCAGCCAGTGGAGTTCATATACATTAGCGATCTTTCGAGCATCAGCATCTAATAATATTCAATTCATCATAAATCAAATTCATTGTGGCACCTCCTGCCTGTCCATAAATGGGTGAACTGTTTGTCGGCTTGTCTCAATAGACAAGTCGCTAGCTCAACTCGCTAAGGCCTTCAACTACAACTCGCTACCAAAATACAAAGCAAGTCGCTACCAAGAAAACTTGTCCGTGGCTTAAGTCGCTAGCAAGAAAAACACATAAACATCACTTTTCAATCCAAAAACAACCCAACCACGATGATTCAAGCTTAACAAATCAAAAACCAAGCACATACAATGATTCTAAACACAAAACTACACTCAAGTTTCAAACTTTAACACTAGAAATGATCCAAATGATGCAAAAACTACTAAACTTTTTCAAACTCTAAAACCACCTAAAAGTCACTAGAAATCCAAAGATATGTAAGAGATGATCAAACCATGGCTCTTGATACCATTTGTAACATTTTGGATTTCACATACACATTAAACCAAACACAAAGTAGGCGTATAAAAAGTTCTAGAGAGAGAAAGTTAGAGGTTTAGGGAACTTTAGTGAGAGAAAGAAAAGTCTTATTATGAGCTCCAACTCTCTACCTTGGGAGGTAGAGAGTATTTATAGTCATTACATAAATTTCCACCTATCGGGCTGTGGATCAGGCATACAGTGGGTAAATACCTGTCCGTCCTCCACGGTGTTACTTAAACTAAATACTACTTAACTTATAATAATCTACGACTACGAGCTTTCTAGCGATTACATATACTTGAGGTGACCGACTCTTTAATAACTGGATTTACTAAATCCTAACAGTAAGTCAGTTTGGATCCTGTAAACTTAAATAGTCTGCCAGTGGGAATCCATTTGAAACAGCTGCTAGTAGATTTTGGTGTAGGCACAGTCCTCTTTTGAATAGTAGTCCTCTTGTAATCATTGGGTTTCTTAGGGGATTGATCTGACATTTGATGCTTCTTATGAGAAGTATATGAACTCCTAGTATTCTTGATCTTAGAACTTTGAACATTAACCTGAGGTTTGTTATTCATCATATCGGGATGAAGTAGTGAAGTGACTGGTTTTGACAAAACAGTATTCGCATCAACTTGGGAGGCAAGCCTAGATTTCGATGGTTTAAATCTTTCAGTTCTAAAAGCATTCGGCTGCCTAACTACGGTATGGTTTGAGTTGTTCAGAACAGTTGACTTTCCCAAGGTTGATGGTTTTGCAAACTTAGTGTTCACCCTATTTCCAATAGATTTCCTAAGTTCATTTCTTAAGGAAACAATATTGAAGCTCTTATCCTGAATTTGGGCTTTGAGGGCATCAATGTCAGCCAAAAAAGAATTTGTTTGATCTATCAACTTGGAATCGTTATCTAATAAGTTCTTTCTTAAGGACTCATTTTCTCTTAATAAGTTGGATACACATAAAGCCAATTCAACATTCCTAGATTTAAACTCACTACTCATCTCATGGTTAGGATTGCTCATCCTAAGATTGCATTTCTTATGCAGATCTGAGAGTTGACATTTCAGATTGCATATGGTTGAATCTTTGTCCTGAATCTGGGTTTTTAAGTGATTAATTTCAAATAATTCTTGAAATTCTGGAAATTCCGGATTAATGCAAGATTTTGTAGCACGAAAACTTTCTTCCTTTTGTTGTATTGCAATTTCCAGGGAAATACAATGTTTTTCAAGAATTGAGTATTTGTTTGAAAGTTCATCATAAACCCCTTTTGTTATCATGTCATTTGTTTTAAGGATTTTAGATTCAGACTCAACCAAGACACATTTAACGATATCATTATCAAAGATAGGGTCAGTTAAGGGTACCTCAATGCATGACACTTGTTCATTTGTTGGTATGGCATCTGTATTTACCTCATGCACAACAGGATTAACTAACATGTAAGCAGTTTCAAGTTTTTCGGACTCTGAGCCATTGTGTTCAGTACAGCCAATTACATCATTCATTTTACTTTATGAAATTCCGCAGTCAGCATTAGCAACATCCGTTCTTTCAACTGAGCCATTACCCAACATATCACAACTATCCTTTAATTTTCCATGACTCTCATTCAACTCATTCAAACAAACATTCATTTGAGCAGCATCCTTAATGTAGACTTCCACATTATTCATGAGTTGGATATATGTGTTGATGAACTCATGAATTTCCATTCCAGTGTGTTTCTTGAATGAAATTCCAGTCATGTATTGATCAAAGTCAGCAGAATATTCCCCTTTGATAAACGGCTGAAATTGGTTGTAAATAACTTGAAGTGCAGCATTAGAATCATCAATTAATACCTTCTCATTGGTAATTTGAAGCTTCAGTTGTTGTAAGTTCAGCAACACAAACTTTTTCAACGTAGGTAAGTCTTGGCGAAAAAGAGCACAGCATGTTCGACTCATAGGAGTGGATAACAGTTGTGTAAGGTGCTGATGAAGTAATTGAAACGGCTCAATGTTGCATTCAGAATGCATTGTATCATGGGTCATTGACAGGTGTGATTCGTTGAAGTTTGAATCAAAAGGTGAAGAGTTTTGATAATAATTTGTTGAATCAATCAAGGTAGAACATTCAGAAATATAACCAGTTTCATTGTTCTGTGAGGTAGCATAAAGTTCAAGCACTTTGGTGATGAAAGGATCAGTGAGGTAAGACATTGTGGGTGGACGAGAATCTGCTGCATGAACATTCTCAGCAACAGTGGAGATGAGTGTAGGTATGTTGGTAGACATGTTTGAAGATAACACGGGATTTTATAACTCAATGATTAAACCGGGAAATAGATTCTTTCACGGGATTTTACTAAATCAAGAGAAAACCTTATTACACACAAGAGTCAACCAAGTCGCTAATAATCCTTGAACCAAGTCGCTAAGTACTAAGTTGCTAAGTAATAACAAAAAAAGTCGCTAAGTACCCAAGTCGTTACAAATTTTGACAGCAAGTCGCTATGCACCAGTCGCTAAAGTGTCAAGTCGCTAAATAGCAACCCGCTAAGGTCCAACTCGCTAGCACCAAGTCGCTAAGAAACTTAAAGAACAAATCGCTAACAAAATTGAAAGCAAGTCGCTACCTTTACCAAGTCGCTACCCGTAGTGGAGAATCCACTAAGTGTACTATTTGTCGGCTTGTCTCAATAGACAAGTCGCTAAGCACCAAGTTGCTACCAAAACACACTACAACTCGCTACCGTTTTACAAACCAAGTCGCTAACAAGAAAAGAAGTCCGCAGCTCAAGTCGCTAGCTAGAAAAAACTTTAAAAACACACTTTTCAATCCAAAAACAACCCAACCACGATGATTCAAGCCTTCCAAATCAAAACCTAAACACTTGTGATGATCCTAAACACAAAAGTACAATCAAAATCCAAACTTTAACACTAGAAATCCACCAAATAATGCAAAAACCACTAAACTTTCTCAAACTCAAAAACCACCTAAAAACCACTAGAAATCCAAAGATATGTAAGAGATGATCAAACCATGGCTCTTGATACCATTTGTAACATATTGGATTTCACATACACATCATAACACAAACATACTTGGGCGTATAGATGATTTTAGAGAGAGAAGGTGGGATATTCTAGAAAGAGAAACTCATGTAAGGTTAGATTACCAAAGAACATCCAACCCTCTACCTTGCAAGGTAGAGGGTATTTATAGGTTACAAACTAAACGACCTCCTGACGGCCTGTGGATCAGGTATACAATGGGTAAAGACCCGTCCTTCCTCCACGGTGTTGCACTAGACTAAAACTAAGCTAGTGACTTACTAACAACTAACATAATAAACGGAATGTCTACGAGCTAACTTAAGCTAGATGATACTTGGGGTGACCGATGCTTTACAATAGAATTTCCAATTCCTAACAATAGTATTAAAGATTTTAAAGATGGTGATAAGCAAAAGAAGGATGATACTAAAAGAAGCTTAAAAAGAAAAAGAACAACTGAAGCTGAACATAAATCAAAGAAGATTGAGTTGAGATCCGATACAGTTGATGAACTGAGGAATTACATTAGAGTTGTAGATTTTGAGAATCCTAAATCCAAAGATGTTGCAGTAAAGAAGACAAACATAATCACTTTTGAAGTTGTAAAGTCAAAAGATGGATATTATTTGATGTTCCATAGGGAGGATGAAAGTTTTAGAGTATTTAATTTACTATGGTATATACTGCATATTATTGATAAAGCAGATCTGTTTCAACTATATCAACTAGTCCAAGAATACTTTGAACATATTCCATCAAGTGGAGTTGGCTTAGTATTACTAGGAGATCTGACAACTATCTTTGAAACTGAGGAAACAAGCAATGATGAACTCTGGCAAAATCAAGAGAACTGGGAGATTACAAGCTGGAGATTCTTTGAAGAATCAGGAGTTCATGCTTTAAAATTAGAAGATGGAACTATGATCCACATGCTAGCTGAAAGAAGATATCCTTTGACAAGTGATCTCATGAGAAGAATGCTGGATCATGGAATGGAAGTTGAGGAAGAGAATGAAACAGCCCTGATGGTGATTGAATTATATATCAGATGGACAAATATGGCTGATGATGAAGCATAAATACTGGTATGATTTATAATTGTAGAAATTTTTGAAAAATCGGTACTTTATTCAAAGTACTGCTGGACAAACAGTACTTTAACCAAAGTACTGCTTGCAGCATAAACCAGTAAATGTTTTTGAAAGAAAAACTTTTGTTAAGTAAAGAATATTTCGAAACAAAAGTTAAAAGCAACAATGGTTTTTGAGATGGCTATAACAATAGGTTATCAGTTCATCATGTTTAACAAAAGAACTGGCTAATCCATGAGCAAACGGCTCTAGTAAAGATATCTCAAATTCGTTATATAGTTGACAACTTGCTAATAAGTTGTATGGTAATCAATTCACCATATCATATGGTAATTAGTTCACCATGGTTGAAAGAACTAACTAGTCCAAAAGGGTACAGCTTTTGGTAAAGACAAATCAAATCTGTTGATAGCTGATGATTTGCTAAAAATCATATGGTTATCAATGTACCATGGTCTTACACACCTAAACATTTGGCTACTCCAGAGTTAATGGCTTTGGTAAAGAGACATCAAAACCATTAAAATTTCAATGATTCACCTCTCATAGAAGTTTACACATCTGGAAGTGATGAGAATAGACTGAAACTTAAATGATCTGATGTACAAATTGTCATATGTTGCTGAAAAGATGGAGCTTGCTGATTTTTGCTGAAAAGAATTACTGGTAAAGATTACTTTGATGATGATGATATAAGCACAGAATCTACAAAGACAAAATTTGAAGATAAAGCCACAATCTCTCTTTGAAGACAAAGATGTTAAAGTTGAATATACAAAGGAACTTGAAATCAAGCAAGTAGAATTCAAGTTAGGGGAGGATTGTTGGGATATAGAAAGTTGAAGTGCTGAAGAATTAAAGTACTGAAGAGTCAAAGTGCTGAAGAAGTCAAAGTACTGCTAAAGTATAAAGTCAAAGTACTGCTCGATTCATCAAAGTACTGCATGCTTAAAGGACTGATATGCAAAATCGTTAAGGATTATCTTATAATTCTAGAATGTTCTAAGATTAGTTTAGTATTACTTGTCGTACAAGGTTTGTAATTGTAAACCGACTAGGGTTATCCTTAAGCCTATAAAAGGACCCCTAGGTTGGCATTAGATATATGTGCATTATTAGAGCTTTTAGAGAATACGATATTAGAGTTTTAGTGTTGTTAAAGAATCTGTATTACAAGCAGATTCAGAGTTTTAATATAATCGTTAAAGTTAAAGTTAAATCTTCTTAGCTTTGTTAAGTACATTCCGCATACTTAATAGAGTTAGTTCAGTGTTTCTTTGTTAGTAACTTAGGATTTATCCGAGGTTATTAAACCCTTACAAGCTATATAAGTTAGTTTGGTTAGAGTACATCGATCCAATAGGTACGGTTATCATAAATAAGTCACGTCTGGTGGCTAAGGGTTATAGACAAGAAGAAGGGATTGACTACGAGGAATCATTCGCACCGGTTTCTAGACTTGAGGTTGTTCGGATTTTTCTGGCATTCGCGGCTCACATGAACATCACGGTCTTTCAGATGGACGTCGAAACTGCTTTTCTGAATGGTAAACTGAAAGAAAAGGTATATGTTAGTCAGCCAGAAGGATTTGTTGATCCAGAGTTCCCTAATCACGTCTACAAACTGAACAAGGCTCTCTACGGTCTCAAACAAGCCCCTCGGGCGTGGTATGATAAGTTGTCATCCTTTCTCATATCTCATAATTTTGTCAAAGGATCGGTCGACCCAACACTGTTCATACAATATCACGGGGCACACAATTTAATCGTTCAAATTTATGTGGATGACATCATTTTTGGGTCAAAACATCTTTAATACTCAAACGCTTTTTCAAAACTTATGAAAAAACACTTTGAAATGTCCATGATGGGTGAACTTACGTTCTTTCTAGGACTGTAAGTTCATCAATCACCCCGCGGTATTTTCTTGAGTCAGTCCAAATATGCTCTTGAAATTTTAAACAAACATGGAATGCAAAACTGTGATACCTATGCCACTCCAATGGCACATACCAAGAAACTGGATGCTGATTTGCATGGGAAATTGGTTGACCCTACCAAATACCGAAGTATTATTGGGTCTCTCATGTATCTAACAGCCAGTAGACCTGATATTGTATTTGTTGTATATATTTGCTCCCGTTATCAGTCGCGACCAACTGAAACTCACCTCTCTGAGGCTAAAAGAATCCTCCGATACATCAAGGGAACCATTAACTTGGGAATCTGGTATCCGAAGGATTCTGGTTTTGAACTAATAGCTTTTTCAGATGCTGATCACGCAGGTTGCTTAGATTCTCGGAAAAGTACTTCAGGAGCTCTATAATTTCTTGGTGATAAACTTGTGTCATGGCAATCGAAGAAGCAGGATTGTACATCGTTGTCCTCAACCGAGAAAGAATATGTAGCCATGTCGGCGTATTGTGCTCAAGTCATTTGGATGAGAACACAACTCAAAGACTATGGTTACGTATTTGACAGAATCCCGATGTACTGGGACAATCAAAGTGCTATTGCGATCTCGTGCAACTCCGTCCAACATTCGAAGTCTAAGCACATTGATCTTCGATATCATTTCATCAAGGAGCATGTGGAAAAGGGTACCGTTGAATTATATTTTGTGGGTACTGAATACCAACTGGCAGACCTTCTCACCAAAGCCTTAGCTCCTGCTAGGTTTACTGAGTTGGTCCACCGGATTGGTATGAGGTGTTTGACTCCAGAGGAACTGGACGAACTTTTAAAACAATCTTAAAACCAGTCAAACACCAAAACCTCTTTTGTAAATAAATGTTTCAAAAACAAAAATAGAAAAATGTAAAATCTAATAAAATACAAAAATATTCTTCTATCTAATTTCTTTCAAACATTGCAAGTACAAAACTTCCGTCAACACTTTGTTCTATCAAACTTTTCCCAATTTTCCCGAACAAGTGTTGAGGGGGAGAAAGTAAATATTTTTTAACCTTGTACTTGCATGTTACCCAGAATTGGTTGTATCTTTGATAATGGTGGATACGTTTCTTATTTCTTGACACTCCTCGGACCCAAAGTTGTAAAATTTCTCTATTTTTAAAGTCGAGGGGGAGTGTCGTCATGTTTCTTTCCAAACTTTCACTTCATACTTAACCAAAATGGAAGTTATGGGCTATGGATGAAAATGGTTGAGGTGGAGGGACCAAAATTGTCAAAAGTTTAAATTTATTTTATA
Organism: Chrysanthemum seticuspe; assembly: GCA_019973895.1. NCBI lineage: Eukaryota > Viridiplantae > Streptophyta > Magnoliopsida > Asterales > Asteraceae > Chrysanthemum > Chrysanthemum seticuspe. The sequence goes on from BPTQ01000007.1 coordinate 261,161,739, forward strand.
CAAAACCTTCACCTAAAACACTTCTACATTTAATTCACTCATTTATTACCACAACCGCCTCATCCTACGCCTATAATCAAACCTTCAAATCCGTGTTATAATCTTCAAATTTGTAAGTGGTTAAAGTTTCTGTGAATGATTTCAAGCATAGGTTTTTAATTATACACAAAACCAACGGTTTGATTTTCATATATGAGTGATTTCAGGTTCTACGCATATGCGTATAACTCAAAATCACTTGACGTTGATTTTGATGAAATGAGTCATGTTTTCAAAGCTTATATCATGTTTTTAAACCATTGTCATCAAGAAATCCAACCCAGAAAACCTTTTAATCATTTTTCAAAAGTTAGGGTTTATGCGTGGTTTTGGGGGTTTTCTATTGTGAATGTTTCTGGATAATTTGTTGCTTGTAATGTGTTTGAAACTTGTTTAATTAACCTATTACACTCTTGGTTCTTACCCAGATACATGAATTTTTGAGAAATTAAGGATTAGGGTTTTAGACTCGTTAAATTGGGTACTTTTGAATCTTGAGGTGTTAGATGTTAAAACTTGTTGGAAAACTATCACATAGCTTCTAAGATGTCCCTGAATTAATTTGGTGCAAATTCCATAGTTAAATATCTTAGGCGTAGGATTTGAATAGTTAGGGTTTAAACTTTACGCCTAAGGCAAAATCTACGCGTAACCTTCATAAATTGTGATACCATGAGATATGTGAAAAAGGATTGAATAAAGTGTTAATGGAAATGTTATGATGAATTTATTTTAGGTTTTACGCGTGAAAAATCAGAATCAAGGTTAAGATTGGAACTCTACACTTAAGGATCACCTTACGCGTAGAAGGTTACACGTAAGAGAAATCTTACGCGTAAGGTTCTACATGGGGACTACGCGTATCCTGTGAAGGATATGCGTAAACTTGAGTCTTACGCATAAGGTTCACTCTTACGAGTAAACCTTACGCATAAGCTCCCACATACGCTTACGCGTAAGCCTTATGCCAAGAGCTTTTTCCTACGCGTAAGATTTCTTACGCATAAGAGGAACTCCTACGCATAAGCTTATGTCTACGCGTATGGTCATACATTGTTTACGCATAAGCTTGCATTCTTACGCTTAAGCCTTATTTTAACCTCACTTATGAATTGTTACGCGTACATACTTGTAAATAAATAATTCATAACGTCACAAAACCAAAATGTCACTAAATGTCACTAATAAGATATAATGGTTAAAATGTTGTGTGAATGAGTGAAAATTTAGACTTTAAAATTCAAAATTAATGTACTAACGAAACTTATCACGACTACTTTGGACTATTGGACAAACAAGTGACATTAGACTCGTAACGTTCATTAACATAACATATTCAATAATTGGATAGTAAAAATCAACTTTTGACTAACGTAATGTCTTTCGATATGTTGGTTCTATTGGCTCAATATCTTTCAGATCACAATATGGACGTCACAATGGAAAACGTTAACGCACCAAACGTACTCACAATGGAAGATATTTTCCCTACCGGTTATAGTATGAAGATTGGAAAGAACAACCTCAAAGTTGACTTTGAGAGTACTTCACATGCTATGAGTCTTCATGCCGTATGGTTGTGGATATTTCGAAGACTCATCCTTACAACAACATGCTCACCAACACAACAACTGTACCAGAAATTTATATTCATCAGTTCTGGCATACAATGAGGATAATTGATGGTCAAAATGTTGTTACAGTGACACTCAACAATAAACATGTCACTGTCACTGTTGCTGATTTACGAGCAATCCTTTTGCTCCCTGCTATCCAGCCTGCTGAATACGTTGCTACTCCAACTGAAGAGGCTACTCTCAGACTCATGGTCGATATTGGCTATGATGAAGCTGCGGGGATCATTACTAAACATTCTTCGGTCGATTTAAAGCACATCCCTCAGCCGTGGAGAACTTTATACATCATGATTGCCAAGTTTGTTTCCGGCAGAGACAGCTGTTATGAGCATCCAAAGCTAATGGAACTACAAGTCTTCTGGGGCATGGTCAACAAGATGCATATTGACTTCGCAAGTCTGATTTTGGAAGACATGATGACATACCTCAAGAAGCCTGGCACCAAGGTCCCCTACATCAGATACACTAAGTTGTTGATCCAAAGGATACTCGGGAATAATCAAGACGTTCCCTTGAGGCTTGATGACCCCAACCAACACTCTATGTTGTTTGAGTCCACTTTAAATGTTTTCAGATTCAAAGAATCATCAACAAAGAAGCAAGGTGTAGTTTTGACTGGCTGTCTACTCACTGCTGACGTTAAAAGCCTTCAATCGTATTCACGATATCAAGAAGCAGTGACATTAGGAAAAGTCGGCTTTATGGATGAAAAGTCTTCTGCTATCCCAGCCAAGAAGACCAGGAGATCAGGCAGTACAGGAAGTGTAGCAAGCACTGGAAGTGCCCTAAAGTATCCAAAGAGGAATCCTTCCCTAAAAAGAAAATTTCCATCAAAGAGAGCCACTCCTAATCCTCAACCGGCACTCAAATTAGAGGATCAAAACTCCAAGGATACTGAGACAAATGAGGAGGTTCACTATTCTGAGTCTGTTACAGATGATACAATTTTACAACAGATAGCTGGATAACCTCAAAGTCCCAAAGCTGATAAGGGCAAGACTCCAGTTACTGAAGAAGATGAAGAAAGTTTGGATGATGAACCAAAGGATGAGGAAAGAGAGTATCACAAAACTCTCAAAGAGCTAAGGTTGAAGCATGCTGCTTCAGAATTCAACCGCCAACAAACTCGTGGCCCTGGAGGTTCAAGTGGTGGTGCACAAACTACACCAGTTCTCGATGCGGTTAATCAACCCAATAAGGGAACTGGTACCACCACTCACGAATCTGAACAACAGCAGCAAGAGGATGATATCATCTTTGACTTTGAGGAAGAAGAAAAGGAGAAGGATGAAAAGATTACTGATGAAGATATTGAGGAAGCTGCTAGGGAAAGAGCTGAAGAGGAAGCTTGAGCTAAAGCAGAAGAGGCCAGGGTAAAAGCTGAAGAAAAGGCTAAAGCTGAAAAAGAAGCTGATGATTATCTTCTAGATAATCCTGAACATAACCCAGAACAAACTTCTGAGCCACCAAATGACCCAGAGCCTTCTCATGACTCATCTTCGTCTGACTCATCGTCTCATTCATCACCACCACCATCCAAAGATGTTACCATCAGATCCACATCCAAATCATTCAAGAAACCGACCAACACTTGGGCATCACGAGCAAAGACCGAAATTGTCAAGGCTGTCAGGCAAGTACGGAAGCGAAACGTGGTCAACAAGAAATTTAATCAACTGGCCGACAGACTTAATTTACTCCAAGACATGATGAACGAGTTTTCAGATGAAAAGGAACAGATTCAACAGTTTCTCAATAGAGATATACAAGGGGAAATAGACAAGACGATCAGAGAATACACTCACAAGTTTCTTCTCGACACCTTCCCTGGAGTGACAAGAGAAATGTTCGCCAGACAACTCTATCCTAATCTCATGCGATTGGTCAAGCATACATTGTCAACTACTCCTGTTGCTATGCAAATCAATCCAGTCACGCCTCAGGTTGTCTCCGATGATGAATTGATATCGAAGCTGGTATTGCAAATGTCTCAACGATCCGGCACTTTCACTTCTGACGAAGCTAAGCTATTTGAGGCATTGCTTGAATATCAACTCAAGACATCGTGTAAAGAGTCAGTTGAAAGGGCTAAGCGACCAAGAGATGACGATGATGCGGACAAGGATTTTGAGCCGAAACGCACGAAGAAAACTGACTAATCATCATCTATGCCTCCACCACCCCAAAGGACCACCACCACTAGAAGATCTCCACAACGTCCTCCTGCTAAAGACAAACCTCAGGACTCTGAGTCTCCACCACCAACGGAGAAAACTGGTGATCATTTTGAATACACTGGTGGTGACAACGAGGAAATTCCTGAGCCCCAACAACAACCTCCTTCTTCCACATCAACTAAGCAACCAGCATCATCTTCGAAGCTAAAGAAGAAAAAGTCAACCTCAGTTGTATCATGGCTAGATTAAGATGAAACTAAAGAATATGAATGGTTTTCAAAGCTTGTTGATTCAACCCCTCAATTACCGGAAGGCCAAGAACCGGTAGATGGTCGAACTCTGGAGCATGCCAAGTTAATTCAAGAAAAGTTTAAGGTGAAGAAGATGACGAAAGCAGTGTTAAGATGAATCAAGAACGAAGCCTTTCAACTGCTAAAAGACAGCTCCGACAGTGCAATTGAAGTCGAATATCATCTCGACAACATTGCACGAGCCATGTTTGTTAACACAAATAAGCCTTAAAAATGTTTATTTGTATTTTATGATCTTCTAATTTTTTGTCGATAATAAACGTAAAATCATTTTAATGAAACAAATAAAATACGTAATTAGTTTGAGCCAATAGTTTTTCTAACACACTTACGTTTTCACATAAAACACTAAAACAAGTATAAGTGATTTTATGATTTAGTATTACATATGTACAACAACTAGTGTTTACATATTTGGTTAAATATACACATAACTAGTATGTAGTATATTGGGTAAAATAAATGGGCAGAAACTTAAGTATCATAACCCATTGACCAAATACATTGAATGTAGTTTGGTACAACCCAAAGTCCATGACCCATATCCATGGAGCTTGACCCATAACCCATGCATGACATCATGCTTATATCATATATGGATAATATCCATAACCTATGGTATTGACCCATACCCATATGACTAGGTGAATTGCACTTATAAGATACATTGTATCCAGTAAAAGACCCATGGATCAACCCATAACCCATGACCCATGACCCATAACCAAAATACCCATAGGTAAAGAGGAGCGTCCCACGGATCCCTAGCTTTACGCTACACGGATCCCTTGTGGGAGGGATCCGTGGGATCCGGGGAACAGTAGACATTTTCCTCTATAAATAGTGAGCCATTTCTTCATTGTTTCTCACCCCTTTCTAACATACTTTCTCCATGAGTTTAAAACTCTCTAACCCCAAGATCCAAGTGATCTATGTTTGTAGTTTTATTTTTGTATGATTCTCTAGGTTCCTCTTAAAGGCGAGATCACCACCTTTGAATTCAAGCAAGCTCAAGTCCATGAGTTGCTATGCTTCCTCATCATCAAGACTACTGAAGTCCTCTTTTTGATGATTCTTTTCTTTCTTCTAAGAAGTGTAGTGTTGAAGACATTAGTGAAAGATGTCTCAAGTGTTAAGACGGAGACATTAGTGAAAGGTGTCGATCATTCGTATTGTAGGCATTAGTGAAGGGTGCCTAGAAGTCAAGTCACAAGACATTAGTGAAGGGTGTCTTGAAGATCTAGTTAAAGGCATTAGTGAAAGGTGCCTTAGATGTACATTCGATATGGTGTGTTTCGATGTACAAGATAGATTAGTATTGGATCCAAGGATATTGATATCCTTGATGATGTTGTAATAAGGATTTGGTCTCCTTTGGGATTAGTCGTTGGTGTAGTGTTGGGTAGTAGTTCCTCCATTGTAATGGAACTCGGTATTTAGCCTAGTACCGGATAAAGGGTAGGCGACGTTGTGGTAGGTGTGGTTCACCTTGGTATGAAAGATTCCGGTGGTTAGCCTAGTATCGGAAAAAGAGTAGGCAACATTGTGACGGTTTCTCCACCATAAGGAGTCGGTGTCGTGTAGTGATTACGAACTCTCGAGTAGGTGACTCGGGGAGTGGAGTACGGCAAGGAAGGTGTCCTTGTAGCCGAACCACTATAAATACTCGCGTTGTGGTTTTGTGCTTTTTACTCTTATCTTTTCATTACATACTTCTACTTCTATATGTTTGTTTATCAACATCCAACGCACGTCCAAATAGATTGACATAAGTCGATCTAAATAAATTAAAACGAGTTTTAATTGGCAAAACTATTCAACCCCCCCCCCCTTCTAGTTTTCCACAATTGGCATCAGAGCTTCGTTACCAAGTTTCTTGAAGTATATTGTATTTTAAAAACTTGATACGATCTATGGTTAATTGAAAACTACAAAGAAGGTTTTTTATAAAAACAAACATCATGTCTTTTAAAACTCTTTGTTTGGATGTTGATTAGATGACAACATTTTTCTTATTATTTTTTTTTTTTGTGCACTAATCCTCTTTGTCATGTTGATTAGTCAAAGCTCATACCTACCAAGTCATAGGAATCGCTTGGTAACAAGAATGCCTTCCCTAAGAAGGTATCTTAAGCACAAAGAGGCTGGAATTGTCTTCTGACATTTGTTGTGTCATTTGTAAAGACATTCCTAAGTGCATTTGAGGTATGACTTTTCACTTATCTCTAAATGACATTAGCTTGATAAATAAGTATGGTTACCTAGGTATTTATTTGACTATCTTTTGTGCATATACATGTATTACATGTAGTTTCATTAGGAAGCTTTTTCTCACATACGTGTTTCTTTTTCGTCTAAAGTCGTGATATATAAAACTTGTGTTTTATTTCACTTAATCCAAAAATCATATCTTTCTAATAATAAAACAAAACACAAATCTCAAAAATTCCTCCTTCCCCATAAATAAACCATCCGCCGACCCTTCTATCAAATCTTCCACTTTCAAAAAATTACCTCTCATTCAAAACTTCATCTTCCTCTCATCTCATCTCAAACCAAAACCAAGAAGGTTCGTCATCAACATGGTTTACATCGCCCTCGTGCTCATCGCCTTAACACTCATCGCTCTTGTGTTCCCTATGATGAAGTTCTCATACTGAGACATATACTTTGTGTTGTTAATCAATATTGGGATCATATAACCAATCCTTTGTATCATTCTTAGCATTGAAATGAAATATTATTAATAGTCTAGTTTATCTAGGTTATTATTATCATAATGTGTTTGTCATTTCTTTTGATTTATATGTTTCGTATTATTTCATGATACATTAGAAGCCATGTATGCATGCTAAAAGAAAATGTAGGCTAAAACACATATCTTGGTATAAAATTATAAAACCTATGTTTTTATCAAATTTGTTTCTGTTACTATAGACCCACGGATCCCGGCAAGTATACTAGCCGGATCCCTTATAGAAGGGAACCGTGGGAACCGTCCTTCTGGATAACAGATTTTCATGCAAAAATAAAAACCACTTTCTTCATAAAAGAAATGTTTTACTAGAATGTCAAACATTAAGTTAGTTAAATGTCATTGTTAATAAACATCTTGTAAAAACGTTAGGTAATCATTGTTTTACCCATAATACGTCATATCCTATTAACTTTTCTTTCCTATAGGTTTCGCTATGTCACATGAATATGAGTTTGATTTTTCACTCACTAGCGTCTACACTCCTAACATCTCCCTTGAGCCCAACACACCTGGCAATCATGTCCGGGGGTTCAATAATCTCGAAAACCGTCACTTCCACGAAGGACGTATTGTAGACACCTCTCTACAATTCGAAGAAGGTATCAATACCTCCTTCCAAGCCATAGGATTGGAATGTCTTCTCGAAATTAACGAGAAAATATGTCCAAGGTTTGTATTGGAATTCTTACGTCAAGTCGAACTCGTTCGTAACAAGGATCGCTCTCTATCTCTTTGGTTTTGGATCAAAAACCAAAAGTTTGTTTTAACCCTTTGGCATTTTGCTCACATCCCCCGGATTCCAAATCATGGACAATGTGCCTTCACTGAAGATTGGTCTCTTGATTCTCTCTTCAACTTTCGTGAAGAAAATAGTCCATATTGTTCACACATACCCTCCCCGGAGGATTTAAATCGCATAATATGCAAACCTCGACCATATTACTCCGATCCAAACATTATCTTTACACGGGACATTCGAGAAGAGTACAAACCTCTTGCACTCACTCTACGTGAAAATGTTTGGAGTCTTAGGGGAAATCGAGAAATTCTTCCTGCTTGTTGTGCTCACATAATGTATTATTTGCTAACACAACAACCATACAATCTCGCCTACTTCTTCGCAAGGCGAATTGTAAATCTTCAAGGCTCCAAGAATAAACTCATCCCTTATGGAATGTTCTTGACGCGCCTCTATCATAACGTCATGCATTTTCATCTTGAATTTCAAAGTTCGTTGTACGTACTTGTGAACAAGATGATGGAACCGCTAAACACATCTCTCATGAAGACCTTCTTCATTCTTTATTCCACCAACACTCATCAACCATTTGATGATCCTTCTAGCAAAAACGCTCAAGGAACTTAATAGTCTTTCAAATAGGATCAATCCTTTTGTACTCATGCTTTATCAATGTAATCCAATTTTCTTCATGAAATAAAACATCTTACATCTTAGTAATAGAACCTCTTTAACTAACCTTGAAATATAATGCATTGTCAAAATCATTGCATACCTTTAGTAAAGATTCTGCTTAGCAGATAGACGGATCCCAAAGGTTATGCTAGACGGATCCCTACTCTTAGGGAACCGTGGGATCCGGCAAACAGAAAATGCAATTGCAATCATTGTATTTCAAACATGTCCTTAGAACACTTCACACTAAGTTATACATAGTATCTTAAGGCAAATTAATTCCTTATCAAGTTAAGTAGATCTTTCGTACTCACACATAACTCATCTAGATCACACTCAAGATGCTTGTAGATCTATCGTTTCACTTAAACTCATTACTCTTCCGCTCTCAAGCTCATTCATCATTTCTCACATGATCCCTTATATCTAGCTTTGGAAATCATTCAATTACGGCAAAATTGATCATAATCATCCTTACCTCAAAATTGGTCGAAATTGATCAAATTCTAGTTTTTCATTTTAAGCCTTTAGGATATTCTCCAAAACATTATCCTAAGTCACTATCTGATCTCTAGGATCATTTAGCTCCACTTGACACTCTCAAAATCTTTAGTGTCATCTTTGTTCATTCATTGGTACTCATGAAAGTTCCAACTTCTTCCATAAAAGGCAATCATTAGCTACATCACTCATTACTCTCAAGTACTTAAGCACCTCTTCATTTAAAACACTTAGATAAACTGAAACACTCAAGAAGAAATAGGCATTAGACCTTACAAACATCATTGCTATATTTTCTTAGCTGCTGATAGACGGGTCCCTAGGATTAGCCTAGGAGGATCCCTCGTTGGAGGGAACCGTGGGATCCGTATGACAGTCTCATGCCAACTCTAGCTAAAACAATCATTTCAAGCTCATCTTTCTAACTTAAACACTCCATCTCATCTTAAATGAGTTCCTAGATTAGTACAACTCTGAAGTTGACTCTTGTGCATGTTAATCATCACATTTCAATGAAGTTTAGTGGCTTAAGTCTTGAATGCACTTGGCAAATCCCTTGGTTTATAAACCACATTGTTAGGACTCCTAAAGTCATAATCTTCATCCTCATTTTCAGCACTTGGAAACCTTTGCAAACCTCTTGAAATCATCATGAGGAAAACTCCAAGTAGCAACCTATCCACCAAAGAACCACCTAAGAAAATTGCTCGTGTTGTACACGAAATCTCTTCAACCGAATCATCTCCGGTCAAGTCCACAAATGTAAGGATTCCTCCTCTACCAACTCAACCAATCAAACCAATTCCTAAAAAGATAGTACCCACAAAACTACCTATGCCAAACACTACCATACCTCCTAGGCCAAACAATCCCATCTCCACTAAACCATCACCATTGGTTCCTAGAGCTATCTCATTTACAACTCCACTATCATCACCACACCTCTACAATTTAGAGGATTTGCCTCATAGGCCGTCTCATCCTCCTCCACCGGCAACATTCTCCTCATTAGGAGGATTAATGGTACAAAATCAAGGTGTTGAGTCAACGTTAGCTCCAGCTTCCTTTTCGCCGTTACCATCATATAATCCCATTTGGATTATGAGAAATTATCAAATTCAACCACCCGACCATATGGAAGTTGACACTTCTCTACCACCACCATCATTCTTGGTCGAGCCATCTTTAAATGCGCCTCCACCAATCCCTCCGTCGTTTGAGGGTCCACAACCCGCTTCACTTGATCCTTCGCACCAAGCAATTTCATTTCTTCCACCACCACTACCTAGCCATGACAAAGATTGTTATCATTGTCAACATGTTGAAAGTTTGATACATGAAGTACGAGAAGACCAACGTTTCATGTTCTATCACCTCCTCGAACGTTTCGACGAGATTAAACCTAAACAAACTTGAGCTAGAGGACTTTAGTGGTGTCCTACTTTCAAGCGTTACTTAGAAAAGTCTAGTAATTCCAAGTTATGTATCGATCATTTTCTTAGTTTTTAAAGTCATGTATATCATATCTCTAGTTTTATTAAATGAAAATACATGCTACTTGCTATATTTCTGAGTATATGATACATATCTCACTTTGATATTAACATAATGTGTTATATCACCATTGCTGAAATTAATCATCAGCCAGACGGATCCCTTAAATTTGCCTAGACGGATCCCTACAAAGAGGGAACCGTGGGATCCGTGAGGCAGAAAACTATTTTTCTACTAACTTGAATTCATATTTGCAGGAAATTAGGCATTATCCTTGTTTTCTAATCTTTGTTTTGTAGTTATTCAATTTACACACGAAGACTTTGACACCCTCAAGCTAGGGGGAGCTTTGTGTCAAGGCAATACATTGCAAAATTACTTGAAATATTAGGATTACATTTCATGACATCCCTTTGCAAAATTGCAATCATCAAGGGAGAGTACATTTGTCACATAGACGAAATCTTTTGCAAACTTAGTTCCAAATGAACTAGCTTAGTATTATTTTCTTGACGCCCTCACATAGGGATGGACTCGTCAAGGGAGAGTTAAGACGAGATCCTTTCCCGTTACTTGCTCTATACTTTTTTTTTCTTTTCTATTTTTCACATGTTTTTCTTAAAACAATGTGTTAGTTTCCTTTCGAAGCTCTTTTTGTTTCGACAAAAAGGGGGAGAAGAAAGTAAAAACTACAAATTCAAACTTTTACGAATTTTAGCTTTTCCTTAAAATAATTTTATGTTTTGTCATCAACAAAAAGGGGGAGATTGTTAATACAAATAAGCCGTAAAAACGTTTATTTATATTTTACGATCTTCTAATATTTTGTCGATAACAAACGTAAAATAATTTTAACGAAACAAATAAAATACGTAATTAGTTTGAGCCAATAGTTTTTCTAACACACTTACGTTTTCACATAAAACACTAAAACAAGTATAAGTGATTTTATGATTTAGTATTACACATGTACAACAACTAGTGTTTACATATTTGGGTTAAATATACACATAACTAGTATGTAGTATATTGGGTTAAATAAATGGGTAGAAACTTAAGTATCATAACCCATTGACCAAATACATTTAATGTAGCTGGGTACCACCCAAAGTCAATGACCCATATCCATGGAGCTTGAACCATAACCCATTGCATGACATCATGCTTATATCATATATGGATAATATCCATAACCCATGGTATTGACCCATACCCATGTGACTAGGTGCATTGCACTTATAAGATACATTGTATCTAGTAAAAGACCCATGGATCAACCCATAACCCATGACCCATGACCCATAACTAAAATACCCATGGGTAAAGAGGAGCGTCCCACGGATCCCTAGCTTTACGCTATACGGATCCCTTGTGGGAGGGATCCGTGGGATCCGGGGAACAGTAGACATTTTCCTCTATAAATAGTGAGCCATTTCTTCATTATTTCTCACCCCTTTCTAACATACTTTCTCCCTGAGTTTAAAACTCTTTAACCCCAAGATCCAAGTGATCTATGTTTGTAGTTTTGTTTTTGAGTGATTCTCTAGGTTCCTCTTAAAGGCAAGATCACCACCTTTGAAGTCAATCAATCTCAAGTCCATGAGTTGCTATGCTTCCTCATCATCAAGACTACTGAAGTCCTCTTGTTGATGATTCTTTTCTTTCTTCTAAGAAGTGTAGTGTTGAAGACATTGGTGAAAGATGTCTCAAGTGTTAAGACGGAGACATTAGTGAAAGGTGTCGATCGTCCGTATTGTAGGCATTATTGAAGGGTGTCTAGAAGTCAAGTCACAAGACATTAGTGAAGGGTGTCTTGAAGACCTAGTTAAAGGCATTAGTGAAAGGTGCCTTAGATGTTCATTCGATATGGTGTGTTTCGATGTACAAGATAGATTAGTATTGGATCCAAGGATATTGATATCCTTGATGATGTTGAAATAAGGAGTTGGTCTCCTTTGGGATTAGTCGTTGGTGTAGTGTTGGGTAGTAGTTCCTCCATTGTAATGGAACTCGGTATTTAGCCTAGTACCGGATAAAGGGTAGGCGACGTTGTGGTAGGTGTGGTTCACCTTGGTGTGAAAGAACCCGGTGGTTAGCCTAGTACCGGAAAAAGAGTAGGCAACGTTGTGAAGATTTCTCCACCATAAGGAGTCGGTGTCGTGTAGTGATTACGAACTGTCGAGTAGGTGACTCGGGGAGTGGAGTAGGGCAAGGAAGGTGTCCTTGTAGCCGAACCACTATAAATACTCGCGTTGTGGTTTTGTGCTTTTTACTCTTATCTTTTCATTACATACTTATACTTCTATATGTTTGTTTATCAACATCCAACACACATCCAAATAGATTGACATAAGTCGATCTAAATAAATTAAAACGAGTTTTAATTGGAAAAACTATTCAACCCCCCATTTTAGTTTTCCACAATGTCCAACAATATTGATTGGCTCAACCTTGAATCAAATATCGACTTCACCAGGCCTGACAAGGCTCCTTACTACATCGACTGGACAAAGCCACTACCCACCATTGGCCGACCTGTCCCTACCGATATTTCTTCAACAATGACCTGGAATTTCTTCAGCACGGTAGCGAAGTTAACATAAAATATGCTACCTCACTCACCTTCCCTATCCCGGCAGCAATCTTCTCCAACAATGTGGCCATCGAGGAAGAAGCCTGATGAGTGTGTAAATACTCATCATTTTTGGTCAAATCTGAACTGCAAAACGTTTAAAAATGCTCAGAAATGCATCAAAATACTGAAAATATTCCAAAATTGCATTTTATATGTTTCAGATGCAAAATGTTCAAAATCAGATGAAAAATGAGCTAAGTTTGCATAATTGGCAGTTTCAGTCCCCCAAGTTTCAAAAGTTGTCAGAAATAGTCCCTGAGCATTTATTTCAAAAGAAAAGTCACCAAAGGTCCTTTTAAAATCATAAGTTGTCAAAATTAGTCCTTTGGTGAAAAATATCAAAAGTTTTGAGAAATTACAAAATTGGTCCTTCAAGTTTAAAATTTGGCAAAAATGGTCCTTGGAAATTTAAAAATGTCAAGTTTGGTCCTTGTACTATTGGAGCTTGTCACTTTTGGTCCCTTGGAGCAACTTTGCAAAATGGCAGAAGTGGTCCTTGCATTTTCAGAATTTACAAAACAAGCCCTTGATTATTAAACCTTTAATACCCTTGGACCCTTGTCATAATCCCTTTTGACCCTGCCATCCCAATTGGACCCCTGCATTTTGGACCCCCCTTTTTATATTAAGCCCCAGTCAAACATCCCAAGTCAAACACCCCTCGCGCCTTTTTCCTGTCTTCCCCACCAACTATCCTGCAACACTCCAACACCCATCACCCCAGCTCATCATCCACTCCCCTTGTTCCCCCCACCTCAACAAACCTCCAAGAAGCATTTAATGCCCCTCCTCCAACTCACTCAACCTCCAACTGGCAAATAAGCATTTTGGCGCCAAAACATGATCAAACGGCCAAGATGATATCAAGCTATCCAATGGCTATCAAAGCAAGTGGGATTCACTCAGAATTGGAGAGAGAAGCAGTTTGGGTATAAATAAAGGAAGAAGAAAGAGAGAAGAGAGTAGCACTTAGTTTAAATTCCAAATGTATGTCGTTTTTTAAATTCCAAAGTCTTAAATAGATTCTTAGTGGTAATTTCCAGTTTAGTTGTATCAAACTAAAGTATTTCAGTGTATTGCAACTCTTTTTAAGTATCAATTCAAGTTCATGTTAAGATTTCATGTTTCATGGTTACTGTAACAAAATTCAGTTTTGAATTCTTATATCCAAGTTTCTATTTGCTTACTTTTAAACTCAAACAAGCTTATATAAGCCTCTTACAGCTTTTTGTGAGCTTATATATCAATTTCAAGCAAATTTGGATTTTGGTCAGTGAAAGTCAACTGAATCATCATTGGGCAATGGAAATGGAATAGGGTGATGCAGTGCTGGATTTGGGTTGATTTAGAGGCTATTGGGTTGATATACTTAGGATAGAGGTTCTGTGTTTGATTCATCTCAAGCCATAGTGGCTAGGACAAATGTGAGTTCATTTTCAATATCACTGCAAAAATCTGTATCTGTGGTTAATATTGGTTCTTGCCTGTTTATTTGGTGTTAATTAGGGAAATTAGAGTGAGTTTGATCAGTAAAACAAGTTGGATCAGTAGTTAGCTCATTAAATTTGCAAATCAGTTATATAAAGGTGTGTTTGGATCAGTGGTTAGCATGTGTTAGAGGACTAAGCAGTAGTTAAGATCAGTTGGTTTACATTAATTTAGTCATTTGAAAACCATTTTAGTCATGATATTGCATCTGCTAACCTTAAAAGTCAACATCACATTAAACTTTCTCAATCTGCTTATCTGTTGAGATTTTGTAAAACCAAAGTCTTGTTTTGTGTTTAGAAAACTTAGAAATAGATTGCAGTAGTTCCATTTCATCATATAACATCAAGATCAGTCCACAAATTGAGTTCAAAGTTCATAAAAGTCAACATAACAAAATTGCTCAAAAGTCAAAACTTGCAAATCTAGTTTTTAGCCAAACTGAGTTGATTTTTCTTGGATTCATTTCTAAGCCAAATTAAATGAAATCATAGGTTTTTAAACTTCACTTGGTCTAGTTTCTTTATATCATTTTTGTACATTTTTGTGAATTTTTTATAAGCTCCTAAAAGGCTTGTCATTTGGGCCTTATATGCCCTGTGCACACACTCTGTATTAACTGAGTGTGCACAGGTTATTTGCAGAGCTTGCAACAAGCTCATCAGAGCTTGTCCAAGGCTTATATTTGGTTTACAAGCACCTGGCCAGGTCTACTTTAGGGTCCTTCTTTTAGATTTGAGTTTAGCTTATTTGGGTGGCTTGTGCTTAAGCTTCAAAGTAGGCCCCAAAACCTGTTTTTGCACTTAAGCTCTTTTCATCAAATCTGTGCAAGTTGCATTTTAGAGGTTAAGAGCAGTTGATATTAGTTGCATTTGGGTATTTATAACATATTATTGCTTCTGTATAAGTTTGGTGCCCATTTGTGGCTTTTGGCTTTTCTCAAGTGCTTATTTATAAGCAGTTTCCATTGCAGTTCCATATTCTTGCACACAACCCACTATTTTTCTAATTTTCTTAGATTCATAATATTAAATTAGACTTTTCCTGAATTTTTCAGATTTTTCTAGTTCAGTTTGCTATTTTTCTTAATTTAAAACAGTTTTTAAGCCTTTTTAATTAGCTTTTATTGCAATTAATTCAGAAAAGTTTCAAAAAAATAATTTTTCATTTTTCCTAGATTAAGATAAATATAAAAAGTCAAAAAAATATTTTTCCAGATTTTTCTTAGTTAAATTTGTATTTTTAAGCAATTTAATTAGTTTTAAATAGTTTATAATTCATAGAAAATACAAAAATAATCAGAAAAATATAAAAATAGTTTTGAAAATTCTCTTTTGTTATTTTAGATTTTTCCAAGTCATAATTTCATTTTTCTAGCTTTATTTCATATTTTCTGGTATTTTAGTCTATTATTTAATAAGTAAAAATAGTTTTTAATTAATAATAATTAGATAAATAGTTTTAAAAATAATTTTCTTTTTCTACAAATTTTCTTTTATCGTTAGGTTTGTAAAAATGTCATTTTCATATTTTTAGGATTAATATTGTTTCAGTTTCACATTTTCTTTTGTACGTCCTATAGTTTTTAATTCAAGTTTTATAAAAGAAAAACCAAAAACATCATTTTGCAAATAGTGATAGCGTTTATTTAATATATTTTATCTTTTTAATTTCCTTTAATTTGCATTTAAGCCTTTGTAATTATAGGCTTTTTCTTTAGTTATAATTAAATCAAATCTCTTTTCCATTCAAATCTCTCGATCACTATTCGTTTGGTGATTCATCGCACATCTCGTTGGGACATAACGACCCGGGGAAACCCTATACTCTCCTGATCTTCATTGCATTCGTTTCCAGACTGTTTTAAGTTTGTTACGGTTGGCCATTCACAAGTGGCCAGCTTGTGTGATAAAACTTGACCGTCTGGGAGCGAATCAAATTTTTGGCGCCGCTGCCGGGGAGCTGTGCTAATTATCTTCCGTTTAGCAGATTAGTGATTTGAATATTCACTCTTTGTTCATACCATCCATATGTATTTATATTTTCTTATAAAAATCCAAAAACATCTTAAAAATCAAAAACCCAAAAAGATTTTCTTTCTTATTTTTACAACATGTTTTTCAAAAATACCAAAAATATTCCTCTTTACCCTCTTATCCTTTTTGATTCTTTATCCCTTTACCCTCTATCCATTTGATTCTAACTTCTACTTCTTCTCATGGAATCTCTCGACTACGACGAATTCTGGGACGAAGTTGAAAAACTTCAGACTTTATCGCAAATGTCAAGAATTCGTGTTGTTCGTAATGATCCATTAATTCTGCGTAGGGAAATGGAACGAGAAACCGGGGTGACAAAGGACCAGGTACTTCCCTCTGATAATGGAGGTGCTAAATACGTCCAACCTACGGTTATCCAAAGATCTAACCCCTCGATTGCTCCTAAGCCGTCTAAAATTGATCCTAAACTTTCACGATTTACGGTTAAAAGCAAACATGCAGAATTGAGACCGGTGACTAGCAAGAATGACTTGCCTAATCTTCACGTTTCTCAAGAACCAGAACCAGAGACCATAACGGAAGTGGTGGAAATTGCTAGCTCTCAGAGCACACCACTTGTCCCACCTCCGGATTTTTCAAAATATTCTTCGAGACTTGATAGTCATTCGGATTACCATGTTGGTTTTGTTGATTCTTTGAATAAACTGATTCCTTCTCATAACTCTCAAATGAAATCGTTTATTCCTTGTGTCGGTTGTGGTGAGCCTCTTTTTGGTTCACCCTGTCGTTGGTGTACGTGTGTACAATGTGGTAATGATATTCATAACGGGAGTTGTTTGTTTTGTGGTTCGAGGAATTCATTTGATTATGATCCTAATCCAAACTTATTTAACGACCCCTCAAATTTTTCCAACTACCCACCACAGCCCGACTTATCTTCATATAATCAACATAACTGCTGTGAATTTTGTGGAGGTCCTCACCAAGGATTTGAATGTCAATCCGGAAACACATTTGTCTATGAACAGTTTTCCAGTGATGCTCAGAACTTTGGTTATGACCAATGTCCATATAATTCACCAGTCCAGACTCAACAGTTTTACTGTTGTGAGAACTGTGGAGGTCCCCATTTCAGCTCTGATTGTCAAATAGGGAATCCATTTCCTTGTAACAATCATGACTCTCACGGTTTTGACAATTTCCAACCTCCACAGCACCATACGGTTCAAACTCCACCTGAGCCGTTGTCTCAAGAAATCTCCCAAAATTTTGAAACCGCAATGAAAACACTTGATGATATGATTAGTAACTTTAAGAATCAAGTGAGTGGTGAAAAAACCATGGGAGAATTGCTAGCCGAAGAACGAGAGGCCCGCCAATCTAGGGAAGAATTATTAGTCCTAGAGCAAGCAGCTCTAAGACGTTCCCAATTTCTTAAGGCAGCTATGTATGACGATGATGAGGAGAGTTTTTATCCTTTTAATATTATTTCTCAACTCCCTCAGTCAGTTGATATCCCAGCAGTTGAGATTCCATCTCAAACAATTGCTATCACACCCAAAGCTCCCACTCACTCTCTGAACATGGGGGACGAGCATCTTGACACTGTTCCTGAAAAGGAATCGGACGAATTCATAAAGTCTAGTGTTGAGAACCTTGTCCCAATCCCGAGAGAGTCACAGGGAACTTTTGATCATATGTGTGATTCTCTTTCCCCTCTTGAGTGTTCAAATGATCATTTTGAAACTTTCTCCAATTGTAGCGAAGATTGTGCTTCCTACGGAAACATCGAGTATGTTGAGGCATCACTTCCACAATCTGATGCTGATCATCTTCTTGAGGTGTTCACCGATGAACTCACTCACATCAATCCACTTTCATCATAAAGTAACGATGTTCTCTTTGATTTCGAAGCAGATCTGAGAGAGACTGAAAGTCTCCTTGATAATGATCGTTCACTCACTTCTCACCCTAACAGTCCAATAGAGAATGTTGATCACTTTGTTCCCGAAACATTCAAAGCTACTCTCACTAATCCTCTATTTGAATTCGACTCTGAATTCACTTTAATTTCTGAGAATCCACTCTTTGATACTCAGACCGAGGATAGTGATGAGCCCACAATGGAACAAGAGTTCACAGTTTCACCTCATGTGAATGATTCTCTTCATGAAGAGTTCTCCGGTGAACTCTCTCATGACATATCTCCTCCGGAACATGATCATTTCTATTTTGATCTTGAGGATGATATTGGCTCGGAGGAAGGTATACTCTATCATACGAGTTTGCCTATTAATGATACTACCCTCACCCTTCCTCCCGATATGTCTACATTTGAGGATGAAGAATGGATCCTGATTGTTATCAAAATCTTTCTTCCTTTCCTCAAATATCTTGTGATTTCTCTTCATCTTCACTCCTTCGGGAATGAAGACACTATCTTTGACCCCGGCATTTTCATTTATCATTTTTGAGCCGGTTCTATGTATATCTCATCGGTGTGGAACTTTCACGTGCTTCAAATGTTTGTCCAAACATCTTGAATGAAAGTCCGATGGAGATTGTTTCTTCCACTTTGCTTCCCCATGAACAAATTAATTCGGGGTCGAGTCAAGCTAGCGACTCGGTAATCAAAAACAGTAGTTAAACATGGATTTTCACCCGTGTGTCCCACCCTAGTGTGGGGGAGTTGCCCCACATGTTGTGTATTAAAAAAAAAAAAAAAAAAAAAAAAAAAAAAAAAAAAAAAAAAAAAAAATCTTTCAAAATAATGGCCGTAGTATTTCCCTTTTACGTTCTTTGTTTCGGCATAGCAGCCGGTACTTTGAATATTGAGGGCAATATTCATTTCTAAGTGTGGGAGGGAATTCTCAAGAATTTTATCATGTAATTATACCGTCCAATTCCCCCATTTTTGGCCAACATTTTTTTTTTTGGAGTAAGTGTTTTGCACTTACTCAATTGGTTATCAGTCCGCCATGTCTAATAAACAAAAGGATTGGCTAATCCAGGAACAAACGGCTCTTGGTAAAGATATATCAAATCCGTTGACGGCTTGCAATTTGCCCAAAATTGTATGGTGTTCAGCTCACCATATCTTTAATTAGTGAAGAGTTGGCTAGCCCGCAAGTTTATGGCTTGTGGTAAAGGCAGTGGAAAAACCATAATTGGTAATCAGCTCACCAAAGATAATATTGATAATTTATCTAAGAGTTGGCTAGTCCAGAAGCAAACGGCTTCTGGTAAAGACAAATCAAATCCGTTGGAAGCTGGTGGTTTGCTCAAAATAACATGGTTATCGGTGTACCATGGTTCTTACTTGAACTGAAACATTTGGCTACTCCAGAAGTAATGGCTTTTGGTAAAGAGATTCAAATCCATTAAGTTTTTCTCAAAAGATTGCTAGGGACTAGCAATAGTTTAGTGTGGGGGATTGATGAGTGTGTAAATACTCATCATTTTTGGTCAAATCTGAACTCCAAAACGTTTAAAAATGCTCAGAAATGCATCAAAATACTGAAAATATTCCAAAATTGCATTTTATATGTTTCAGATGCAAAATGTTCAAAATCAGATGAAAAATGAGCTAAGTTTGCATAATTGGCAGTTTCAGTCCCCCAAGTTTCAAAAGTTGTCAGAAATAGTCCCTGAGCATTTATTTCAAAAGAAAAGTCACCAAAGGTCCTTTTAAAATCATAAGTTGTCAAAATTAGTCCTTTGGTGAAAAATATCAAAAGTTTTGAGAAATTACAAAATTGGTCCTTCAAGTTTAAAATTTGGCAAAAATGGTCCTTGGAAATTTAAAAATGTCAAGTTTGGTCCTTGTACTATTGGAGCTTGTCACTTTTGGTCCCTTGGAGCAACTTTGCAAAATGGCAGAAGTGGTCCTTGCATTTTCAGAATTTACAAAACAAGCCCTTGATTATTAAATCTTTAATACCCTTGGACCCTTGTCATAATCCCTTTTGACCCTGCCATCCCAATTGGACCCCTGCATTTTGGACCCCCCTTTTTATATTAAGCCCCAGTCAAACATCCCAAGTCAAACACCCCTCGCGCCTTTTTCCTGTCTTCCCCACCAACTATCCTGCAACACTCCAACACCCATCACCCCAGCTCATCATCCACTCCCCTTGTTCCCCCCACCTCAACAAACCTCCAAGAAGCATTTAATGCCCCTCCTCCAACTCACTCAACCTCCAACTGGCAAATAAGCATTTTGGCGCCAAAACATGATCAAACGGCCAAGATGATATCAAGCTATCCAATGGCTATCAAAGCAAGTGGGATTCACTCAGAATTGGAGAGAGAAGCAGTTTGGGTATAAATAAAGGAAGAAGAAAGAGAGAAGAGAGTAGCACTTAGTTTAAATTCCAAATGTATGTCGTTTTTTAAATTCCAAAGTCTTAAATAGATTCTTAGTGGTAATTTCCAGTTTAGTTGTATCAAACTAAAGTATTTCAGTGTATTGCAACTCTTTTTAAGTATCAATGCAAGTTCATGTTAAGATTTCATGTTTCATGGTTACTGTAACAAAATTCAGTTTTGAATTCTTATATCCAAGTTTCTAGTTGCTTACTTTTAAACTCAAACAAGCTTATATAAGCCTCTTACAGCTTTTTGTAAGCTTATATATCAATTTCAAGCAAAGTTGGATTTTGGTCAATGAAAGTCAACTGAATCATCATTGGGCAATGGAAATGGAATTGGGTGATGCAGTGCTGGATTTGGGTTGATTTAGAGGCTATTGGGTTGATATACTTAGGATAGAGGTTCTGTGTTTGATTCATCTCAAGCCATAGTGGCTAGGACAAATGTGAGTTCATTTTCAATATCACTGCAAAAATCTGTATTTGTGGTTAATATTGGTTCTTGCCTGTTTATTTGGTGTTAATTAGGGAAATTAGAGTGAGTTTGATCAGTAAAACAAGTTGGATCAGTAGTTAGCTCATTAAATTTGCAAATCAGTTATATAAAGGTGTGTTTGGATCAGTGGTTAGCATGTGTTAGAGGACTAAGCAGTAGTTAAGATCAGTTGGTTTACATTAATTTAGTCATTTGAAAACCATTTTAGTCATGATATTGCATCTGCTAACCTTAAAAGTCAACATCACATTAAACTGTCTCAATCTGCTTATCTGTTGAGATTTTGTAAAACCAAAGTCTTGTTTTGTGTTTAGAAAACTTAGAAATAGATTGCAGTAGTTCCATTTCATCATATAACATCAAGATCAGTCCACAAATTGAGTTCAAAGTTCATAAAAGTCAACATAACAAAATTGCTCAAAAGTCAAAACTTGCAAATCCAGTTTTTAGCCAAACTGAGTTGATTTTTCTTGGATTCATTTCTAAGCCAAATTAAATGAAATCATAGGTTTTTAAACTTCACTTGGTCTAGTTTCTTTATATCATTTTTGTACATTTTTGTGAATTTTTTATAAGCTCCTAAAAGGCTTGTCATTTGGGCCTTATATGCCCTGTGCACACACTCAGTATTAACTGAGTGTGCACAGGTTATTTGCAGAGCTTGCAACAAGCTCATCAGAGCTTGTCCAAGGCTTATATTTGGTTTACAAGCACCTGGCCAGGTCTACTTTAGGGTCCTTCTTTTAGATTTGAGTTTAGCTTATTTGGGTGGCTTGTGCTTAAGCTTCAAAGTAGGCCCCAAAACCTGTTTTTGCACTTAAGCTCTTTTCATCAAATCTGTGCAAGTGCCCATTTGGTGCCCATTTGTGGCTTTTGGCTTTTCTCAAGTGCTTATTTATAAGCAGTTTCCATTGCAGTTCCATATTCTTGCACACAACCCAATGTTTTTCTAATTTTCTTAGATTCATAATATTAAATTAGACTTTTCCTGAATTTTTTAGATTTTTCTAGTTCAGTTTGCTATTTTTCTTAATTTAAAACAGTTTTTAACCCTTTTTAATTAGCTTTTATTGCAATTAATTCAGAAAAGTTTCAAAAAAATAATTTTTCATTTTTCCTAGATTAAGATAAATATAAAAAGTCAAAAAAATATTTTTCCAGATTTTTCTTAGTTAAATTTGTATTTTTAAGCAATTTAATTAGTTTTAAATAGTTTTTAATTCATAGAAAATACAAAAATAATCAGAAAAATATAAAAATAGTTTTGAAAATTCTCTTTTGTTATTTTAGATTTTTCCAAGTCATAATTTCATTTTTCTAGCTTTATTTCATATTTTCTTGTATTTTAGTCTATTATTTAATAAGTAAAAATAGTTTTTAATTAATAATAATTAGATAAATAGTTTTAAAAATAATTTTCTTTTTCTATAAATTTTCTTTTATCATTAGGTTTGTAAAAATGTCATTTTCATATTTTTAGGATTAATATTGTTTCAGTTTCACATTTTCTTTTGTACGTCCTGTAGTTTTTAATTCAAGTTTTATAAAAGAAAAACCAAAAACATCATTTTGCAAATAGTGATAGCGTTTATTTAATATATTTTATCTTTTTAATTTCCTTTAATTTGCATTTAAGCCTTTGTAATTATAGGCTTTTTCTTTTGTTATAATTAAATCAAATCTCTTTTCCGTTCAAATCTCTCGATCACTATTCGTTTGGTGATTCATCGCACATCTCGTTGGGACATAACGACCCGGGGAAACCCTATACTCTCCTGATCTTCATTGCATTCGTTTCCAGACTGTTTTAAGTTTGTTACGGTTGGCCATTCACAAGTGGCCAGCTTGTGTGATAAAACTTGACCGTCTGGGAGCGAATCAAAGCCACACATATGTTCGTTGATAATGTGGTTAAGTATGATCTCGATGCACTATATGGAATTCATCATTGGGCTGAACGAAGAAGAATCTACTACAGAAGCTACCAGGTACTCAAATCGAAGAAAGAGGTGTACAGTGACCAACGGATAGTTGCTATAATGCATGTCAGTCTGTCTACTAAGTGGGACTACTCATTCCTGAAGAAAATCGTAGCCAAACGCCAAGACGAACAGGAATATGACTTTTCTGAAGCGGATTTTCCGAGATTATCACTCAATGACATTGAAGACATGTATCTTGCTAAGGTACAAGGTCGAATGCGACATTTCTCCACCAACATCCAGCTCCAGTACATCAAATCATTGCTGATATTCATCAGAAGCATCATCATCCAGGAACGTGTTGAAGACCTTCAACTTGCCGTGGAGTCATACCAAAAACGTGCTAATCTCACCAAAACACAGCTAGACCTTCCCGATATCAATCACCTGGCTCAGTACACCATTCTCACGAAACCAAAGTTTGGCGTTGTCTACCACAGTGAACTTCACCGTAACTGTTTCATGGCATGTAATGAGCTTCACAAGTTTTGTGATCATACTTTGAAGAAGGTTCGGGATGGGATGGCATATAGGTTAAAGGAGATTCATGAAGGCATAGGGTCGAAGAAGAGGTGGAATTCGAGGCAAAAGAGGGATGCGAAGAAAATCATCATAAGGATTGATGAAAGGTTGTTTCTTCGTGATCAGATAAGGACATTGGAGAGCTTCGTGGTGGACATCCGAGTATTTCTCTAACAGGCTACCAACGTCCAGAAAGAACTCCTGGTGTTATTGACGGACTTCCTGGTACTCCTTGATTTGTTTCTTTCATTAATATTTGGATATGTTGATTTATATTTGACAATGGCTTGTGCACAAATAACAGTGTACAACCCGTACTTGTAATGAAAGGATCATGTCGTACGCATCAGTGCCACAATCCTATAAAAGGAGCGAAAGCTTCTTACTTTTGAGTAAAACTTATCAAAACTTTCACTTTTCAAAGTTTTGCTCAAAAGAACAAGTACTTCCCCTTATAATTTTCAAAACCTCAAAAGTTAATATCACTTGTTGAGGGGGAGTATTTGCTTAAAACTTTGTTCACAAATGATTCTACATGGAAATCTTCCCACAAAACTCGAAATGGACATATTCGATATCAAAATTTCATCAAAATACCATTTATATGCCTTTTTTTAGGGAGAGATAAATTGGATGATACAAATATGTTGTGAAGTTTGTGATTTAATCCTCGTGCTAAGACTTAACCCATGAATTGACGAGATCTGAACTGTCATACATCGAAAATATTTGTCTTCCAAGACTTATCCGAGTAGATTGTACCTTTCGAGAAACTCTTGATAGACATGAACTTTGACGGGTTTGACAACCTTTCGAGGTTTGTCCACACCTTCAAGGTAGTTATTAGAGCTAGTTGTCTCCTAAAAGCTGACAATGTAACTCTTTAACTATGCAACGTAACCGTGTCTCGCAAGGAATTGTCTATCTTGAGTCAATCAATTCAAAAGTGCGCGCTCTTCTCTCACCGTGCAGATTGTTGTCTTAACACTTAAGCACGTGCTGAGGGGGAGTATTTCTGCTAAATACAAAACTCTCACAGTGGTACAAAATGTTTTTACTCATAACCACTTTGAGAGATTTTTCATGATAATGGTTTTATGGCAACATAGGTTAGTCATGGAGTTATAAGGTGACTAAGGTTAGGAATAACCGTCCTATGATCCGCCAGAGCCGGAGGGATCTACCTAAGGACACCTCCAATATTTAGAATTTAGAAGTCCTTAGGTATGATTATAAAAAGGAGAAATGAGAATCGGAGAAAGAAGGAGTTAAAGAATTAAAAAGAAATGTAATGAAAATGGTGAAAAGAAATAGCCCTCCAGATTATTCAACTTAGGGCAGACACCGGGTTCAACTCATATGCTACTGGTTGTCACTAGATGACACTGGTATTGAAGATCAAATTCGTCATGGACCCAGTGACGCATGCACTAAACCTTCTTAGCCACTCAAGTTTATCTCAACAGAGGCTTGTTTCATTCTCACATGGAACCCTACGTAAACTATCGGCTTTCTCTTAGAGATGGCTGGTATTGAAGAAGGAGGCCCTCTCCATAGTCTCCGCTCAGGAAAACCAAAGCGCACTATTGAGTCTAGAGCCTCGAGATTTATCAAAAGATCTCTTAGGAACACTTAACACTTCATCACTTGTCGTTCAACAATAAGGACGAAAGTGATACATTCTAGAGTCCTTCACAGATCTTAGCAATCTGTCGAGAACATTTATGAGGGGTTCACAACTGTGATCCTCAGTGATTGAATGGAAACTCCTGCCAGGGTCAACATCAAACAGCCCTGACAGCAGGTCACTTCGGTAACTCCCTGTGGGTTACGCTTAGTGTTGTCTCAAACGGTCTACAGTCGTGGGGTGATGCTTCGGTGTACCTCAACGACTCACCTGAACTGTAGATGTACTTCGGTACATCGTGTTATCCTACTTGAGGGACTTCAGTTCAGGAACAGCCTTTGCAAGAATTAGAGATGTGTTTTCACACTATGCTGTTAACACGCTCGAAGTTCGAACTTGTAAGTGCTGGAAATCCCGCTAAGGAGATTCCTTTCAAGAATCGAGTCCTGAAGATGTGGGTCATTACTTGAACTTGTTCAATGTAATGCCAGCTGTCCCTTATAGGATTCGGACGGCTGATTCGCCCGACCAAGGTGAATGGAATCAAGATATTCATCAGAAGAACAATCGTAGTAGTCAACTCTTTAAGAAACAACCACAATGATCAATTGGTGTTTATCACTAACCCATTCTTATGTTTTCTTCTTATGGATGCTCTTGGGAGACGATCGTGCATATTCTCCACATGCTCAAACCAACAACAACACATATTGAAGCTCTCTCGAAAGGCAACACAAAAGTCAGAACGATTCTTCCTCAAGCCAAAGAATCAACAAAGTATAAAGACTTAGAGAACTAAATCTATTCTGATATCCAACGTCAAAAAGTGTGTGAGCATGTTGGAGAAGGACGTGGAGACACCTGAGCAACGAAGCAGACCTGATGCAGATTACCACAACATAACATCACCATATCCACACTAGAACAAAGAACAAAGATAAACGAAGACGTCAAAGCTGAAAACTTCAAAGAAAACAAGATCCTCACACCGGGGAGATTGTTAGAATCAAGGCACTTTTTCTCACAAGAAAGAAGAATGTCAGAAGACGTCAAAGCATCTATTACATCAGCACCAACAACGTTTCAATATTACTTAAGTCATTAATTACCAACACTTAGGGGGGGATTGTTGGAATCACTCCTAAACTATATTTCAAGTGTTTGTAATTAACATGTAATAGGTTGCTTAATTAGGCTTTTATGTTAGTAATTATGGCAAAACTTATGTAGAAAGCCCATAAGCCTTGACCCAAGCCCAATAAGGAAAGGAAGGGAACTTGTGTGTTGCCCTAGTTCCTTCCATATAAATAGACTTGTAAACCTTCACTTGAAGGTTGGTTGTTCAGTTTCAATATATTTCTACGCATAACATTCTCCATTTCATACGTGTGTGTATTGTTTGTGTTCATCCGATCACTTCTTACCTTATTTCTAACACATTGATGCTTGTGTTACAATATGGTGACCTAACATTTTTTTTTCGTCGAATCAAGTGAAACTCGTAAGACAAGATTGGATAGTGATTGGTGGTTGTGAAATTTTTTAATTTTATATCTTTCACGAACAACATTTTCTCCAAGTTTTTTTTTTTTTTTTTTTTTTTTTTTTTTTTTTTTTTTTTAATGACACATTGATTATACACCATTTGTTGGGTTCATATAAGGTTGGTTTACTTGCTTTGAAATAACGTGATTACGTTATTATATACAAGATTAATGTTTGAAGATCTATTACAAAAATAAATTTAATACCATCTAACTTTACTAACTATTGAGTTTGAACCTAATATAATTATTTTACATATTAAACTTTTCTCATATAATAAGATATACATTTTTACCTTTTATCTAAAAAAAATTAATGGCTTATATTAAAAGCATTTTAATATTTCACATATTTTTTTATAGTTTAAATATCTTTTAAACCGTTAACCGTTAAGCGAAAATAATTACACTATCACGACGAGCATTTAATTACATTTCTATAGACGGGCACTTTGATATACTTTCGACATTTTCTTTCACATTTTTTCGGTCTTTTTTTTTCATTTTTTTTTCGTTACTGAAACTTGCATGAAAAAATCACATGTGATTAAACAAATAATTTGAATATTCTAATAATATCACATGTGATATTATTAGAATATTTGAATTAATGTTTAATCACATGTTATTTTTCATGCAAATTTCAGTCACAATAAAAAATAAAATTAAAAAAGGTGAAAAACACGAAAAAAACTTTTGTCGAAGTATATCAAAGTGCTTATTTATAGAAAGATAACTAAATATTCGTCGTAATTGTATATATTTTTTCATTTAACGATTAGCGGTTTGAGATATATTAATATTCGAAAAAAATGATGAAAGTAGGTTTTTTAAATTATTAGGGGTAATCTCATCTATTAGATTAAATAAAGATAGAGGTGGAAATTGATCACTTGATATGTAAAAAAGTTTGATATGTAAATGATCTTTAATCTATACTGTATAAGAAATAAATAGGAGAAAATTTTAAAAAAGGACCGGTCGCCTCACGGGTTAATCTTTTCTAGACTGCTAGTTTTTTTCACAAAAAGACATGAGCTACTTTAAAATTAGGCTACTAATTAGTATGATGACACGATTCCCCTAGGTGTAGACTTGTCCCCTAGGTGTTCTGTCGGGCAACTTATACTGTGGGCCGACTTGTACCTCGGGCGGCCAAATTTTTGTCATTTAGTGAAAAGAAATTACTAAATGACAAAACTTTTGTCGCCCAAGATACAAGTCGGCCCGCCAACACAGGTCGTCCAACAGAACACCTAGAGAACAAGCTTTACACCAAAAGGACACGTGTCATGATATTATGTACAAGCCCAATTTCAATGTAGCTTATATCCATTTAAAGAAAAAAAATTAGCGGTGTAAAAAAAAGTTAACCCGTGAGACGACCGGTCTCTTCTAAAATTAGCTCATTAAGAAAGTTATGCATAAGAAACATATAAATGTTTAGTTCATATGATAAGTAAAAATGTAAAAAATATTTACTAAAAATCTGAGTCTAAAATTTTAAATATGAGTATTAATGTTTGAACATCTATTACACTAATAACTGTAACAACATATAAAAATTAATTTTTTTTTTTTTTTTAAGAAACTAGAGGCATTTTATTTTGTTTACTTACAAATTCATGCTTACCAAGGGACAAATTTTCACCATCTATTTAGTTTGATCTAATGGTGGGGATTAACCTAAGATTTAAAAGGTAAACCTAAGTGCATGTTTTTTTCTTGTCTTTTTGTCTTTCTTTTTATTCACATATTTTAAGATTTAGCCATCTTATAAAAGAGCAATAAACACAACCTAAAACTAAACCTCGCTCCCAACCTAATTTTAAATTTTAGCCACCCGACCCTCAAACCTTATATAAATCGAACCAAAAAAAATAGTACTGTAAATTTAGCGAACAAGTTTTACACCAAGGGGACACGTGTCATGATATTATGTACAAGCCCAATTTCAAAGTACCTTATATCTGTTTGAAGAAAAAAATTTAGCGGTGTAAAAAAGGTTAACCCGTGAGACGACCAGTCTCTTCTAAAATTAGCTCATTAAGAAAGTTATGCATAAGAAACATATAAATGTTTAGTTCATATGATAAGTAAAAATGTAAAAAAGATTTACTAAAATGATTTTTCTAACATGTGCCCTGGGGCACATGTTAAGCACACAAAAAGGACGGCGTGACCCACGAAAAAGGACGTTCGGACCCACAAAAAATACAATTTTCAAATAAAATACGTGAGTCCGGACGTCTTTTTTCGTGAGTCCCGCCGTCCTTTTTGTGTGCTTAACATGTGCCCCCGGGGCACATGTTAGAAAAACCCTTACTAAAAATCTGAGTCTAAAATTTTAAATATGAGTATTAATGTTTGAACATCTATTACACTAATAACTGTAACAACATATAAAAATTAAGTTATGCTTAAGAAACTAGAGGCATTTTATTTTGTTTACTTATAAATTCATGTTTACCAAGGGACAAAAATCTCCACCATTCATTTAGTTTGATTTAATGGTGGAGATTAACCTAAGATTTAAAAGGTAGATCTAAGTCCATGTTTTTTTCTTGTCTTTTTGTCTTTCTTTTTTATTCACATATATATATATATATATATCTATACCATCTTATAAAAGAGCAATAAACACAACCTAAACTAAACCTGGCTCCCAACCTAATTTTAAGAATTAGCCACCCGACCCTCAAACCATATATAAATTGAACCAAAAAATATAGTACTGTATTAATTCACAACACAAACACAAACATCGATTCACACTCTCTCTCAACTAACTCAAATACACTTCTCTCTAACCTAATCACACAACCATATCTATCTCTCTAAAAATCTGCTCTTGACCCTCGGCCGCCACAACAATCCATTTCGCCACCACACACACCACTACAAACTTTTTTGTTCTTCGTAATTGTAAAAAAGACATGGGCTCACTACAAAAAAAGATGCTATTTTACACGGTTTATTTGATACATCTTCACACATTAAAGTGTGTACAATTCCATTCTCCACACTTTCCTCTTGTGTGGGGATTTTCGGTGTTACCAAATTATTGTGAATTACCACACTTATTTTCGTTAATATATAAATAGACTATTCACACAAGTTAGTGTGGAGAAATAACTTTTTTTTTGTCACATAATTAGTTGTGAACATGAGGAAAGAAGTTTCACAGTGCAAAATGTGAACAAAAATTGAAAAGTCCACACTTGAAAATGTGAACAAAAAAGAAGGAGGTACACTATAAAAAGTTCACACTTCAAAGTGTGAACAAACCAACCAAAGCCAATTAGAAAAGTTCACACCTGGAAGTGTCACAAGTTATATAGGGGAGACTCTTACACTATAGAAAAGTTCACACCTGGAAGTGTCACAAGTTATATAGTGGACCAAAGCAAATTCCAAATTCCAATTTCCAGATTCCAAATTCCAGATTCCGAATTCCAGATTTTTAAAAATTCCAAATTCCAGATTTTTAAAAATTCCAGATTTTTAACAATTAATATTCTGAGTAAATGAAACCATTTCAACTAATATTTTGGATACACTTTCAACTTGAGACCAAAATATAGCATTTCTGGATACGACAACTCAATTACTGGACTCGATTACATCGTATAACCCGGATTCAACTTGACACTAAAAATCATAACATTTCTTGATACAAGAACTCAATTCTGGATGTTTAACTAATAACAGCCACAATTCTGCTCAATTCTCGATGTTCACTGTAACTCTATTTTGCTCAATTCTGCTTCTACAACAATTCTGCAATTCTACAAAGCCACCTGCAAATTGAAATGGATTAAAATTGTGCAACCAATGTTTACTGTAACTCTATTTTGCCCACTGCTTCTACACAAATGACATGATTTAAAGTTGATCAACATGCTATTTAATTGTCCCCTGTTTAAACAAGTCTCTTGGCTTACATTCTATAGTTTGCCTTCATGTTGATTGGTTTTCATTAAGATATCTTTCAAATTTTCTTGTTCATTGGTTGATTCCCATTATCCTAATCTCCATTCAGTCACATGCTAGATGTCTGGCAGATGTTGCTAACAAGAGATGCACCTAATTCTAGTTAGCAATGGGTAAACATTGCTACCCATCTTCATATGATATTTTTGACCTTGAATGTCATTTTACACCTAATTCTAGTCACCCAGGTCTGCACATTTTGTTTCATCTTCATATGATATTTTTAACCTTTTTTCCGCTTCTTTTAATGCTTAATGCTTTCCAAGACCAAAATAACATCTTTTTGAGCTAGTATAATGAACAAAATGGTACTGTATTTTGTAAGATATCACATATACGAAAGTAAAGTAAGTCAGACAGATTGGTGTTTCAGGCAATATCCTAGTTAGCAATGGGTAAACATTGCTACCCATCCCCAATATTTTTCTAATATACTTAAAAAATAAATAATATATGAGATTTGGCATCATATGACAACATGAACTATTGAATTGTATAAGTGATATGATGATAAATATAAGCTTAGAGTTTAATATAAGTACCTGATCATGTGCAATCTTCACGTGAACCACAAAAGAGCTGAAAACATAGAAAGTCCGGTTAAGAGCATGAATAAAAATGAAATTAAGCATCATGAGAGTTGCATCACAAAACTGTGCATTTGATGTACCAGTAGCAAAAAAAGCCGGAAGCGCGGTTTTGAGCTGTCCAAAAAAGTTGTTCATGTTTTCTTCCATCGTCTTCATTTGTCTACTTTGTTTCTCTATTTGTTTACTTAGAGCAACAACTTTGTTTAACAGAAATCGATTTTCACTTGATATACTTTGACGTCTCATTCTTCTCAATTCGTAACTAAATTTTGTTACTTGGGATTTGGTCACTCCAACCCCATGGCCACAAGGTCTTCCCTTCTTATTAGGTCTAAGTTCTTGCATGACTTCCCTTGCAATTTCCAACCTTTTCTCAGGATCAACAGG
This sequence comes from Chrysanthemum seticuspe, assembly GCA_019973895.1. Classification (NCBI taxonomy): domain Eukaryota; kingdom Viridiplantae; phylum Streptophyta; class Magnoliopsida; order Asterales; family Asteraceae; genus Chrysanthemum; species Chrysanthemum seticuspe. Next base: position 261,193,704 of record BPTQ01000007.1, read on the forward strand.
TTCTGAATTCTCGACCTCAAATAACTTGTTTGCAAAATCTGCTTTCGCTTTACTCTAGAACATTAAACAAACATTCACGTTCATCTAAGTTTACATTTATATCTATTTATAACATAACTAAAAGTAGTAAAACTATTTACGTACCGCGAAGACTCTTGACCTATCATCAACGTATGACCCTTTCTTTGTTACATGCATCATATCAAATACTTCAATGTCATCAGGTTCTCGTTTGTGTTCCACAATCTGTAGATTAACAAATTAACCATCAAAAAGTAGATAATTATAAAAAGAAAAAATAGGTTTAATTATCCTAAAAGAAGACTTACATATGCATCTTTTTTCCGGGGAATACTAACAGCGCCACAAGTGTGAATATGGACTTGGCTACCTCTTGCTTTCTTCCCATTTGCTGAGAATTTCTGTGACTCGGTTAATTAAAAACACATGTTAGAAGCAGTTATGACCATAACTTCTGTTCAAAAGTTAAATCTGTTGATAGTTGTATACTTGTATTCTTTGTGTATATTGACTTGTATTTTCTCGTGTACCATTAGTTCAAGTACACATTCATCTGTTACAAAGATATTTGTATGAACACCACTGTTAATTTTATTTAATCGATTTATACTATAGATAGGTGAGTTGGTACAGATGGATTTGACTAATCAAATTTCCTGTTTATACAGTCCTGGGAGAGATATGCATAATTTGTAATATCATATGCATATCAGCAGAAATAAAAAGAAGCCCATATGCCAAATTACCGTAATATGAATACATAATTTGTGGCGTACCTTTGTTTTAGGTGCTCTGAGATAACCCTTGTAAGATTCCCATTGGTGATCAACAAAGTATGGTGGTGCTTCTACTAAGTCGAGTGCTTGCAAAAGTTCCTCATCGGTAAATTGCACATCTTCATCAACATTATTAGCTTCTTGTAGTCTTTTGGCAGCTAACGCTAACAAACTCTTTTTCATCCTATGTTTTACAGTCCTAAACTTTTCGTTCAAATGAGAAAGGACAACCTCGTCCACATCTTTACTTTGAGGAAACTCAAATCTCCGCTGCAAATATTAATAATGACAAAAAGGAAAACAAGTTACGTAGTCACAGATATATTTAATCAAAATGTGGTATTCAAAATGTTTCTAAACGCTCTACACCAAACACACCCTTTATCTTTCTTCATCTCCACTTTCTATTTTTCTTGCCATATATCCCAATCTTCTTGACATGTATTTAGACACAAGTTTTAGGCATAAGAATCATTTTCTAATGTTAATGCAAGTATGCAACAAGTTGTTAACTAAGAAGTCCAAGTGAGACGAGTTTAGTAATGTATCTAAAACAACAGTTATTTGTACAAGGCTTGTCGGTCTGAAGTCTGAACCCTCTATTCCTATTCATTAAAAGAAGTTATGTGTTTCAAAAGATAGCTGGTGTGATAATGTATCACCCAAGTGTTACGTTCTTATGCTGTTTCAACTTTCAATGGTATGCATTAATGCATATTAACCTAAAGAAGCATAACACTAGACGTGGTAAAATGGATCAAAACATGTCCCATCTGAAGCGGGCCCATTCTTGGTATAGAAGACGTTTTCTATGCCAATGCTAAACCTCATGTATAAGTATTAACATCGTTCTATTTATATAAGCTATGTTGTTCGGTGCTTCGAGGGAACATTAACCTAAAGCATAAAAACACAAAGGGAAATAGTAAAATTGAGGACCAGAATCCCCTTCAACTCTACCAAACCAATCTTTAACAGCAAAAACTCGTGGTACTCGTGGTAAAACCGTAGCATACCAGATATGTATTACACATATGTCAAGTTAAGAATGTGCAAAACTCGTGGTAAAACCGTACCACACCAGATATACACAATTTACTACCACTAACTACCAGTTACAGCAAAAACTTTATAGTACAATACTGATATGGTATGTGTCGGGTACTGTATCAGCACATTCTTAGTCCTAACTCCTAACCTTTTTTAAGTCACTAGGTGTTTATTTCTCAAAAGATTAAGCTAAACCACAATCAGTAACCAAATGAACCTACAAGCTCAAGTTGATTAGCTTCTAACCCGTTAAAAATGAGATTGTAATCTTATCAGTATTTTAAAAATGAGATTGTAATCTTATTTCATGGCTTATGAGCTTATTGAAATGCTTATGTGATCGTTTTTAACGGCTTAGAAGCTTATCAACTTGAGCTTGTAGGTTCATTTGAGTTCATATAGGTTCATTTGACCATTATACACCACCCCGCCCATTTCAAAACATTTAAAAGCAGCCAATTTTAAAACCGGCTCACCCATTGTACCCATAAAGGTTCAACAGTACCCATTTCAAAACCCGACCCGCACATTTTACCCGTTTAAAATCTGACTCGCCCAATCTACAACTTCTAGTTACAACGGCAATATATGTCTTTTGAATATTTGTACACCTGTAACATGAGTTGCTCATAAAATGCAAACAAATATCCTATACAGCCAGCCACTTTTTAAAATTATGTATCCTCATAAAAAACAGGTCTACTGGTATTCACATATTTGGCATAAGAACGAAACTAGCACCTTGGACAGTAAATCCCGAAATAGAAACTCAAAAGAATGATAATCAAAGTAATTACCCGTAGTTCCATTAGAAGCCTGATACCACAACGCTGTTTGCATTCTTTCCAGTCCTTCGCATCGAGGGGGCATAAGTTGGGTTCCTTCACAAGTAGGGTCATGAATCGTGTAAATAAACCTCTTGCAGATTTGATGGGTTGATTGCGGTCATTGAAAGGAACCACAATTATTTCACCCGCGTCTAGCTTATACACTTCTTTATGGTCATTGTTTGTGTCCTAAGAAAGTTTCCATCACCATCTATAAGATAATTATACGCATTGTTAGAATATAATATACACTACAGAAATATGATAAGCACAATGACTCGCGCAAAGTTTACCTATTATCTCAACCTCGCTCAACAACGTCTTCTCATAATCCTCATCCATTTCATCTTGTTCATCCAAAAGAGGTGCTGAGGAAGACGAAGGCTGATGCAAAGTTGACTCATATGCACTTGTTTCAGATCGTAAGGATTGAGAATAGGTGGATGTTGATGAAGAAGAAGAATTATTTTGGCGATGGTTGTGAAGGTACATAACTCTCCCCATGAACCACTGGTGGGCTATTTGAAGGTAAATGACCTACAGCATCACGGACCAAACTTCTTATCTCATCTTCACCAAAAGTAGTATTCTGAACAAAACTAGGTCGACATGGTTGTAAAGGTTCAGAAGTCTCCCCATGAACCGACCAATTTGTATACCCCGGTAAAAATCCATAACGCAATATGTGGCCATGACAAGTTTTTACGTCCCAATGATCAACGTTACAACATCTAAGGCATGGACAAGCAATTACTCCTCTTATACTTCTAGCACGAGCAAATTCAATAAAAGACTTGACTCCTTCTTTAAAAGTATCACTTGTTATATGAGCTTTAATCCAACTTTTATCCATTTATACCGCTTACCTAAACATGTCTATACAATTTTAAAAATAATAATAATAATAATAATAATAATAATAATAATAATAATAATAATAATAATAATAATAATAATAATAATAATAATAATAATAATAATAATAATAATAATAATAATAATAATAATAATAATAATAATAATAATAATAATAATAATAATAATAATAATAATAATAATAATAATAATAATAATAATAATAATAATAAAATAAATAAAATAAAAGATACACATGTAGATGATCCTAGTTTCACATACAACTACATTTTCAGTTTTAAACATGTCATATGGAACAAAAATTGTTTACGTTTTAACAACAGAAACTAGCGTTTTACATATTATACTTTAACACTATCAAAATTTAATCATGAAAAATAACAGATGACGAATAACACCATTACTCGAAATATCACACGTAATTACTTAAGTATAAGACTCACGTACTTAGAGATGAAATCAATTTGGCATACTTTAACACACTATATCATAGAGATGAAAAACGCTAGTTTCTGTATCATACTTTAATAGAGATGAAAAACGCGTTTTACATCCGCAACTATATCATACGTTAACACACTTTATCATAATACATTAACATAGTACATAAACTAGCGCTATGATACTTTAACACACTATATTTCGAGATGAAATCAATTTGCCACTATATTTCGAGATGACTCACTACATAAACTAGCGCTATGATACTTTAACACACTATATCACGTATCATATTGTAACTAACGAACAATATCACGTATCAAACGAACAATATCACTTATCATATTGTAACAGAAATCATAACCGATTCAAACGAACTATATCAAAATTTAATCATGAAAAATAACAGAAATCGTACCAGATTCAAGCCGTAAATGAAGATAACGAGATTTAACCCTAATTAAGCATCAAAACCCTAAGCATCAAAACCCTAAGTATTGAAACCCAAACGAACAGCCCTATGTTAAGCCTTGAAACCCTAATTAAGCATTGAAACCCAAACGAACAGCCATATCCAAACCCAATCGAATTGGGGATTATTTTTGTTGTGAATCGAATGAATTGGGGATTTTTTTGTGTGTGAATCGATTGTGTATGTGTGTGAATGATGGGATTTTTTTGTCAATATAACTGGGAAAGTTCAATTGTCGGGATTATTTTTTTATTTTCTTTTTATAATTTTTGTGAATCATGGTGTATGTGTGTGAATGATGGGATTATTTTTCAATGAACTAACTGGGAAAGTTCAATTGGGGATTATTTTTTTATAGAAAGAGAAAGAAGAGATGGTGTATATGTATGACACGTGTGTTTAGAAAAGTTCACACTTAAATGTGTTATAAAATTATACAAAAGTTCACATTTTTGTGTGTCATATTGATTTTTAAAAGTTTTAATAATTTTCTACACTTAAATATGTTACAAAAAAGTTCACACTTAAATGTGTTACAAAATTATGCAATAGTTCACACTTTTGTATATCAAATTAATTTTTAAAAGTTTTAATAATTTTCTACACTTAAATGTGTTACAAAATTATATATATATTTTACACATCTTTATGTGTTAAGAAATCATAATATTTATCCACACTTGTAATCGTGAATGTTATTTAATCACATTTTTAGGTGTATACTTTTTTCTCTACTATTGAAAGTGTGAATTTTTGAATATTATAAGTGTCTATAATATTTACACATTTACAAGTGTGAATAACATGTCACAATTGTTCACATCTTTACAAGTGTGAAAAAAAAAGTGTGTACTATTGCCACTTTTTTTGTAGTGGCTATTACTGTTTTCTTGGTGCGGTCTAAGGTAGGACGGAGTGGGAGTCGGGTTGGGGGGCGAGTTCACGAACCCGCTGGGCTACACCATTCCGTGGACATCGGGTAAGGGGGGCGGGTTGCATTTGCGAGTTGGGAAGCCGAATGTGAACGTTGCAAAAGTATACGTTGCAAAAGTTTTGAGCCGTTATTCAACGGCTATTTGTGACCCAAAAAAAAAAAAAAAAAAAAAAAAAAAAAAAAAAAAAAAAAAAAAACTCACTCCTATTTAAACTATAATCTTGCACCTCAATTTTCAAAATAAAAACACACAACACAAATTACAACACACAATAATCTTTCAAAAACACCAAACTATGGATCCAAGGAGAGCTAAAAAAACTTTCACCTCGCGTCAAGGTCGGTCTCAACCATCCCCGAATCAACCAAAACAAACTCCGTTAAGATTTAGCCAATTTTATTCTCAACCATCCCCGAATCAATTTTACATTCCACAACCCCAATCTCCACAATTTTTCCAATATAATATGGGTCCTCCTCAAATGAATCCACAACACTACAACATCACTCCTACAAGCGAGTTTTCCCCGTTCGAAAACCTTAGTCAAGACGTAGAGTACGTACCCGAAACACAACCACTATCAAACGAAGAAGACGAAGATGAGGAAGTTCAAGAAGTCGATCCGAGAGGGAAGAAAAAAGCTTTTGCCAGGAGGAGGCCCGTGAAGTTTGGACGCCGGCACAAGAGGAGGCTTTGGCGAAAGCATGGGTTCAAATCTCCGAATGTGGTGTTGTCGGTAATGAACAAAAGTCCGACGGTTTTTGGAAACGGATTCACGAGCATTACGAGGACACTTTGGGTTCGAGTTCACGAACATTTCATGCGTTGAATACCAAGTGGAGATCAATGAACACGGCCATGGGTATTTTCAACGGCTACTACCTCCAAGCGGTACAATTACATAATCTATACTTTATTATTTACAATTACATTATTTTGTTTTTAGCTATACTTTTTTATTTTACGTAATCTGTACTTTTTATTTACAATTACATTATTTTGTATATAATGTAGAAACGTGCTAAGGCTAGTGGGTGCAACGACTTGGACGTGATGAGGCAAGCTGAAATGGATTTCTATACAGCAAGAAAAAAACAATTTACTCATACCAGGGCGTGGGATATTGTCAGAGGTCATGAGAAATGGTTGGAGCAAGAATGTTTTCAAGATATTGCCGGTGCTGCAAGCAATTCTTCAAAAAGGAGGTCGGGGGAGTATGACGCGGCAAGCAACACCATTCCCGACATGAATGAAGACCCCACCCCTCCAATTGAATCAAGAAAAATGAAAAAGAAGCAAGTTGCATCCTCCTCGTCTATCTCAAGCGTTGCGGATGAAATCAACGCCTACACACAAAAGAAGACACAATATTTGGAAGAAAAACGCGAGATGGCGAAACAATTGTTGTCTACACAACTCGAGGGGGCGAAGTTCAAGAATACACAACGGGAGTTGAAGTTTTTTTTGGAGCCGCATGATCACATTCGCGATCCTGCTATGTTGGAATTACTTCTTACCCAGAAACGTGAACTTGCGGCCAAACACGGATGGGCTTGCAATTTTTAAATTGTAGTTTCAAGTTATTTTAATTTCAACTTATGTAATGTTTTTTTTTTTTTTTTTTTTTTTTTTTAAGTTGTAGTTTCAATTTTTAAGTTGTAGTTTTTTTAAGTATTATGTAATGTTTTTTTTTTAATGAAATGGTATGTGTTTATTATAAATATTGTATGTGATTTTATGTATTTAAAAAAAATGAATTCGGGTACTAGGGTACCACTCCCACTAGTTAGGGTAGTGTTAGGGTAGTATTGGGGTAGTTTTGAGTTGGAAGGTTTTTATTGGATAGAGGTGATGTGGCACCCTCAGGGTATTAGGGTATTAGGGTTCCACTCCTCCCTCCCTAAGTGGGTTAACCATATTCAGTGGTGTTTATATGGTCGTACGTAACTGGATCTGCTCACACCACCAACAAGCCACCACAACAGAAACCGACACCCTCACCACAGAAATCGGCGCCACCATAGAAATCTGCCTTCCACCGTGGTCTGCTGGTGCTGGAGCCACCAAGACTCAAAGGGTTTTTACAGTTTTGAGTTTTTTTTCTTTCTTTTTTTGGCTTCTTTACAGATCTACGTATAATAATAAAGTTTTGATGTTTTTTTTGTAGATCTATATAGTTTATTCGTAGATCTAATAGATTGTATTGTAGATCTATAATGTTTTTTTATAAATCTATGTATATTAACATTTTAGGTATTTTTTTTTGTTAGGGCCGCCGATTTCTGCCGTTGTACCCGTTGTTTTCTCGTCGGTAATATTGACCACCGCCGCAGCTGTTGAACTGAGGTTTTTTGTGTGTTTTATTTTATACATCTACAAGACATTTTCAAGTTTTTAAGGTTTTATTTAGTGGATCTATTTAAATTATTTTAAAATACCTATTAATATTGTTTACAGATCTGCAGCTGTAGTCAGAATTTTGAAGGTATAAAATTTTTGATTGTTCATATTTGCTACTGCCCCTTTAGCCGGAATTTGCGCTGTCGTTTCGGAAGTGGGATGCCGTTGGAATACATGGTTTGTTTTAAATGAAAAAGACTATAATTGGTAGGTGTTTACGAAACAAGCCCTCACATAGCTTCTTTACGAAAATGAAATTTCAGTTGCCATTTGTTAGATTCATTCAAACACAAAATTTCAACCATACGTGTATTAGGCAATTTTGTATGCGACGGAATTAAATTGGAAATGAACCAAAAACGAGGAATGGGCCAGGGCGAGGAAACACGCGAGTTAAAAGTGTCTAGGCGAGTGAAAAATGTCTAGGCGAGAATCTGGACGAGGATTCTGGGCGATAGAGGTTAATCTGGGCAAGAAGTCTGGTTGTGTTTGGTTTCGAGATACGATATGGCTTCAATTTTATTATATGTGTTGAATAATATATTTTGTGCTAATAGAATTGGTGGGTTATACATAATCAGGTTTATATTATGGGTATGTTTGGCAAAACTAGCTGTAAGCTGTATGCTGTAAGCTGTAAACTTGTAAGTTGTAAGCTGTTAACTGCAAAACTGTTAACATGAGCTACAAGTTGTATCTTTTTTCAATAACAGTGTTTGGTAAGTTAGCTGTTAAATGTAATTATAAGATGTAAAATGACGTAAAAGGACATATACATAATTATAAACAAATGTTTAGAGGGTATATCAGTAATTTAAAGTTTTAACAGCTCCAAAATGTTTAAAAAGCTTCATGAATCAGTTTTTCATTTAGGAGCTATTTGTTTGAAATAAAAGCTTGAAGTTAATGCATTCAAACGTATCCAAACGGGGCTATTTATTTTAGAAGAGATTATTTTATAACAAAAAGCTAACAGCTCCCAAATAAAGCTCTTGCCAAACAGGCCCTATATGTGCTGATAAAATTGTGGTCGGTTTTTTTTTCTTCGGATAGATGTGAAGAACTTTGGTTTTGTTGTCTGTAGTTTTACAAATTTGGTGTTCGCGGTATTGTTGGATGGTTTCTGAGATTTGGTGGTTATATGTGTTTCATAGTGTTTGAGAATTGATAAGCTTTTACGCTTTTTGTTTCTTGATCACATAATCGATAAAGTACATAGTTTGAAATCTGTAGTGTTATGCCATTTTGGCCAGGACCATGTTATAGACCCCTCAAACAGATTCAAGAACTTTACCCCTCAAACATGAAACTCCATTGCAACGCTTTCTTGGTAGAATATTGATAAAAATACATGTGTATAAGCTACAACCAAAAGAAAAAGATCGCAATCTTTTATATAATAAAGGAATTACATCATTTCGGAGTGATTTTGTCAATTCATTCTTATTGAAAAAGCAATTGGGCCAATAGGAGAGCTTGATTTCGTCACGTAATTAAAATCGTGTGATGATTGGTTAATAAAAGTCAAAATTAAATTGATTTTGGTCAAACTTTAATAAATTTGGTGGAGAAATTTGGTTGATAAAAAAAACACATAAAAATATAGGTGTCAAATTTGTGAAAACAAAAACTTAAAAAAAAAAAAAGGTAATTAATAAAACTTTAGTGGTTGAATTTTTAAAAGTTATATAGACTTAAGTGTAATATTATAAGCTTCCATGTTTTTAATGACTTTGGATTATAAACAAATACCCTTTTATACTTCATACCCTTTATACTTTATATTTTAAAAAATACAATGTATATGCTGTTGTAAAATAACAACATATAAATTTATATAAGATTATAAGTATCAACTTTTTTTTACTATATACGTTCAATAAAAACTCATTTATTTCATTTTTAAAAGTTTAACATATGTGGACATGAGTTTACATTTTAAATACGGCTAAATTATTGAAACCGGGAATATAATTATCAAATTGTAAGTACAAGTTACTTTAATATAAAAATAAATATACGCGATTGTACGTATAACAATTACTCATGTAATTCTTATTTATTTATATAAGAATATCTAGAAAAACATTTTTTTAAAACTTTAAGGAGTACACTTTAACTTTATCAACGCTCATTATGTGCTATTAAACTTGCATTATGTGTACAACATAATGTCAGTAGTGAAATTTAAATAACAACATCAACATCTTTGTCAGCTAAATAAAATTAAATCTTGAGTTACCTAACCAAAATTTTACAAAAATTTTATCAAATTCTAATGGATATTAATGCAAAATGAAAAACTCATGCATATGTATTAGTTGTACTTATATCACAATTTTCATGGACAAATTCTTATATGTGTATATACTGAACTAAAATGTTAAAATAAATTTGATTTATGTGTAAACTTCGTGCGTGCACAAAACTTATAACTATATAATTATATGCAACTACCTTTAAAGACACAATATTCAGTATTAATACAGAATAATTTTTTTCGTCAAAACCCCGTGCGTGTACGGGTATTATAACTAGTTGACATTATTCCAAAACTCAACACAAAAAGTTTGCATGATATATATACTCTATATATATGTGTTTATTCTACATGAGTATACAATCATGTATGTATAGAACTAACGAGTGTGGAAACCCGCGCGATGCAGCGGGATTGGCTTAAAAGGACTTACTTTGTAGCGACACTTAAACCTTAGGGACTAATTTTGCCAGGTTGCTATAGTTAGCAATTAATGCTACAGGACTTACCTTGCAACGTCGCTTAAACCTTAGGGACTATTTTTGCCAGATTGCTATAGATTGCAATTAATGATGCAGGACTTATTTTGCAGCGCCACTTGAACCTCAGGGACTATTTTTGCCAACTTGCGAAAGTTAGCAATTAATGTTGCGCGAATCAGCTTTTGACAAATGGCGTGTGAAGAGCTAATGTCTTGGTCTATAGTTATTAGCTAATGTCTTGCTCTATAATTATATTAATAATAATAATGATGATTTGATGCGTCATGGCTTGGCGGGGAAATGACAGGATCGGTATTTAAGAATACAACCAGTTTTTTGCAGCCAAGACAAATCTGAGCTCAAATCTGAGCTGAAGTTTTAAAATTTGAAAATTGAACTTTTTAAAATTTCTAACATTTAATAGTATTCATTTTGGAAATGTTTGAAAGTTTCAACCTTCGAACAAATATAGCTTTTATATTCAAATTTATTAATATTGAAAATTTTGAAAATCTTAAAAAGTTGAAAATTTTACAAGTAGTTAGAAAAGATTGATGAATTTGTAGCCTTTTGGACCTTCGGACTTCGGAGACTACCACACTTTGCAAAGATTGGTGACATTTCATGCAAGACATCACAAAAGAGATATAGTCAACCGTGATAATGATAAAAACTTGGCACTTATCAAAGTTTATATTTTGCAATATAAAAAGCATAAAAAACACGATCATTTGTTTAAGTAAACATTTTTTACAACAAAAGATAAAGGAAAAAATATCTAGCAAAGTTAGCTATTACATTTTTTTTAGATCAAATAAGTTGAAAACAATGTTAATTTAGCAAAAAAATAAAATAAAAATAAAAATAAAAAAATAATAAAAAAATAAAAAATTACAAGTTCTACTATCAAATTAATTTAGGGCTTTTCACTTAATTGAGGTATCCGTGGGTTTAGTCTTCTATTAGGTTTTTTTTAGTTGTCGTGATTTTGAAATGGAGGGCACAACAACAAATATTGAAGAAAGATTAGGCAAAATTTCTGTTCATGAGAGTGAAAATGAGGTCATTTGCATCAGTGATGCTGAAAATGATGCAAGTGAGATTAGTGTGGGGCACTCTCTGTTTGGGAAAGTCACTGATAGGCCGTTCAGTGCTACAGGAATGAAGAAGGCGTTAATGGCAGCATGGCGACCACGTTATGGAGTCTCTTTCGAGGACCTGGATAGCAACTTGTTTCTCATTCGTTTTGATCACGTGGTAGACTATCGTCGAGTTTTGGAAGAGGGTCCATGGTCGTTCAACAGAAACCTTGTAGTGCTTCGTGAGGTAGGGGTGAAGAGAGACCATCTGAAGTATCAATGAAAATGGTGACATTTTGGGTGAGATTAGTTGACTTACCAATCAATCAGCGATGAGAGAACGTTATCCGACAAATAGTCCAGAGGTTGGGCGAGGTGATCCGCGTTGATACAGGTAATTTAAATAGAGGAGGTCATGTTCGTGCCCGGGTATCAATTGATATAACAAAACCTCTATGTCGACATTTGCCTATTATGAATAGCCGAAACACTCGTATTGACATACCACTCAGGTATGAAAGACTACCTAACTTTTGCTAATGGTGTGGCCATTTGGGTCATACTGTGCGAGAATGTTTAGACAAACCAACCAACATAGACTATGATACGTTTACAATGTGGCCTTTCCCAGATTCATTGAGAGCTTTACCTACAAATGAAAATGATTTTGTTGGTAGAAGGTCTGTGCCATCAAATACAATCCATCTCACAGGACGAACGGTTAAGTTACCTATGATGACATCAGACTTGCAATCAAGCCACAATGCGTCTCAGGTTTCTTTGACAGGAATGGAAAATCAGTTTAACAAGGGGAATATTATATTTTCAAGTAGAGAAAATGGATGTGGTAATAGTTTGGCAGTGATTACAAGTGTAAGTGGTGACGAGGGTAAAAGTAATTTAATAGGTGAAAGTGAGACAACAGTTATAAGAGGAAAGGTTTCTGTTAATAATGTGGGTTTAAATCAAGTAGTTGCTGATACAAGAGATGCAGTTGCAATGTGTAAACAAGGTACTCGCTCCACAATTCTAAATTATAATGGGCCTGATGGTGTTCTAAATGGACTGGACTTTAATGTTTCCTCGCCACTCAGCATATGCCATAACAAGAGTTGTGGAATGTCAAGCCCTTTTACTACTTTACCCTTAGAGTCCACAAAGCTGCAACAAAAATGAATCTACAGCAGTAAATAATGTTCCCATGACTCACAAACCACAACCAGATAAAACACCCAAATCATGGAAGCAACAGATTAGAACGGACAATCAAGTAGTAAGCTCTCAAGAATTACATTCTGGTTTCATAACTGCGAAATGAAATGCAGATATTGTTATGGAATACATAGAAGACAGTAGTGAATCTAAACGATCTCGAGTCAACGGTGAAGCCCAACAATCAGTGGAGGCTGCTGACACGCAGCCCCGCCGACAACCATGAGTCTCTTAAGCTGGAATGTCCAGGGCCTGGGCAACCCTTGGACAATGCGACAACTCCGATCTCTTATTAAAGAGTTATGCCCCGCTGTCGTGTTCCTAATGGAAACCCGTATCCACGATAGCGAAGCTATTCGTTTTCGTTTTAGTTTTCCAGATTACAATTTGCTTGTGGTGAACCCTACGCGGAGGGCTGGAGGTTTGATGTTATTATGGAAGAAGGAGATGGACATTTGGGTTTCCAGATACTCAAAACATTTCATTGACTTTGAAGTGAAAGCAGAGGGTGTAAGTAAGTGGCGTGGAACTGGTATTTACGGGTGGCCATCTGGACGAGATAAACATCTAACATGGAGGCTACTTCGCACCTTAAAAAGCTTCTCTAGTCTACCATGGCTTTGCTTTGGTGATTTTAATGAAATTCTTTTTTCATTTGAGAAAAAAGGCGGGCGACTTGGAAATTTGGCTGAGATGAGTGCATTTCGACAGACTTGTGAATGGTGTTCTCTAAATGATACTGGTGCAGCAGGAGTTAAGTTCACATGGGATAACCGAAGACAAGGGGAAGGAAACGTTTCTAAAAGGCTAGATCGTTTTTTAGCCTCTTCAAGTTGGATGGAGATGTTCCCACTGCACTCAACTCGAAATCTTGCACGAGTGGCATCTGATCATAGACCAATTTTTATGAAACTTAATTTAAACAAATCTTCATATTGTACAGCCAAAAAGTTCAAATTTGAGGCCATGTGGCTTCGGGATGAAGGCCTGATAAACGTAGTTTCACAAGCATGGAATGAAGGCCTTGCAAAAGGTCTAGCTGGTGATCCTGTGGCTTTACTAACTGATTGTGGAGATAAATTATTTACATGGAATTGGTCGAAGTTTGGCCATGTACAACGGGAGTTAAAACAAAAAACTGCCCGGTTGGAGAAGCTCCAGATTGACCAACATGATAGAGATACTAGTGCAGATGAGACCAAACTTCAAGGGGAGATTAAGGAATTGTTAATCCGACAGGAGATTCTATGGCACCAACGTAGTAGAGTTCAATGGCTAAAGGAAGGTGATAGGAACACCCGATTCTTTCACTTTAAAGCGTCAAACAGGCAAAGACGAAACAAGATTAGTAGACTAAGAGACGAAGCCGGAAACTGGGTGGAGAATGATGAAGGGTTGGGGAATCTAGTATCGAACTATTTTGAAGCCTTGTTCAGTAGTTCACAACCATCAGAATGTGAGGATGTAGCCCGCGCTCTTGAAGTACAAATCTCAGACGAAGAGGCAGTTTGTCTTGAAAAGCCGATTTCATCAGAAGAAGTCTATGGGGCACTTATGCAAATGGCATCGCAGAAGGCTCTGGGACCAGATGGTATGCCAGCTATTTTCTATCAGAAATTTTGGTCAGTCGTAGGTCCTACTATGGTCTCGGCAGTGTCTACATTTTTCCGAACAGGTAAGATGCCACGAAATCTAAACCATACTATCATTACCTTAATTCCAAAGACAAGCCATCCGGAGTCCTTAAAGGATATTCGGCCAATCAGCCTATGCAATGTGTTATACAAAATCATATCAAAAGTGTTGGTCAATCGGTTGAAGCCAATTTTACCAAGATTGGTCCATGAAACGCAGTCAGCCTTTTGTTTCCGAAAGAATGATCATTGATAATGCAATCATTGCTTTTGAAGTATTTCATTGGCTCAAGAATAAGCGAAATGGGATTAAAGGATCATTAGCAGTTAAGTTGGACATGAGCAAGGCTTATGACAGAGTTGAATGGCCATTTATTTCCTCAATTCTCAGAAGAATGGGGTTTCCACCTCACTTTGTTCGCTTGATTATGGCATGTATCTCGACGGTATCTTTCTCATTTAATATTAATGGCAAAGTGCAAGGACATGTTATCCCTACTAGAGGTTTGCGTCAAGGGGACCCTATATCACCATATCTATTCATATTATGCGCAGAAGTGCTATCTAGATTAATTAGAAAAGGGTTGGAGATTAAGGCCTTACACGGGATCAAAGTATGTAGAAATGCCCCCACGATTAGCCATCTGTTTTTTGCTGATGATAGCTTGTTTTTTGCTCGTGCTACGCCTTAAGAATGCCAGCTATTAAAAAACTTTATTGATAAATATTGTAAAGCATCTGGTCAAGTTGTAAACTATGATAAGTCTGAGATAACTTTCAGTCCAAATGTTGCTCATGATACCCGAATGCGAGTAATGGATATTTTGGGAATTCGAGAGGTGACTTATCAAAACAAGTATCTAGGCCTGCCTACAATTATTAGACGATCAAAGAAAGTCATTTTCAAGCTATCCTTGATAAAATTACAAAAAAGGTCACAGGATGGAAAGAGAAGATGTTGTCCACGGGAGGTAAAGAGGTACTTATTAAAACAGTGGCCCAAGCTATTCCGGTGTACGATATGAGTATTTTTGAGCTCTCGGATTCGTTGATTGATAATATGCATAAAGTTCTAAATGAATTCTGGTAGGGGAACGGAAACAAGAGAAATCCCATTCGATGGACTACTTGGGAGCGATTATGTGCATCAAAATTCAAAGGCGGTCTCGGATTTAGGCATCTTGGAATATTTAACAAAGCCTTGCTTGTGAAACAAGGATGGCGACTCATTAAGCATCCAGATTCACTTGTGGCAAGAGTTCTTAAAGCTCGGTATTTCCCTCGTAGTTCTTTTTTAGATGCTAAGGTGGGGTATTACCCGAGTTATGTATAACAACCCGTAAAATTTCGGATTATTATAATAATATTTACACGTCCGAAAAATTTAAATCAATTATTTTCTGACAAAATACCAATACCAAAAATTCAAAAACGAGAAGTCATCTCGTTTCTTTTAGAAATAAGACACCGCTTGTTCACAAATTATCCGTATAATAAATGTGAAATTTGTTATTATCCCGGTTAAAATTTAAGCATGCACAAGCTTAATCCATTAGTTATTCCGCATACTGCAGCGCAATAACATACAAAACTAAAAATAAATACTGAGATAAGAGAAAAATACACTTTTTATCAATCACTAATAATTTACGAAAGAAAACGAGAAGTTATCTCGTTAATTCAGAAGGTCACGGCACCGCACGCATACCGACACCAATTAAATAACGGCAAACTGTTATAATCAAATTCCAACATAATAAAAATGTCATATTATTACGTTTAAGAAATCGTTTCCAAAAACGAGATTTTTATATTTTCCGGATATCGTGAAGATACATTTACGCAGAGTTACGTTATCGCTCGAGGTACAGTCTATACAGTACGGAGTATAAGACAAAGCAATGAAATAAATAATACAAAACAAAATCCGGATCCAATCCTCCCCTTTCGACCCATCACTTTCCTAGACTCTACCCTCTCCCTCTCTTTCTTTCTGCAACGCCACCCTAACAAAAGTTTTCACCAAACTAGCTCCCTCAAATGAAAAGCACCATGTCTCCATTTCCAGAAAAAGTAAGCTACACCCAAGCTACACCCTAATCGGTTATAGGGGTGCCATGCGTGGCCGAATCTTTGATGAAGAAAGCTTAAAGAAGAAACAAACATGTTTTGAGAATACCACTGAGTCACAATCACCATACCATTCACACGCCTATATAAGGGTCAAACTTCGCAGAGTTTTTCATCCATTCTTAAACAAATCCGAAAATTAGGGTTCCATCATAACAAAGGGGTTTTTGAAATTAGTTTGGGGGTTTTGATATTCGGTGCATAAGGAAGCTATCCCAAGAGACTAATTGTCCCAATCCGTCCCGAAACTTCTCCAGCTGAGCTCGTTGCTTTCAGTATTCACATATTTTGTAAGAACATGATTATTGTTATTTAATTCTTTTGAATCCGTTGAGTTTGTAATATCATTGGTCTAATTCGAAATTAAAATTTTCTGTTCATACCGATTGTTATAAATTGGAAGTAATATTGGTTTGGTTATGTTTATTTGGTTAAGTTAAAATGGTATGACATAGTGTTGTTGTTGTTAAGGAGTGGAAAACTAAAAAGAAATCATACTCTTTAAAAATTTGTATTGGCTTATCTCGACTACTTATCAGTTTCGGCTCATTTTCTTGTTTACTTGTTTTCGTCATTTTGGTTTCGACTCTTCATGGCTTAATTTTGGTTTTATTCGGCTGAGAAAGATAACCCACATCGAGGGTTCCTGCTCTTCCCATACGAGTCATACCATTCCCGTAATGGTGTGATTCGAGTCACTTAAGTCGGGTTGAACCCGAATGACGAGGGTCATAATATAGTCACCGCCTTCATGTTTCTCATGTACTAGTTAGTTTTAGTTGGATTAGATGCTAGCCAAACTTATTGTGATCATTTTAGTCTATTGCTCGAAATAGTACACCAAGGTAGGTGTGTGTTCTGCCCCGAGTCACGAGAGTAACACCCACATAGGGTGTTTAGTTTTGTGGTATCGCGAGGCACCTCAGGTAGGGGACTCTCTTTTACTTGATCTCAACCCATAAGGGGTGCGTAGACCTGCTCACTTCAGCCCCAAAAAGGGCACGTTTAGAGTCTGATTTCAGCTCCTAAATGGCTGCGTGTTCAGCCCTTAAAAAGGAGCGTTTGGTTACTAAAAATCTGCACCAAAAAGGTGCATTTGTATACTGAATTTCAGTCCCAAAAAGGGTCCTTTTCCCGCTGAATTTGCAGCTCATTAAGGGGTTGTTTGCCCGCTAATTTTCAAGTCATAAAAGGGTCAGTTTGCCGCTTATTTGCAGCTCAAAAAGGGTGTTTGTTTTGCTCCAATTCAGCCTAATTAAGGGGTGTTGATTGGGCTTGTTTCCAGCCCGGTGGGCTGTTCATTCTTGCTTGTTTTCAGCCCCTCATGGGCGTTTGTTCCAGATTATTTCGGAGGGTGTTTAATGTTGGTCGACTCAAGCTATCCTTCATCTTATTTCATCTTACTTCGACCCGTCATTCACGACGCCGTCCCTTGTCACATACATCGTCATTTTCGGCAAAGCAATAAACCCACGACATAACCATTTTCAACCGACCTATTCAATTACAAGGTGACATCGTCATTAACCTTAATGTTGAAATCTAATAGATGAAGAGATAAGATACTTAGACATCACTTTGGAAAACAAGTTACTACTACTATTTATAATTCGACTGAGAAGTTTTACACTTCTAATTATTCAAAATAAACTCGTAAACATATATTTTCAATTATTAATTCAGTTATAAAAATTGATAAAAACTAATTATGGGAGCTTTTGACATTAATCACCACAACCAAATACGGATATACATTCGGGTCACGCCCAATTTTCTACAAATATAATATGTATTTTTTCGAAATAAATATACCGACACTTACTTCATTTTGTAAATACAAGCTTGATCATTTTGCTTAACCATTCATTTAAAGTGTGTTCATTTATATAAATAACACATGAAATGTAATTGGAAATTACTAATGTATACAAGTTATATCGTACATAAATCTTTTAATAGCAATATAAATATAGATATAAAGATATATACTTTCTTCATAATATCCACTTAGTCCATGGTTGTCCTAATAAATGTACATACTTTCCGTACATCTTCATCCGGTTATCATCAAACCGAAGTCTTGTTCCTCCTTGTTATCTTTCTGCTTGTACCCTTCCAAGTATTTTCTCATTTGGTCACCATTAACCAAGGTTGTAATTCCTTCTTCAAGACTTCCTCCCATGTCATCCTTCCTAAGCCGAAATCCACTCAATTCTTTGTAAATTGTTCTAAGATAAATGATGCCACCTCAACAACAACAACGACAACAACAACAACAACACAAACATTTAAAAAATTTATAAAGTTAGTTAAACTTTATCGAGTCTTAAACATGAAGACTAAATATGCCGTACTTAATTATGTTGCGTGTCGGAGCCATGCACTATCACTCTTTGGTTTAATTCTCTTAGACTTCATATTGCACATTGCCAAGGCGAGTTTCATAGCCCCTACTTTTAACTGTTTTATACTTGTTTTGGGGGAAGATACATGCTCATTTTACTTAAATCATTTTACTTATGCATTCCATGCATACTATGCTTTTACATGTTTAAAGTTTTCATCATACATAGATGTTTTATAGAGCATACCAAAATGTTTGACCTAGAATATTACGCAGCTTAGCCTAAGTCCTTAGATCCCAAATTGCCCTCTTCATGAACCGTCAATTCCTGCTGGTTAGCGCGAATGTTATAAATAGATCTATTGAGGGTGACTCCTCTGTTCGGTTGACCCCGCTTGGGTCAAGCGAAACATATAGCATGTCGGGACCGAGTGTATTGGGATAAACACTCGCCATGGGCTCCTTCATTGTATGACTTCCTTGTGCATACAGAAACTGTCGTAGCTTCGGTTGCATGAACTTAGTGCTAGCGTAATAGATTCAATATATGACATTATATTCGTTGTAATGTACATATACCCTACTTATGGTCCACTAATGAAATCTCTTTTATGAAATCCTTTTATGAATTGAAACCATAAACTTTATGACATTATGCCAGACTTAATGATCATCAACAACCAAATTTGAAACAGTGTACTGAAATCCCTTTTAAATAAACCTATGAACTCACCAGCGTAAGCTAACTCATTTTAGCATGTATCTTCAGGTTTTGAAGTGATAGCTTATCTTTGGAGGCGCAAGGCAAAGGCATGGCATGGTCATAGACGACTCTGATATATGTATTGGGACCACCTTTTTATAATGGGCCATTTTCCGCACTAATTAAATAATGTAAACATTGTTTTTAAGAAATGAATAAAAGTTTCTCTTATAATAATCTGTTGTTCTATGCTTATGTTGTGATACCAATTTAGTAGCACCCCAATACTTGTTTGCTTCCGCTGAGTCATTTTTGGGGGTGTTACATTATGTTTGGCGGAGCATTTGTTCAGCTATAAGTCTTATCAATCAGGGGGCCGCGTGGAACATTGGAAATGGTCAATCTGTTGACATATGGAATGACAAGTGGTTGTCAGGTGTGTCCTTAGTAGAGATGCGCCCACCTCATTGTGAATTTCACAAAGTTCGAGATTTGATGGTTGATGATGGAAGCAAGTGGGATGTTGGAAGAATCCATGCACTTTTTCCTACTGAAATTGTGAAGCGAATTCTATCCACACACATTGCGTCTCACAAGAGTGATTCTCTTTTTTGGCAAGGTACGACTCATGGGAATTTCACGGTACGTGATGCATACAAAAAGGAGCTGGAAAATATTGGACTTATAAATAATCAATCTGATCTAGACATTAAAATATGCTCATCATTGTGGAAGGCATCTATCCCATTGAAGGTGAAAGTGTTTATTTGGCGTGCATGGCTTAACTTGCTGCCAACTGTTTATAATCTCCAACGCAGACATTTAATTCTTAATGATGGTTTTTGTGTGCATTGTAGTGATCCTCATGAAGATGTTCTACATGCTCTATTCCAATGTGATCGAGTGAGACAAGTATGGGAAGCGGCTAACTTTATTAATATATCAGCCATCCTAAATGCAGATAATGTGAATGATTATTTTGCAGCTGTTATTTCAGATAACGAGAACAAATGGGAGGCGTTTCTAATGATTTGTTGGAGCCTTTGGTTAGAACGCAACCGTATTGCACATGGTCAACCTCCTCAGAATTGTGGGCTAATTTGGCAAGGCGCTACATATTTGTTACAAGAATTCAAGGATGCCACTATGCGTGGTAATGAACAAATCGGGACAAATGCAAATCCTTTGGCATCTGTTTGGCAGCCTCCTCCTAACGGGTTTGTTAATACAAATAAACCGTAAAACCGTTTATTAATATTTTGCGATCTCTTTGTGTTTTGTTGATAACAAATATAATGTTATCTTAAGTATAATTATAAAGGATACATGTTAGTTTTGTAAAGCCTTTACATATAGCCATTTAAATACAAAAATGTAGTAATTAAGCATTTGTTGTAATAGTTTATTAGGATGGGTAAATATCATAACCCATGGACCATAACCCATGGATCTTAACCCATACCCAAAGAGACTTGATACAATGTATACTTAGATACATTGAATCTAGATATAACCCATGGACCAACCCATGACCCATAACCAAAAAACCCATGGGCAAAGAGGAGCGTTCCACGGATCCCTAGGATTACACTAGACGTATCCCTTGTGGAAGGGATCCGTGGGAACAGTGAAGAAATTTTCCTATAAATAGAGAGCCATTTCTTCATTCTAACTCACCCCTCTTCTTACTAAATCTCTCATACACTCTCATTCTCTTCTAACATATAGATCACTTGATCTAGAGAGTTGTTCTTCTTTCTTTCTATTTGTGATCCTCATATAGGTCCTTCTCTAAGGCGAGATCACGAGCATTCTACAAGTCATCCAAGCAAGGGGTCCTTGATTGATTTGTCACTCCGCAAGATTTCTGTAGCGAAGATCTTGTATTTGATATTTCACATATTTGTTGTGTAATAGTTGTGTTGGTTTGGTCCACCGTGCTACGGACTCGGTATCTAGCTTTGTACAAGAAAAAGTGTAAGCAACGTTGTGAAGGCTTCTCCGCCAAGTGAAGGAGTTTGTTGACATAGTGCTTGAACTCTCGAGTAGGTGACTCGGGGAGTGGAGTAGGGCAAGGAAGGTGACCTTGTAGCCGAACCACTATAAATCGGTTGTGTCATTTCTATCCCTTAACTTTATTTATTTGCTTGCATTATCATTAGATCTACACGTTCTCAACATCCATATGATTTCACATAATATCGAATCTAAAGTTTTTGAAATCAACTTTAAATCGGCAAAACTATTCAACCCCCCCCCTTCTAGTTTTCCACAATTGGCATCAAGAGCTAAGTTTATAAAAGTTTTAAAATAAAATTGTATTTTAAAAACTTTTCGATCACTATGGGTTCTGAAAATTATAAGGAAGGGCAATCTATGCAACGACCACCACTACTTGAGACTAATGGTTTTATATATTGGAAAAATAGATTCTAAACATATGTGAAGTCTAAAGATATTGATCTTTGGTACATTATTGTTGAAGGTGATTTTGAGGCTACCTCAAATGATGATAAAGGAAATTTAGTTCACATACCTCATGATAAACTAAATGATGAAATGAAGAAAAAGCTTTCTAAAAATAGTGAAGCAAAAATGGTTTTATATAATGCTTTACCGAAAAAGGAATTCGAAAGAATTTCTATGCTTAAAACCTCTAAAGAAATTTGGAATTCTTTAGTTGTAACTCATCAAGGCAACCAACAAGTTAAAAATAATAAAATTGATTTATTTGTCCAACAATATGAACAATTTTCAATATCGGATGAGGAAACTATAGATCATTCATTTTCTAACTTTAATACTATTATTACATCTTTACAAGCACTTGATGAATCCTTTTCTAGCCGTAACCATATTAGGAGATATCTAAGGGCACTTCCATCGAAGTGGAGATCCAAGGTGACGGCAATCGAAGAGTCAAAAGATTTGACAATCCTCACCCTCGATGAACTCATAGGCAACCTAAAAGTCTACGAGCTTGTCCTTGCTAAAGATTCCGAAGCCTCAAAGGTGAAAGAGAAACACAAATCTCTTGCCCTTAAAGCTAAAAAGGCTTCGAGCGATGAGGAGAACTCATCTTCGAGTAGTGACGACGAAGAGTACGCTATGGCGGTAAGGGACTTTAAAAAGTTCTTTAGAAGAAAGGGTAGATAAGTCAAACAACCGTATGACGATAAGAAAGGCTTTCGGAAAAGCAAAGAGGACGAGAAGCCAAATGATGATCGTACTTGCTTTAAATGTGGGGACCCAAACCACTTTATTAGTAAGTGTCCCAAACGGGATGATCAAAAGGCGTTCGTGAGCGGAACATGGGGAATGAGCGACGAGGAAGACGAAGAAATTTGTCTCATGGCAAACGACGAGGTGTGCTTAAAGGTCGACCTAGACCCCGATGAATGGGTCAAGGATAGCGGGTGCACGAGGCACATGACCGGCAATAGGGATCTATTCTTCACATACGAATCCTTCAATGGAGGTAATGTGGTGTTTGGAAATAGCAAAAGTAGAATCATCGGTAAAGGTATGATCTCTAACAAATCTCTAACCATTAACGATGTGTGTCACGTAGAAAACCTAAACTTTAATCTCTTAAGTATAGGACAAATATGTGATAAAAAGTGCAATGTACTTTTTACCGAAACCGGTAGTAAGATACTTAAAAATGGCATAACCATAGGAAAAGGAATTAGGAAACATGGAGTCTATGTCATTAAAATCGGTAATGAACCTAAAGACAAACTATGTACATGTGTATCTTTTAGGAAGACCCATAGTATCTATTAGGACGGATCATGGTAGGGAATTCGATAATGAAGTGCAATTCGGAGCTTTTTGTGACGCTAATGGTATTACTCACAACTTCTCGGCTCCACGCACTCCACAATCGAATGGGGTAGTAGAAAGAAAGAATAGAACTCTACAAGAAATGAGTCGAACCATGCTTAATGAACAATCCATACCTCAAAAGTTTTGGTGTAATGCCGTTGATACTTCAACGTATATACTCAATCGAGTTTTGATTAGACCAATCTTAGGAAAAACTCCATATGAGTTATTTCGAGGCAAAAAGCCTACGTTAAATCACCTTAGAGTCTTTGGTAGTAAATGTTTTATTCTTAACACTAAAGATTACCTTACAAAATTTGATCCTAAATCAACCGAAGGTATCTTTTTAGGTTATTCGCCAAATAGCAAAGCTTACGTCATATTAAACAAAGAAACAATGAAGGTAGAAGAGTCATTAAATATAAAATTTGATGAAAGTCCACCCAAACCCTCTCCACCTCTTGTCAATGACGAGATTATAGAAAGTGAAGCCATAGTAATAAAGAAAAAGATAAGTGAAGAAGAAGAACCTCTAAGTGATAAAATAGTAAACATTAAAGAGTCCAAAGATCACCACGTAGATAAAGTCATAGGAAAACTAAACGAACGAACATTAAGGTCTCAAGTTCAAAACCAAAGTAGCTTGTTTTGTTTCATTTCAACCTTAGAACCTAAGAATACACAAGAAGCCATAAAAGATGAAAGTTGGGTAATGGCTATGCAAGAAGAACTAAATCAATTTGTTTCTAATGATGTTTGGACACTTGTCCCTCCACCTAGTAATCAAACCATAATAGGAACCAAATGGGTTTATAAAAACAAATTAGATGCAAACGGAGTAGTGTCTAGGAACAAGGCTAGACTCGTTGCTCAAGGGTATAACCAACAAGAGGGAATAGACTTTGATGAGACCTATGCCCCCGTGGCTAGATTAGAGTCTATAAGAATACTTCTTGCGTATGCTTGTGCTAATGATCTAAAGCTTTATCAAATGGATGTCAAAAGCGCTTTTCTAAATGGTGTCATAAATGAAGAAGTATATGTAGCTCAACCTCCGGGCTTCATTGATTTTGAAAAACCCAAACATGTGTATAAATTAAAGAAAGCCCTTTACGGTCTTAAACAAGCTCCAAAAGCTTGGTATGATAGACTCAAGTCATTTCTAGTTAAACACAACTACACCATGGGGTTAGTTGACAACACACTTTTTACTAAGAAAAGAGAGTCACATATAATCATAGTACAAATATATGTAGATGATATTATATTCGGATCCAATTGTCAAGACATGTGTGATGATTTCTCTAAAATCATGCATGACGAGTTCGAGATGAGTATGATGGGATAACTTAGTTTCTTTCTTGGTCTACAAATAAAACAAGTAGAAGATGGTATCTTCTTTAATCAATCTAAATACATCAAGGAGATGTTAAAGAAATTCGGTCTAGAAGAGTCAAAAACAATTAGGACTCCAATGTCATCCGACACCAAACTCACAAAAGACGAGGACGGAGAATCCGTTGACAATACTAAATATCGTGGCATGATAGGTAGCCTTCTCTACATCACGGCAAGTAGGCCGGATATCATGTTTAGTGTTTGCTTATGTGCTAGGTTTCAAGAAGACCCTAAAATACCACACCTAGAAGCCGTAAAAAGAATATTTAGATATATTAAGGGTACAACACAATTAGGATTATGGTATCCTAAGGGCACGGGAGTAGAAACAATTGTATATGCAGATTCTGACCATGCAGGTGATTACGTTGATAGAAAAAGTACAAGTGGGGTATGTACTTTTATGGGATGTTGTTTAACATCATGGTTTTCTAAGAAACAAACAGCACTTGCAATATCAACAACCGAAGCCGAGTACGTCTCCGCCGGCAAAGCATGCCAACAAGCACTATGGATGAAACAAGCGTTAGTAGACTACGACATCCATCTAAGCGACATAGCCATCCTATGTGACAACAAAGGTGCAATCGACTTAAGCAAGAATCCGGTATTACATTCTCGCACAAAGCATATAGAGATTCATCATCACTTCCTAAGAGACAATGTTCAAAAGGGGAACATCTCTATTGAGAAGGTTGCATCCGAAGACAACATAGCCGACGTCCTCACCAAACCGTTGAAGCGGGAACAATTCAACCTACTTCGTCTTGGTCTTGGTCTAATGGAACAAACGTCTTAACTTAATTGACTCTACAAGGTATGTAAACACTAGCCTTCTTCTTTCTGAGTCTAGGATTCCTATTTCACGCACAACTCACAAACAATACGGGAATTTTCAAAACCCAAGATAAGTCTTCCATTTATAATTTTTTTTACACATAACTACATACACATTTTTAAAGAAAATCTCCTTTCAAAATGTTTCCTAAAAAGAATGATACCTTCCCGTATCAATTTCACAAAAGCAATTTCTCACGTCTAGGACAAATCGCTTTTTCATTATTAATACAAAGTAATAACCCGTTTTCATTGCATCTCATGTCTTTTGAATGCTAAAGGGAACATATAACTAATATGTGTTTTCGGGTACATTCATTTAAGCAAAAATGAATTAGGAGCATTGATAACACAATATTACGTACTTATGTACCAAATGTGTGTTTTCGGGTTATCTCAATTAGGATTTATTTTTCTCTAGTTATTTTCCTTTTCTTTTTAGAGGTCGAGAAAACCGCAACTCCAAATAGTTTGCATATAGGCCCACAATAGGCAAAAATGTTTCCAAAAAGAAAATTTTGTGCTGCCTGAATCACCAGACCCACGGATCCCAGCCTTCATGCTGGACGGATCCCTCAAGGGAAGGATCCGTGGGATCCGTGTAAACAGAAGCTGTTTTCAACTTCTATTTTTTCACTTTGGATGAAAAATCCACATTTGCTTCATTTTTGAGAGTATGCTCTTTAATGCTTGTGTTCTCATGATCACATGCCTTGAATTCATATCTAATCATTAGATTTTAATCCACATTTTGGGTCAAGCATTCATTACAATGTTTTGTTTTTCTATATATATAACTCCCAAAATGCTTGCATACTCCATCTCCTTCTCACAAACACACTTCATCATGTCATCCAAAAACCCTTTAGGAGAATCATCTAGTACAAACAATCATGATATCCAAACCTTTGTACTTCCACCATCCAAAATACCACAATCAAATGCTAGGATATCCGCACGGATTAGTATCCGATCTTGTTGTTTAGCAAAACCAACCTCAAATGATTCATTCTCAACAAATAACTCACCACAATATGCTTCCATTATAGCACCACCCTCATCACCAACAAGTACACCAACTTCATCACCACCTAAAATAACTCTTTTGGAACTCCTTAAGACTCCAACAAGATCTAATCAACCTAAAGAAAAAGAATTAGTCTTTTCAACACCCCCCACATCTCCAAATACTATATTTCAAGATCTTGAAACATCACCACCATTAGCTCCCATCACATCACAAGAACATCTAGGTTCTTTTCCACCACCATTTACTAACATTCCGGATATTGATCCATATTTTCCTATTTTTCCACCACAACTTCCGCATAACTCAAATCAAAACAACCTGGAAAACTTCCGCACTCATCACCCACATCATTTACATTGTAAACATTGCCAATCCACTAGGGAAATTGCAATAGAAGTTAGGGAAGAAATGCGTTTCATACTCAACCTCATCCTTGAACGCATCAATACCATTACTCATCATAACATTATGTTTTGTCATCAACAAAAAGGGGGAGATTGTTAATACAAATAAACCGTAAAACCGTTTATTAATATTTTGCGATCTCTTTGTGTTTTGTTGATAACAAATATAATGTTATCTTAAGTATAATTATAAAGGATACATGTTAGTTTTGTAAAGCCTTTACATATAGCCATTTAAATACAAAAATGTAGTAATTAAGCATTTGTTGTAATAGTTTATTAGGATGGGTAAATATCATAACCCATGGACCATAACCAATGGATCTTAACCCATACCCAAAGAGACTTGATACAATGTATACTTAGATACATTGAATCTAGATATAACCCATGGACCAACCCATGACCCATAACCAAAAAACCCATGGGCAAAGAGGAGCGTTCCACGGATCCCTAGGATTACACTAGACGGATCCCTTGTGGAAGGGATCCGTGGGAACAGTGAAGAAATTTTCCTATAAATAGAGAGCCATTTCTTCATTCTAACTCACCCCTCTTCTTACTAAATCTCTCATACACTCTCATTCTCTTCTAACATATAGATCACTTGATCTAGAGAGTTGTTCTTCTTTCTTTCTATTTGTGATCCTCATATAGGTCCTTCTCTAAGGCGAGATCACGAGCATTCTACAAGTCATCCAAGCAAGGGGTCCTTGATTGATTTGTCACTCCGCAAGATTTCTGTAGCGAAGATCTTGTATTTGATATTTCACATATTTGTTGTGTAATAGTTGTGTTGGTTTGGTCCACCGTGCTACGGACTCGGTATCTAGCTTTGTACCGAAAAAAGTGTAAGCAACGTTGTGAAGGCTTCTCCGCCAAGTGAAGGAGTTTGTTGACATAGTGCTTGAACTCTCGAGTAGGTGACTCGGGGAGTGGAGTAGGGCAAAGAAGGTGACCTTGTAGCCGAACCACTATAAATCGGTTGTGTCATTTCTATCCCTTAACTTTATTTATTTGCTTGCATTATCATTAGATCTACACGTTCTCAACATCCATACGATTTCACATAATATCGAATCTAAAGTTTTTGAAATCAACTTTAAATCGGCAAAACTATTCAACCCCCCCTTCTAGTTTTCCACAGGGTTTGTCAAGTTAAACTGTGATGCTGAATGGTTTCCTAGTAGTAAACAAGCTGGTCTTGGGTTTGTTGCAAGAAACACTGAAGGTGAGGTTATTTTATCGGGGGCGAAACACATCGAGTACTCAGAGTCGGTCCTTATAGCATAAGCTAGTGCCGTGTGGTGGGCTATCAAAACTGCCCATGAAAAGCATCTAATAAAAGTTGAAGTAGAGACAGACTCCTTTGTTCTTTATCGATCGCTATTAACCGGGAAAACCTCTTCTTCATATTTCAAGTATGTGGCACGATATCATGGATCTTGCTTCTACATTCGAGTGTTGTCGTTGGGCTTTTGTTAAGCGTAGTGGTAATGCGGTTGCTCATAGTATATCTAGATATGCTTTAGGAGATATTGCAACTTCTGTAGTCGATGGCCTAGTTCATCACGAGTCAAGTATTTCTACTCTTGTTGATACTTCTTGTTTTTGGTTTTATATCATGCTCTTTATCAAAAAAAAAATGTTGAGGGTGCGGGTGTCAAAAATCACTCAAAAAAGAAAAAGATAAACGATAAGCTAGGTAACTTTACTCTCTTTATAATTCCAATACCAAACAAAAATGATTGTTTGCAAACCATACAAAAAGGGCACACATCAAATGCCCCGAGAAAGAGTTTTCATTTTCAACTGAAAAACAAAACTAAAAAACATAGTGTCTCGAGGAAGCTGCTTATCACTAAATATTCGTCTTCGCCGCTATGCATGAGTACCATTTTATACTTTGTGATATTCTGAATATCATTTTGCGATATTATGAATATCACTTGTGATTTTTTGGATATCACTTTATGATATTCTGAATATCAATTGTGATTTTGATGTTACAAAACATTAGTTGAAAATCACTTGTGATATTTAAAATATCACAAGTTATATTCTGAATATCACAGAATATCACTTGTGATCATCTGAATATCACAGAATATCACATAATACCACATAATATCACTTGTGATATATAGAAACGTATGAATACTTCTGAAAACGGCCGAAAACATTTAAAAATGGACGAAAACGTAAGAAAATGGATGAATATGTATGGAAATGGACGAAAATGTATGAAAGCGTAAAAACAAGTATGAAAACAGACGAAAACGTATGAAAACGGACGGAAATGAACGAAAACATATGAATAATGAACAAAAACGTAAGAAAACGGGCGAAAACGTATAAAAAAGGACGAAAACGTAAGAAAATGGACGAATAGTATGAAAATGGACGAAAACGTATGAAAGCGTAAAAACGAGTATGAAAACGGATGAAAACGTATGAAAACAGACGCAAACGTATGAAAACAGACAAAAACGTATGAAAGCGAAGAAAAAAAATGTGAATTAAAAAAAAACGTGAATAACATGAATTAAAAAAAAAAAAAA
Organism: Chrysanthemum seticuspe; assembly: GCA_019973895.1. Classification (NCBI taxonomy): domain Eukaryota; kingdom Viridiplantae; phylum Streptophyta; class Magnoliopsida; order Asterales; family Asteraceae; genus Chrysanthemum; species Chrysanthemum seticuspe. The sequence goes on from BPTQ01000007.1 coordinate 261,223,404, forward strand.
AAAAAAAAAAAAAAAAAAAAAAAAAAAACGACCTGCGTTTAAAGAAAAACGTGAATTAAAAGAAAAAGACAAAAAAAATGAATAAAAAGAAAGACAGAAAGACAAAAAGACAATAAAAAAATATGGACTTAGGTTTATCTATTAAATCTTAGGTTAATTCCCACCATTAGATTAAACTAAATGGATGGTGGGGATTTGTCCCTTGGTAAGCACCAAAATAAAGGTAACCAAATGAAAATTCCTCTAAGAAACTAACACTTAAGATAATTTGAGGACAAAAGATTCTTTACATACCAAGGGATCAATCTCCACCATCCATTTTTATTTGATCTAATGGATGAGATTAATCCTAATAATTAAAAAAACCAATTTCATCCTTTTTTTTCAAATATAAATATCTTTCAAACCGTTAATCGTCAAGCGAAAAAAATATACCATTACGACGAGCATTTAATTATCTTTCTATAGATAGGCACTTTGATATACTTTCGACAAAATTTTTATTTTCGTGTTTTTCACTTTTTTTATGTTACTGAAATTTGCATGAAAAAATCATATATGATTTAACACTACTTTGAATACCACATGTGATATTTAGTGTTATATCATATATGATATGTATATCATATGTGATTTATCATATATATCATATATGATTTAACACTAGTATCACATATGATATTACATATCATATGTGATTTAACACTAATATCATATGTGATCTTCAAATTAGTGTTAAATCATATATGATATTTCATGCAAATTCCAGTTTCGAAGAAAAACGAAAAAAAGGACGAAAAAACGAAAGAAAAAACGATTTTTTTTCTCTTTTTTCGAAAGTATATCAAAGTGCCAGTTTATAGAAATATAATTAAATGTTCGTCGCGACGGTGTAATTATTTTTGCTTAATGATTAACGGTTTAAGAGATATTTAAATTATAAAAAATAGGTGAAATAATAAAATGTTTTTAATCTCAGCCATTAATTTCTTTTTAGATTGATAATGGAGATGAGTCCTTTGGTATGTAAGAAATGTTTGGTATTTAAAATAAATCTCTTCAAAAACTAATAAATACGGATTTCATGTGATAAGCAAAAATGTTAAAATAGTATGCTATAAATATGAGTTTCATGCTATAAATCTGTTATACAGAACAATTGTGCTCCGTGTTCTAAGTATGAGCATTGATTAAGAATTACTATAGTAAAATTTTGAGCTTCGTGATAAGACTATCAGTAGTTGTGATAAGAACCTTTATAAAAGAAATTTGTATTTCTTGTTACGAGGTATTTAATTTTGCTTACCCACAAATTCATGTTTATTATATGATAAATTTTCATTATTCATCTAATTTAATTGTGAGGATTCACGTAAGATTTAAAAGGTAAACATAAGTTATTTTATTTATTTATTTATTTTTTTATTTTTTTTCACATATTTTTAGAGCATTGATTGGGATGACTAACTCGTATGCCTAAACATATGTGTCAGCATCCCTATTGGGGACAACAAGGAGACCCGCTTCTTCACAAACCAATAATTTATTGCCACATCTATTAGGCACACAATTAGTCACATATTTTAGGCCTACCAATCATTTTCCATATTTTTATGCCTTTTTGCTTTTTTTTTTTTTTTTTTTTTTTTTTTTTTTTTTTAATTCACGCTTTTTTTATTCCCGTTATTTTTAATTCTCGTTTTTTCGCTTTCGCACGTTTTTGTCTATTTTCATACGTTTTCTTATGTTTTCGCACGTTTACTTACGTTTTCGTCCGTTTCATACGTTTTCATCAGTTTTCTTTCGTTTTCGTCAATTTTTCTTACGTTTTCATCCGTTTTCAAACGTGTTTTTACGCTTTCATATGTTTTCGTCCGTTTTCATACGTATTCGTCCGTTTTCTTACGTTTTCATTCGTTTTCTTACGTATTCATCCGTTTTCATACGTTTCTGACTATCACAAGTGATTTTCTATGATATTCATTAACACTTTCACTATATTTCTGACAATCAAAACTAGCATTAATTACATATATCATAATTTCTTCATTTTTTGTTTATGGATACTCTTTTTGAGACGGGGTGAATAGTCATTAGTTTATAATCATTAACACTTTCACTATATTTCTATACAGTTATTATATAAAACATATTTGCAAAATATATATCCCATTATTATTTTATAATCATAAATACTTACATTTATTGAATGAAACACAATTTTTATATGTATATAAATAGATTTAAAACATATTTATGAAATATATATTTTATTATTATTTCATAATCATAAATACTTACATTTATTGCATGAAACACAATTTTATATGTATATATATCGATACACATTAACTCAAGGTATACGTTTTTTAGGCATTACTTAATTTTTATATATAAATAAATATACATCTAATCTAATTATATGATAATTGTATTTAGAGGAGAGTTATTTTACATACCAAACTTTTCTCACATACCAAGTGACTCATCTCCACCATCCATCTAAAAAGAAATCAATGACTGAGATTAAAAGCATTTTATTATTTCACATATTTTTTAGAATTTAAATATCTATTAAACCGTTAATCGTTAAGTGAAAATATTTACACCATCGCGACGAGCATTTAATTATCTTTCTATAGACGGGCACTTTAATATATTTTCGAAAAAAGAAAAAAATTTCGTTTTTTCACGTTTTTTCGTTTTTTTACGTTACTGAAATTTGCATGAAAAAATCATATGTGATAAAACACTAAATTGAATATCACATGTGTGTTAAATCATATATGATATGTAATATCATATATGATATTACACTAATATCACATGTGATATTACATATCATATATGATATTACAATAATATCACATGTGATATTCAAATTAGTGTTTTATCATATATGATTTTTTAATCCAAATTTCAGTAACGTAAAAAAACGAAAAAACTTAAAAAAAAAACGTGAAAAATACGATTTTTTTTTGTCGAAAGTATATCAAAGTGCCTATCTATAGATAGATAATTAAATGCTCGTCGCCAATGATATATTTTTTTTCGGTTAACGATTAACAGTTTGAAAGTTATTAATATTTGAAAAAAAATGATGAAAGTGGGTTTTTTAAATTGTTGGGATTAATCTTATCTATTAGATCAAATAAAAATGGATGGTGGAGATTGATCCCTTAGTATGTAAATAATTTTTTGTCCTCAAATGAGTTTAAATCTTGTATTTATAGTATAATAGATGTTGAACTGTTAATACTTATATTTATAGATTTAAGATCATTTGAGGACAAAAGATTATTTACATACCAAGGGATCAATCTTCACCCTCCATTTTTATTTGATCTAATGGATGAGATTAATCCCAACAATTTAAAAAACCCACTTTTATCATTTTTTTTCAAATATTAATATCTTTCAAACCGTTAATCGTTAAGCCAAAAAAAAATATATCATTGCAACGAGCATTTAATTATCTTTCTATAAATAGGCACTTTGATATACTTTTGACAAAAAAAAAATTTCGTATTTTTCACGCTTTTTTTAAAATTTTTTACGTTACTGAAATTTGCATTAAAAAATCATATATGATAAAACACTAATTTGAATATCACATGTGATATTAGTGTAATATCATATATGATATGTAATATCACATGTGATATTAATGTAATATCACATATGATATTACATATCATATATGATTTAACACTAATATCACATGTGATATTCAATTTAGTGTTTTATCATATATGATTTTTTTAATGCAAATTTCAGTAACGTAAAAAAGCGAAAAAAATAACGAAAAAAGTGAAAAAAACGATTTTTTTTTCTTTTTTCGAAAGTATATCAAAGTGCCCGTCTATAGAAAGATAATTAAATGCTCATCGCGATGGTGTAAATATTTTCACTTAACGATTAACGGTTTAAGAGATATTTAAACTATAAAAAATAGGTGAAATAATAAAATGTTTTTAATATCAACCATTGATTTCTTTTTAGATGGATGGTGGAGATAGTCCCTTAGTATGTGAGAAAAGTTTAGTATGTAAAATAACTCTCCTCATATTTATAATATAAACTCAAATTTTGTATATGGTCCAGGATAAATAAATGGATTAGATAAATACTACTCATAACTAGACAGATTCACAAAGTGTTTTTGGTTTAGTAATTGAATTTTTCTAATAATCCAATGTATTAAAAAGATAATATTAAGAATTTTTTTTTATCAAAAATGCCTCATTTTTAAATTTTGCTACATGCCTTAGGATTGAGTCTCCACCGAACAAATTAATCTGTGTTTAATTATTAATACCCACATTTATAGCTTAAAAGTTAACTTTTAGTGCATAATCATAATAATTAGTCATACTTATATATAACATGAGAAAAAAGTTCATTTGCTAACTCTTATTTTGCTGCTTATCAAGGGATAATTTTTCTTCATTCATCTAGTTTGATCTAATTGTGAGGATTAACCTAAGATTTAATAGATAAACCTAATTTCATATTTTTTTCTTGTCTTTTTGTCTTTATTTTTTATTTACATTTTTTTTAATTTAGGTTTTTTTCTTTCTAAATTCATTTTTCAATTCACGTTATTCACTTTTTTTTTAATTCATGTTTTGTTTTCTTAGCTTTCATACGTTTTCGTCTGTTTTCATACGTTTTCATCTGTTTTCGTCCGTTTTCATACGTTTTCGTTCGTTTTCTTACGTTTTCGTCCATTATTCATACGTTTTCATCCATTTTCATACGTTTGTTTTACGCTATCATACGTTTCATCCGTTTTCATACATATTCGTCAATTTTCGTCCGTTTTCATACGTTTTCATCCGTTTTTAAATGTTTTCTACTGTTTTCAGACGTTCCGTGATATCCTAAATATCACTTGTGATATTCTTAATAACACTTGTGATATTTTTAATATCACAGAATATCACTTGTGGTATTCTGAATATCATAGGATATTCAGAATTCTAAATATCACAGGATATTCAGAATATCACAAGTGATATTCTGAATATCACAAAACGTCTGAAAACGGCCGAAAACATTTAAAAACGAACGAAAACGTATAAAAACAGACGAAAATGGACGAATATGTATGAAAATGGATGAAAACGTATGAAAGTGTAAAAAACGTATGAAAACGAACAAAAATGGATGAAAATGTATGAATAATGGACGAAAACGTAAGAAAATGAACGGAAACGTATGAAAACGGACGAAAATGTAAGAAAACAGACTAAAACAGATGAAAACAGACGAAATGTATGAAAAAAGACGAAAACGTATGAAGGTAAAGAAAACAAAACGCGAATTAAAAAAAACGTGAATAACGTGAATTAAAAAAATGAATTTAGAAAGAAAAAAAAAACCTGAATTAAAAAAAATGTGAATAAAAAATAAAGACAAAAAGACAAGAAAAAACATAGAATTAAGTTTATCTATTAAATCTTAGGTTAATCTCTACCATTAAATCAAACTAGATGGATGGTGTTGAATTATCTCTTGATAAACACTAAATTACGAGTTAGCAAATGAACTTTTTTCTCATATATTATATATACGAGTATGACTAATCTATAATACTATAATCTTGAGCCCCTTAATTTAATGTGCAAGAGTGAATGTGCACAACAATTTGTACGGTACAATCCGTTTAAAGCCATATGATTTAATACCAAGAAGTGAAATATGTAATCCTCAATGAAAGCCTCTAGCTATAGGAGACGAAAAGTTTCATCTAATGGCATGAATGCAAGAAGCTGAACAATCGTATTTGTGGTTACATGAATACATAATTTGGTACAAGATGCGTTTGAACATGAAAGGGCTGCAGTTATGCGCCCTTAAAGAAGCTGAAACACTCATCAATTACATATCTATTAAATGGAAACTCCATAAATGAGGGATCAAGCACAATAGGCATAAAAGCAACACACTCCAGTACGTGTGTTATCATGGCTGCACAGGTTGGATGCTCGAATGGTGAGTTGTTCCTAAACGAATTGACTCCTGAATCAACTGGTACCATAGTGTTGATGTTGTGTAGAATGTGGGATGTAAATACTGCAACAGGCCGGTATTTGAGCACCGATTTTTTGATGTCTGATGCAAAGGTATATGCATATGTACCTTCCCAATACCTGAGTTATAAGAATAGATAATAACTGATTAAAAATTGTATGTATTATTCAACAACAACTTTTAACATGGTTCTATTGCAGGGTAATGTTATCCATTGTACCGCCAAGGCAACAGTGGCTCACAATTTCTTGAGATTAAAAGAGGGAGGTGTTTACACTGTTAAAAATTTTGTTGTCATGCATAACAAGGAAGACTTTAGAGTTAGGAAGGATGATCCCTTTATGATAGAGTTTGATGGATCAACGTTAATAAGAAAAAGTTTGGTTATATCTGAAGGGTTTGTCAGACATCCTTATCAGTTGGTGGATTTAGATCAAATCAAACCTACGGATAACAAATATCTCATTGGTAATTTTATATTTTGTATGTTTGACCAGTTAATTTCCTGTTAAATAGTGTTGCCATAAAAGCTGTTACCTCTTAGATGTCGCAGGTTATGTGACGAATGTTGGAAGGATGAATCATACGAAAGCAGGGTCAAAAAATATTGATTTCTACCTGACAAATCAAAAGTTCGTATACATGTTATTTGCAGTTGGTGCTGTCAATTTTATAAATTTTATTTGGCCAGCATGTTTATTGAAACTAACCGTTTGTTTATTTTTTCCGCGTGACATCAGAGGTCAATCGATACGGGTGACTCTATGGGGAGGGCTCGCTGATATGTTGATTGAAAAGAAAGCAAAACAGGCAGGCGTGTGCGCTGTAGTTGTTACGTCCACATCTGCAAGGCATTATAACAGTTAGTCATCTTGGTCTATTTACCTTTTGCATATTATACACCTTTATCATGCTAAGTTGGTTTTTAATTTTACCTCTCAGATAAATTATTACATTAATAATGAACTGTATTAAAACATAATTTGGGATCCTTTGTTTTTTATGTTTGATAGGCACAGAACTGTTACAATTTGTTCCATCAGATTCTATTTTGGTTGTTATAATTTATTCTACTTTTCTGTCATGCAAAATTTTGGTTCTTTTCTGCTTGCCTTTGTTTCAGGTACATCCAATATAAACCGGCTGTGACGTGGACGCTTTCCACAAGATACCATATGGAAATTCCTATTAACAATTATTGTAAAAAAATCATTCTTTTGGCAAATAACTAATGCAACAAATTATGAATTATATGGAGTACCCTACTATAATCTTGAGCCCCTTAATTTAATGTGGAAGAGTGAATGTGCACAACAATTTGTACGGTACAATCCGTGTAAAGCCATATGATTTAATACCAAGAAGTGAAATATGTAATCCTCAATGAAAACTGAAATATGTAAACCTCAATGAAGTCATCATTAATCGGAGGTATACGAAGAGACATGAAGTTACATTGTGATCATTACTTGGAGGTATACAAAGAAACAATGCATTTAGTTGTTGCAACACTTCATATTCATCTTAAGGAGCCTATAAATAACACATGCATTTCTTAAACTTTCCACACCATGGAGAAGAACTTCACCAATGGCTGTTTGACCATGTCTAGATGGGATCAACTCAACATTTTCTTTAAAAATTCCGGGTAACTAAGTTTCTGTCTATACTACTCCGTATATATTAGTACTACTCATGTCATAATTTTCTTACCTTTGAATTCTTTCTGCTATATGTCTTAACTCTTAACCATTTGTAGAAGTAAATTATACAGTGCATATTTTAAATCTGCAGCTCTCGCATCCATATGGAATACTTCTAGAAGCTGTTCAAGTTTTAACAGATCTTAATCTTTCTATTAAAAAAGGTTATGTTTCTTCAGATGGAAGATGGAATATGGATGATGAGATATTTAATTACTTTTTAGTCTAAAGTTTGTTTTAATCATGTTGTTTGGTGTGCTAATGTTTTTTGTTTTTTCATTTTCTACAGTTTTTCATGTTACTAATTTGGATGGCAACAAATTGACTGATGATAGTATCATCAATTGCATTGAGCAGGTACTTAACTTTACCTATTTACATTAATTATGAGTTCATTTTTTTCTAAGGTTTTTAAAAAGAATACATAATATCAGTCTAGCAAATTTAGCAACATTCAAAAGTGAAAAGATGAGGAGTCCAATTAAGTTTGCTTAGTGGATATACTAATTAATACTCCAATTTACAGTAATAGATAAGAAAATATATTAACAGTTTGGTAAATGTCATCAGTTGGTTGTTAATGAATAATAATGAACCATTGTAAGATTTCAAATCCTGGCCGTCCTAATGATCTCAAGTAACAAAATGATTTCTTCTGAATACAGAAAACAACCCTAATGATATAGGCTGGTTAGATCAAAAAGGAAAATTAAGGATCCTCGCAGGTGAATGCAACGCATCCAAACCTTCATGAACTAGCTAGATATATCCCAACAAGGATATAGTAATGAACGCAAAAGAAAGGCCATGTAACTAAATTATATTACTGATCAACATCTACATATATGCAAATAAGAAAAATGAAATAATATACTACGCATAATGTGTTAACAGCGAATTGTATTTATACCGAATGTGAAATACATCACCCCGACACATAAGTATGCTATCATACTCCATGTAGCGTCAGGGTTCCGCGTTGGAGACTCTTGAGGTTGAGGAGATAGATACACTACCAACAAGGGCTATATCATTCGTGGTTGGGAACTTGGTGAGTTTCATTTACAAACTGACATTCTTATGGGTCATGTGATTATTATTCTAACCATCAAACTACTTATAACTTTCTATCAACTTTTATACAAATTAATCAACTTGAAAGATCGAAATTGAGATAAAGGAAGGACGAGAAATAAAAATTCTCAAATGTTATGGCAAACACATGCATGTGTTATAAGTAGTTTGACGGTGTCTTACGATTTATTTTCACCATTCTTCACACTTAATTACATATTATGCAGGAATATCTATACTATCCACACCCTTTCATCCAAGACATTACCTCTTCGAAGTCGGTTCAGGTGCAAACCCTTTGTTATGACGACTCCTACCCTTGATCCTTTACGTCTCCAATGTGAAACATGATATTTTGATTTACGACCAAGCATCGGGTTATAATATATGCCTTCAGATTTGTGTTTGTTTTGCGGTGATATACATGTTCTTTCGATCACGTCGACGATCAAATCTGAATAATAGTGTGTATCATTATTTGGTTGGTTACTTTTGTGAATCTCTCATTTTTTGGTTTGTTCGTTTGGGTATCACACTACTTTGTAGAGTGTATAACTTTGTTCACGTGATTCTGTATTGGATCTAGGATGGGATCATATGTTTTTACGCTTCATGTATATTAGATTTTTTATGCTTCATGTATATCAGATAGATGTTAGATTTGTATAGTAGTTGCATGTAACAATCAACTATTAAAAGATATAAACATGAATTAATTATAAATAAGATGGTCCTTGAAGTAGATGTGGATTGTTACGAATGACAACAACCATGGTTGATGAGTGGTTGCTTAAAGAATACTACACTTTTGATTTAATATCAGTTTCAATAAGAAATTGGATTATTTTGTCAAATATCTAATTATTTGTTTCATGATAGCTTGATTAGTTTGCATTTATAAAATTGCCGGAAATGGAATAAGACCACCCCATGTTCGATCTTACAAGCTGCAACCATCCTAATCAACAAGGAAATTTCAACTAACTACTTATAACTTGGAAGATTAAAACAAGAAGGTTAAGAGGCCTAATTCAATTCAGAATAGCTAAACAGTTAATTACTTGCTACCATACTTTTTGACGTTAATTCCATTTTATTCTCATATTTTTTAAAGTCAAGAAGATGCATCTTTTTAATTATAAGTTTTTTGGTTGATTATAGCTATTTGATGAGACTTCCATGTAAACCTTCCAAAACTAAGTTAAATAAACTACTTTAAAGCTACACATTCATTACTTGAGGTCTCTATTGATTCATAGCATCATTTATTTGCGGGAATGAATGCAATGAGGAAGACGAATATGAAGTGTCCATTTATTTGCGGGAATGAATGCAGTGAGGAAGACGAATATGAACTGTCCCAACAGTTTCACGAATGCAAACCATTCCGCATTGATGATGAAGATGTTCAAAGGTTGACTTATAAGTATAAATACAATTGACTTATGCATCCAAGTCACCCAACTTTCCCTATAGCCATGGCATAGTTTCTAATATGCTTTGTTTCTTATCGTAGAATATCACTTGCTTATTGTAGAATATCACTTGGAAGGTGAGTAGGGAAGTTTCGTGGCCATACAATGCTTCTTTTGCAGCTCCTTGCTCCTATCTGTTCTGGCATACTCATTTAATGACTCGGTAATTATTCTCTCATCTATTTACGAATATCTATAATTCAAGTCTTCTCATTGCTCCGATTAGCCAGCTCCCAATCTATAAATTTTGTGTATTCGTATACATCAAGGTAACACTCATAGTGACATGACATATCAATCAATATATCATGCTACATTGTGGTCTATGCTTCTGACAATATAAAACAATTTAAATACAGGGTCATATGGCACCTTTTTCCATTGATTATGGTTCATCAGGAAACATAATATTCGACATCTATTGGGTGAGCATCTGATATTTACATGTTTAACATTGACGACTAAAGTATTGTTGGTTCTGACTTGGGTATATTTTATGGTTCACGAAATAGAAAATAATGCTTTTTATAGGTTTTAAACATTTGCTTAAATTTGCCACTATGTCTGTAGAAGTCATACTGATTTTTTTCCTTTGGACGAATTAGTTTTCCGCACCAAACAATATACGGTCACGGCAATTCACCAGCAGTCGGCACTAACATATCCGAATAGCTAAATTTACTTGATATAATATATGGCCATTATATCATGTAGAAACAAAAGAGACAAATAAAGTATCATGACTTGATTCATTAAAAACTAAAAAGGAGCATTGCATAGCCTTCACCCAACCCGAGCTTCAAGATGCGTCAACCATACGCAGCTGAGGAAAAGTTCAAACTAATATCACACATTGAGGATAATGTTTTGATCATAATGTACGGGTAGTTAATCTAATCATATTTGACAGTAATAAATTTATTTATTATTTAAATATGGTTTGAATTATTTGTTGTGTTGCATACTTGCATGCATTATTAGCAACACGTATGTATATGTGCACTTTTAGCTTTCCCCCTTCATTTGATCGACCATTAATTTCACATCCCTCATCTCCGATCCATTCAATGAGTAACATCATACCATACCTTATACAAATCAAAGTTTATACGAACTTGAGTTCATTAGAAACTAAATAGTTTTCGTTTTTTAGCTATGAAATATTATACAACATCAACCTTCAATTTCATACCATTTATTTTGTGCAACATATGCATCATTTATTGGAGAAACTGTTTTGATAACATCAATTGCAATATCTTATATGTAACTACTTGCATACAATATTACGTAAAATAAACATATACATTCAACCCTTACCCAATCAGTGCAACGCACGGGTTTATGTAGTCATCTACAGTAGAAATGAAGAAGCAACTTTGGCATATAATGAATGTGGTGGTTATTAATTTGCGAACCATGCAAATTTGCATAACGAAACCCAGGTAAACATTACCCGACAAAATTACAACTACATTACGCAACAAGAATTTACCTCCGCCCTACGATAACAAATCTTATGATACCATCAATTGCAATATCTTATATGTAACTACTTGCATAAAATATTACATAAAAAAAACATATACCTTCGACCCTTACCAATTCAGTGCAACGCACGGGCTTATAATGCCTCGTTATTATGATTATGCACTAAAAGTTAACTTTTAAGCTATAAATGTGAGTATTAATAATTAAACACATATTAATTTGTTCGGTGGAGAATCAATCCTAATGCATGTAGCAAAATTTAAAAAGAAAAAATTACACGTTTGATCCCTGTGGTATATCTCAAATAACAACTTTAGTACCTAAGTCGTTTTTATTACACCACAGATACCTATTTTTGAAACCTTGCACTCATTTAGTCCATATTTTGGATGGGCGTTAGTGCAGTCCATTAAGTGTTTTGCGCTGTTAGTCCTTCGTTAAAAAGTTTTGCACCGTTAGTCCTTATTTTTTAAAATATAGTTTTACCCAGTTAGTCCCTCCGTTAATAATAGTTATCGCCCTTTTATTTTTACGTTTTTGTCCGTTTTTATCCGTTTTCGTTCGTTTTTATCCGTTTTCCTCCTTTTTTTTTCGTTTTTCTTCTGTTTTTTACGTTTTTATCCCTTTTCGTCTGTTTTTATATGTTTTTGTCCGTTTTTCTTTACGTTTATAAAAACAGACAAAAAGGGGTAAAAACGTAAAAAAAGGACGAAAAACGAAAAAAAAAAAAACGGGGGAAAACGGATAAAAACGAACGAAAACGGATAAAAACGGACAAAAACGTAAAAAAACGGGCGATAAATATTATTAACGGAGGGACTAACTGGGAAAAACTATATTTTAAAAAATAAGGACTAACGGTGCAAAAATTATTCACGAAGGACTAATTGCGCAAAACACTTAACGGACTGCACTAACGCCCATCCAAAATAGGGACTAAATGAGTGCAAGGTTTTAAAAATAGGTATCTGTGGTGTAATAAAAACGACTTAGGGACTAAAGTTGTTATTTGGGGTATACCACAGGGACCAAACATGTATTTTTTTCATTTAAAAATGAGGCATTTTTGATATTTTTTTTCTTTTCTTAATATTTTTTTAATACATTAGATTATTAAAAAAAAATCAATTACTAAACCAAAAACACTTTGTGAATCTGTCTAGTTATCTATTATTTATCTAATCCATTTATCTATCTTGAGCCATATACAAAATTTGAGTTTATATTATAAATATAAGTATTAATAGTACATCTATTATAAATATAAATATTAATAGTTAAACATCTATTATACTATAAATACAATTATCATATAATTAGATTAGATGTATATTTATTTAAATTGATAAAAATTAAGTAATGCCTAAAAAACGTACATACGTTAGTTCATATATATATATATATATATATATATATATATATATATATATATATATATATATATATATATATATATATATATATATATATATATATATATATATATAGGGAAGGGTTCTTTTCAGAACCAAGAAAAGGTCGAGAACTGCGAGAACCAGCATCAACCAATCAGATTTTTTTGGATATTTAACTTTATTATTTAATTCAAAAGGGCATAATAGTAAAAGTACATTTTTCATTTTCTTTTTGATTTTTTTAATAAAAAACGTTTTTTTCCCCTAAATTTTAGGATTTTTTTTTTTTTTTTTTTTTTTTTTTGGAAAAATATTTTTTTTTCATGATTTCAAAAAGTAAGATGCATATGTGTTTTTCTCATATAAGTCAAGGTGCACATGTGTTTTTTTAAATATGTGTTTTTCTTCGTAATGTAGTGTTCAATTGCTTAAACCACTTAAATTTTTGAATAGTTTTTTTTTCAACATTTATGTTTTTTAAAAGTATGGTGCGTATGTGTTTCACTTAAGAAGATAATTGCACATATGTTTTAGCGTACAATTCTTTAATATTCAAAAACTGAAATTCAATAACATAAACATTATACATATGTCTAAAAAAATGCAAGTACAATATATCTATTATACATGTGTGCACTAATAATAATTAACGCAATAAGAGACTCTCGTGGTGATCTTTGTATGTACATGTATTCGCATTCGTCAATGTGCACATGTGTCTTTACATCTTTATCACAATCAAATTATCTTTAGAAGGTATATGTTTGCTGAAGA
>BPTQ01000007.1:261247554-261265600 GCA_019973895.1 Chrysanthemum seticuspe
TATACAGTATCAACTGAGTTTCTTTAATGATGTAACTGTATAAACCCATGATTATTAAATATACAATAAATCATAGTTCGAATTTATTGTATTATGATTGTATGTAACTGTACCATACTGTGATGAAAACCATAAACTCTATGATTTATTGTTTTATTATAGTATTTATTTCCACCACTACGTTTTTTACTAACTTTAAAGATAGACATTACGCCAGAAAATAAAGTCTTAACAAGTCTAAAGTTGACAAAAGAAACGTCGATGTCATAAACCGCAATATATTAATGGTGCCAAATACTGTAGCTGCAAAGAAAACAGTTGAAATCTGAACAATTCTGAAATAAAAGACCGCATTACAGATAGAAATTTCAATCATTTTTTGCATCACCACCTTTATTTATGATATTATTTTGTTATTTAGTATCTCAAATACCAAAAGTAGTGTCATACCATGTCAATGTATGTTAGTATTATGTTATTTAAGCTTGATACTAAATAACATATAAATTATTAGTACCCAAATATGTCAATGTAGTAATTTCTTTGAGTCAACTATGACATATCTTAAAAGTTTAGTAAATAAGAGTGATATTAGGAGCGTCTTATGCTTATGAGTTACAGCAGAAAATTAAAAAACCCCAACACTTAGTTCTTCCTGTTCCCGATATCTTATATCCTCTTTCAAGAAAAAGTTGTGAAATAACGGGAATATGGTTATTGCGAGATAAAATGGAGTCCTAACCAGACGCTTAAAATCCTTGAATTGACTGACTAAAAAGGAGGTTCCATATCTATCTCACTGGGAGGTTGATAGCATATATTCATTTCCACTAATCCATATACAAAGATCTGCCATCCAAATGAAGGGAAAGGATGAGTACTTACTGTTATATTACCACCAGCATCAGTTTTGACAAGCGCCATGGCTGCTCCAAAGTTGTCTAGTATCAGAAAAGAAAAAAAAAGTTAGTTGTTAGATCCTGAAAGCAACTTTCAGCATGCAAGAGAAAGGCAGGGCAAGCAAATATATAGACACACAATATCTTAATAAAGATACTGGGAGGTGTCAAGCTAATGTTGAGTCGATTTATTAACATTTTTCCCTACTCACATAAGAGATGTGTAATGATTCTTTATCTTCTTAATAACATTCCTACAAAAGTTCTCTGGCACGACAAATGTGCTAACATAAAACTCTAGTAGTGTAGTTTTAACACACTGTCAGATGGCTCATCTTATGCAATGACTAACTGAAGTAAATCCAACTTTAGTGAACCACTTGGCAAAGACATGTGGGTTTCTTTATAAACTTGGAGTGCACAGGATCGTCCATTAAATGCCATGAAACCAAAAACATCATTTTGAAACTTCAATTAACATGTTCAAATAAACAGGAATCCAAATGTAATACAGGAATCAATGCAGTATTTACAAATCAAGAACCTGATAAACAAAAGTATCATATCAGATTACAGCGTTTAAATCGTGTATTTCACGAGGTGACCCTCAAAAGAATTTCAACCTCGTAATCTCCGCAACTTTGCGCCTCTCAACTTTCACGCACTGCTCCTCTTCAAATGGGTTGGTGTCGCAAGAATCCTCTTGATTGCATTAACTTTTAATGGGCTGTTCTTGCTCTGTTACAGTTGATTAAAACCAACATCAGTCACATATAAAGCGACAAACTTCATGACTTTGACTTGAAAAAAGTAAAATTAACTCACCTTTGAGCAGGTACCACGGCGCACATTGCAAACGGGGTAATCATGTGGGCAGCAACTGTAGTGGTCATCACAGCAAGATGCACCTTCCAATGGGCAGCATTCCCAAGCAAAACAGTAGCCATAGTACTCATAGATACAACAGCAAGTGGTGGCTTCAGGGCATGTGTTGTACTCGTCACAAACCACTTCAGGTGTGACCGGTGATGGGGGTGATGGACCAGGGTTGGGTGGGTTCTGACCAGTCTTGAGTGGGTACCAAGCCTTGCGATTCCAAGCTTATAGAAACGATAAAAAAGTAAGATGAATGATGCTAATCATGTTAATTCTAAAGAATGAAACCTCATTGTAGTGTGTCACCATGTCTATGAGATGATCCACTCTAAGAAACCTGATTGACTGCTGTTTAGGCTGTTGGGAGTAGCAGTTGTGAGATGTTAGGCTGATCGTAGCTGGATCATCTAAGTTTAGATAGCGAGCAACTCTTTCAGCGATATCGTTGTACTTGTTATGTTTTGACCTGCTATGCAAGAAGGTCAAGTAAACCACGGGGAGTAAATTTGAAAGACCAAAACATCACAGGACTCACATATGAGATGATACTACGGCGTTAAGTCTCTTAGCAACATCAAGGCCAATTCTTACCATTCCAACAATCCCAACGGAACTCACAAAAACCAATATACCATGGTCATACAAACAAACATATGCATCATCCATACTTGCAGAAATATCTAAAAAACACAAATACACACGCGCATAATACCTTGTGACTGAGAGGATAATCTCTTTGCTGGTGAGACAGCCCATCCTTCATGAACCTATTAGCAGCACTAACTCGCCTTAGCACATCAATCAACAAACCCACAGCCATATCAGCTACATCCTCCCGCCATTCAACTTATGTTCAAACATACCAATATTGGATTCTAATTTAGTATTAAGTTCAGCAACTCTGCACAAGAGTGTAAAATGTGGTCCTAAGCTTATATATTTCGATACATGTTGGTGCTAATAGTTATAAAAAGAATTGCATTTTCATATTTAGATTTGTAAGGCAGTTTTAATTTTGCTCTATCACTAATGGATAATATCAAAAAGTATACAAATATAAAAAGAACCAACCATAGGGCAGCAAGATCCGTTGAAGCATAGTTACATCCTCCATCTCTTGTAACCAAATTTAGAGGATTTGGTTTACCTTCCATGAATATGACCTGTGCACCTGTCTAGTCTAGAGTCTAAGGTATGTATGGATTGTAAAAGCTTTCACCATGAAACCATTAGAAAAAATAATTTTTTGAGATTTGTAATGAAAGTGGATTAACGGAATTAAATAATGGCATACAGAAAGATCTTATAAAACCAAGTCAATTTGTCAAAAAAAATGAAGTCATTAGCTCATACCCCTTGCAGTCCCTCGGTTCAAACGCAGTACTGATATGATAACCATATGAGTAGATAATACATGTTCTTCATGTAGTTCTTTATGGTTTTTAGAAGAAGCTACGAACTTCTGATAAACATAATACCTAAAAAAATTAAAATAAATAGAATTTCATCATTAGGCTTTTAAGAAAAAGATGCATACCTGCTTATGACAATTGAAATTGAATTCTCCAGTTCCATGATGAACTTTCAGTATACATAATACCTAAAAATAAATAAACACAATTGCATCATGGCACTACGAAGGCGCTCAGCCATGTTCATGAACTGTGGGTTTTGCATAACCTGCTGCATGGTGGAATAGACGTAACATAATACACGTTTTCTTACAAACCTGTGATGAAGAAAACACAGAAACGATCATTAGATGAGATTGTGAGGGAAAAAGGATATTAGGGTTTATGAGAAAAAAAATAATGAACCGTATAATTTGTTGTAGGTATTTTTATAATTATGTTTTGTAGATAAATACATTCCTAAAACAATACAGATTTCAAAGAATTTTATTTACTATATGATTCTAATAAAATTATAGCCATTTATATATTATAGTATGCAACATAATTATCAAAATAACTTGTAGCCTAATTGGTAAACACACAAGTTATTAATGCTACTCATAAAAACAACCCAAGTTCAAATCTCACCAATGACATCTTTTATAAAAACGAATTTTGCAAAAAAAATATTAAAAATTTATATAAATTATACATTAAAACCGGAAAAAATAGGTGGATTAATAAAATGCTTAGTTGGACCAATAATGCTTATGTGGCATGAAAAATGATTATATGGCATTGAGGTGGCATTAATGCCAAATGCCTCCTGTTATATATAATATATATATATATATATATATATATATATATATAAATTGTGTTTCATGCAATAAATGTAAGTATTTATGATTATGAAATAATAATGAAATATATATTTTGAAAATATGTTTTATATCTATTTATATACATATACAAATTGTGTTTCATGCAATAAATGTAAGTATTTATGATTATAAAATAATAATGGGATATATATTTTGCAAATATGTTTTATATAATGACTGTATAGAAATATAGTGAAAGTGTTAATGATTTTAAACTAATGACTATTCACTCAGTCTAAAAAAGAATATCCATAAACAAAAAAATGAAGAAATTATGATATATGTAATTAATGCTAGTTTTAATTGATAAAAAGTCATTTTTACCTTCGTAGTTAATATAGAAATTATAAATGAGCAATTAATGAAAATTTTAATTAGAATGCAAAGTACGAAACTAGTCATAATTACTGTCAATATATAAAACCAAACACTTATTTTGGGACAAATATAAATAGTAAAATGAACACTTTTTATATGACAAAAGGAGTATAATATATATTTTATAAATATTGTTTAAATAAACCCTATAATCTTCTATGATAATTATATAAAAAATCAATTCCATGAAATAAACTCACAAATTAGTAATTATAAAATAATGATTATCATATATGTTTTATAAATATTATTTTTATATCTATATAACAATAATAATTAAATGCATTTATAAACGTTTGGTTCAAAATTAAGTTTTTGATATTATAGATTATTTTTAAGCGTAATATCCCCAAAGTGTAATAGCAGAATGCAATCTGAGGGCATTACATCATAATATAAGAGCACAAGATATACGAGAACAACCTCTACATGAGTCGTTTGAAAAATACTCGTTTAATATAATCATTAAGGTTTTACATGATAACGTTTCAAGAATCCACAACCCAATGTTTCGTAAGGATTACAATAAATCTCTGAAATGATGAGACTGCAAGAATATGACTTTAGTAATGATGCTACAGATGCAAACCATGCAAACGCGTATAAGGACCTGAGAAATACATGCTAAAACTTCAACAATAATGTTGGTGAGTTCATAAATTTAAGTATGTAAAAGCAGTATGGACCACAAGATTTAATGTTTGTTTGACCGTACATTCAGTCATGAACATGTAATGGTTTGACCCGATACATTCGATTAAGCAAATGTGGTTGACCCGATACATTCGGTCATGTATGTACATAGCAGTTTGGCTAGTTCATTCGGTTTAGCCAGTTCATTTGGTTTGGTCGGTTCATTCGGTTATGTGTGTATAATTGTTAAAGAACTTTTGTCCGAAGGAAGTGAGTATAAGTAATTTAAAATGTTTAAACATGTATAAGTAAACAAGTAATGTGTTCAAGTAAATGAACATGTAATTAAGTAAAACAAGTAAGCTATTTAAGTATACGAGCATGTATTCTCACCCCAAAATACTTCATAACAAGTAAAGTGAGGGCTATAAGACTCACCTCAAGTGATCAAGTAATATGGTACAAGAATGGTGTGTACGAAAAATAGTGCTCGAAAACCTAACCGCAATCTAATTAAATAATATGGCACTTTAGGTTATGCAATGAAGTGAAATGACGTGTATGCACTTTTTATAAATATAACATCACCTGTACATGTTTTTATTTAATTTTAATAGTTAGAAGTATACTTTACGTCAAAGTTTAATACTTATTTCCATGTTATATACTTTAAAATAATTCCCAAGTAGCCATCTTTAACAAATCATAATTAGTACATTACTTAACATTTTGAAAAACTTTCGACTCAATGGAAAGTACGTATAAGATACTCCAATATTTTTTAGGACTTTTTAGCTCATTCGAAATATAAAACGCTTAAAAACACTTTCAAAAATACCCAAACAACTCACTATTATTAGTAATATAAAAGCTGTTATTTTAATAAAAGACTAGTTTTTACCTTATTTTTCAAATCGTTGTAACTTCCTCCTATTAAGTCCGTTTTTAACGTATAATATATCATCGGAAAGGTATTTAAGTATAGTTTCATAATTTTAAGCTTTCGGTCACCCAACCCGACTCTAAAAGTACGTTTTCCTTCGAAAGTGTGCCAATCAGCAACTATATATTTCATAATTCATCACTTTATTTGCAAAAAACTTCAACAACACCTTCACTATCCTAATCTCTTCTACCAATTTATTCAATAATATCAATAAGTACATAGTAACATGATTAAATTATAATTAACTCACGAATAAATAAAAATAAATGAAATGATACAAGACCTAGTTATGTACTCTTTTATAAGCTCACTTTAAAATCTCAAAACTTTAGTACTAATTTATATATTTGTCCAATACTTTTTATAAAGTCTGAGCATATTTTTGGTGAAATCTTAATTAGTTTATTTTTATAACAAATATCATCATACAAATATTATGTGGTGATAATTTTTTGTGTAATTGATTATATAATCATATGTAAACATTTATGATATGTAAATATGAAGTGTAAAAATTATAGAAATGAGTATATGCTTACTTTGATGATATAAGATGAATTTTGGCCAAAAAACACTAATAAACCCAATTATGTTTTCAAATCTTTAGCTTTTTAGTACCTTAACCCAAATAAGCTTGTAATAAGCTATATATTTTCCAAGACCCAAACTTTTTCTTTTTCTTCTTTCCTTATGGTGGCCGAATATAGAGAGAACCAAAGAGGAGTTTTATGTGTTTTTGTGAGATAATAATGAACTAGTTGAAGTGTTATATTTATTAGGAATGCAAGTACAATAAACAATAAAAAATACAAAAGGGTGTCTTGGTTGCTTTGTGTGGTTGGCAAGAAGAAGAAAAGAGAGGAGGGACAACTTTGTCCTTAAGTTTGTTATAGACCAAAGGGTATGAAACTCTTTTACTGTGTATTTTGCAAGGTTACAAAAATTGTGAATCGGTAGTGAGGTGGTCGAACCCCTGTAGCTTGTAATCGGTCTAGGGGGAATTAATCGGTAATCGGATTGACATTTTTAGCAAGTTTTGGGTATTTCCGAGTAGTTTTGGATATTCCCGAAAAGATTTTCCTTAAAATCATCTTTTAATAGATATAAACAGTGACTATAAATGATTACATATTTTCAGAGTTGCAAAAATAGCGAATCGGTGATTAATCGTATTGGCAATTTTGGCAAGGTTTGGGTATTTACGCAAATGTTGGTATTTTCGGCAAGATTTTCCTTGAAAAGACATCTTGTAATAGATATAAACAGTGATTATAAGTTATTAAAACTAATTTATGGCGAGTTTAGGGTATTTCCAGTAAAATTTCCATGTTTTCGGCAAGTTTGACCATCGGTAACCGCCGTTGACCATGGTTGAACGATTTGATTGAAAGATTTACACAAATCGGAAAGGTCGGTGACCCAGTAGCACCTAATCAGTGATTAATCGGCCTTGTAGACCTTTTTTTGCATCACTGGTATTGTGTTATTGAAAGTTAAGTGAGCAATCCCTCAAGCCTCGAAGGCCAAGGGTTCTGTCCAAGCAAAGAAAAAAAAAGATAAGAGATGTATGCAATAAGCTTCATCTTTTATAAAGGAACGAGGCATTGTATTGCGTAGTTATGTAAGAATATAAAGGAAGTTTTATAAAATAAATGTGTTAATTGTGTGTGTTTTTGCTATTGAATGAGAAATGTATGCAATAAGCTTCATCTTTTATAAAGGAACGAGGCATTGTATTTTGCATATAATAATACACTAACCAGGTTTTTAAAAAAATATATAAAGTGCGTATGTATGTTACCCTTGCCGACCAAGTAAAACAAAAAGGGCGAGGGGACAACTTTGTCTCCATGTTTTTAAAGGGCGTGTAATTTATTTAACATATTTTTGAGTATTAGAAGTATTGGTTATATTTCGTATGCATGCAAAATGTAAAAGGGCATGTTTACGTAACTAATATATTAATGTCATATGCATATCAATAAAATACAGTAATAATATGTTAAAAATAAGTAGACTAAATTTAGTCCGAATCTGTCGGGCATTAAATGTTGTACTCCAGTTTACGCGATTTAACTTTATAGTTTTTCATAAAGTAAGTATGTAAACTTCCAAAATAAATTATTTAGAGTTTATAGATAAATATTGAGCTGGGAAAATAAGAGTTGTTACAGTCTACCCCCTTTAAAGAAACTTCGTCCCGAAGTTCAGTTTGTGTCATCTGACGGTGTGGTGTAAGAGTAGAGGTGAGGGTATTTGCGATCGAAAGTCGATTTAAACAAAATTTTAATGGTAACTACTGATGCGCGTACGAAGCGCGTTCGAGGTCAAAGGAACTTCCTTTTTGTCGAGCAAGTTTTTCAACACCCTAGGCAGTGAACCTAATCGTTGTAGTGTAGTATTGGGTAAGCCTCGGGTATTGTTATCGTTCTATAGGGGAATAGGAATGCTAGCAAGAAGTGTATTACGCTAAGGTAAGGTTGAGGAGGATTTTTTTTTTTTTTTTTTTTTTTTTTTTTAATCTTTTATTGGTTTTTTAGAAAGCTAAGGGTAAAATTTTGGGGCAATTGGTTTGGGGGTGGTACTTCTACCGATTACTTCTACTATTCTAATTATCTATTACTAAGGGTAGCTATGTCTTTTTAATATGTGCTCGTAAGATGATTAAAAATGTGTTTACCTAGATACTATTACTCCCTAGTTATCTTTTATTGTTGGTTGAATTGTCACGTCCTTATTCTTAACGCGTTGTGTTTTCTAAGGTCGTAGGGTGTTCCTATGCCCTAACTCTTTGAGATTATGTTTAGGTTATTGCATACGAAATCCACTAAGTCATTCATAAACTAAATTTAAGGTTATCTTTAGATGTTTAGACTACGAAATCCGCTAAGTGATTCATAAACTAATTCAAGTACTTAAACACAACGATAGACTAGTTTCACTCCTAAGCCAATTTTAAGACAAGAGACAACCTAACAATAACTAACAACTAGGTTTCATAGATCTAAGCAAACACACAAGAAATTTAGCTAGACATGTTAAACAAGCAAGCATACACACAATAAATGGAAGACATAATGATACTATTGGATTAAAACACTTATCTTGATGTGTAAAATAGGGTTTGGGACCCTAAGATACTATCCAAGTTGGACTACAAACGTTTAGGGTTTTTACTCCAAAAGTCTACCTCCTTAAATGCAGAAAAATCGAATTATATATATAGATTTACACTTGCGACGGCGTCACCTTATAGGTGGGACGCCGTCAGATCGCCGTCATTAGGGTTTTCGTCTTGGCCAAGTTATTGATGGGACGGCGTCATGTTGGAGTTGTGACGCCGTCGGGCTTCATATGAGACGGCGTCTTAGTTCTGGATCTGGGCCGTCTGAGATGAAAAGTCTGAGTAACGCCCTTCTTCTTCAAAGCCTGACGCCGTCAGGTGTTATGAGCAAAAATTACACTGAGCCGTCTGGTGCATGTAATTATCAAATCTGTATAAAGGAACGGTGTCGCCCTTTGATTGGGACGCCTTCAGGTTCAGTTTGAGCAACTTGAGTGGCTTCGATCTTGACTTTGCCATTTTCTTCATGTATTAACTACTTTTCGTCAAAATATGCATCATTCCAGCATTTTGCTTCCAAGAGACCTAAAAAATGAAAAGGAACGAAATTAAGCAGTAACGGATATAAAAGTGGTCGATTAAGGGCTTAAATGACCCCTTAAAAGTGTACGTTTTAAATCCTTATCAAATATCCCTACACTTGGTATTTGCTTGTCCTCAAGCAAATGTGATTTTGGCCAATCAATTTATAATTTAGGGGGCGTGAATCATAGGTTTAGAATAATTCATAACAAGTAAAAACACCGCAATAGTCATAACAAGCACGGAAATTATATACAAGCACCTCACAAGGGGTGTTTGGATTCTATCATCTCTCGGGTTTATATGAAATATAGTAAATGGAAATGGAAGATAATTACTCATTACCTGGCATAGTACATAGATTACCATAGGCTTGAGACTAGATCAAACCTCCACCTCTTTGGCTTAAGCACCTAGGAACAACTATCTAAGAGGTCTTTTCAAGGGTTGTAACGTTAGGCTTACGGTAGGCAAACAAAGGGTTTTGTTGGATAGGCGATTTAGTGGTGGCAAGTCAAAAATCTTATGTTACAGGAATGAAAAGCGTGACTTTGCTAAGCCAAGACTCGACTCACTAAACTCTAGATAACTTGAAACAAACATACATAAATTGAAAAACATAAACATAAAGATAGTTATGTTTTTTTTTTTTGTTTTTTTTATTATTTTTTTTTTGCATATATTTTTACTCGACCATCCTTTACGATAACATCAATATATAAGGGATTTATAGGAGCATCCCTACACTTGAGTTTTTATTACTCTAATACTAATTTGACCCGATTTGAAAAGATCAAAACACTTGGAGTATTTAATTACTTAGACAAAGGGAATTTAAATTTAACCTTCCTTCCCGTTACTCCATAAAATATTACTTTTGCCCATGAGTCCCAATCATCCCAAAACTATGTACAAAAGATATGACTCGACTTAGCAACCATGCAAGTAACTAGATAATTGAACTAAGGGTTTAGTAATGATAACAATAATGCACTAAAGGTGAGTGCATACAAGGTAGGCTAAGGCGATTTGGGTGTACATTTAGGTGTGGATTGTAAACAATGCTCTTCATTGATATTCCGGAAAACCGAAACATCACGAGAACCGCAAAAAGGATAGACTCTGAGGGGTTAACTAGGGGTATCGTGTACTAAAGATGATGTAAGATATTAGTTTTCACATACACATCAAACCATAACACAATGTGGCGTATAAATGGAATTCTAGAGAGAGAAAGTTAGAGGTTTAGGGAACTTAGTGAGAGAAAGTGAAAGATATTATTATGAGCTCCAACTCTCTACCTTGAGAGGTAGAGAGTATTTATAGTCTTACATAAAACGCCACACATCGGGCTGTGGATCAGGCATACAGTGGGTAAAGACCCGTCCGTCCTCCACGGTGGTACTTAACTAAATGTTACTTAACTTAAAATAACTACGACTACGAGCTTTCTAATGATTACATATACTTGAGGTGACCGACTCTTTAATACCTGGAATTTCTAATTCCTAAAAAGCTCCCCCTAAGGGAGGTCACCTCAATCATGTACTAAAATTATATTGAATACATATAGATATTACATTAACAATTGATCTTGCATTCTTGATGTAGTACTTTGCTCCTAAGCTCGTAGTCATTGATTCTTCACATTGCATGTTTGGTTACTCCAAGTGGAGGTCTTTTACTGATCCACGTGATAATAAATGTGAGCCAGCTCTTGAGATCATCAGCTAACAAAAAAATCTCTGAGACATCCATTGTGATGTTGTGACTTTAGGACCGACATGCTCACATTCTGGATCATGATATCTTCTCATCAGAGTTGCGGAAGCTTTAGTTGATTCATGATATTGGCAGCAGCGTAGCAGAAGCATGGAGTGAAAATATCAGAGTCATTGATGCACTAATCATGATTTCTTTTGAGATGAATGTGTTAAGTGAGCATGCGGCTATGGATTGACCGCTTCATTCTGAACAGCTGCAAACGTCGGGTGTACCTGCATACAACAGTTAGCAATAAATCGCACGAAAGTGTCTTTGATCACTTTCGTTGAATTGAGGTACACGGCCCACGGTTCCCCGTTGATCAGTACATGTACTGCCTGTGATGAGGTATAATTCCGAAGAATTTCTTTGACAGGGTTTCGCAGCTACTCTAGCTGTTCTCAAACCGGAACATCTCAAAGAAGACAACACGGAGTGAGTGAACCAGCGAATTTTAAGTCCACTGATTGATGAAAAAAGATTTGAAAAACAATCGTGTATTGCTCAATAGAAATTGTTTTTGCAATACAACGAAGGTTTTATAGAAAATCAATTATCAATCATAAAAACACCTTTTGGTTTGAAAAAAGAGTACACGGTCGATGTGCTAAAGAAAAGAGTTGTTAAGCACAAAGACCGGTTTTTCAAAGGTATCCGTCAATCCATAACCTGAACCAGGATTGATTCAAGAGATTGAATCGCCCCATTGTTTCTGTTCAGTTGTCACATGGTTGATCTATATAATAGATCTCACATGCCACCTACCAGGAGCTTGTTTGATGTTGGCTCCAGAAGGCTTTCCATCTTCATAGTGAATATGTATGCATATCACTCAGATGTTCTGGCAATACCACAAGGATAATGCGTAGGACTCAAGATATAATCTCTCTTTCCACATTGTGTGAAGCAGAGAGTCTTCATTGAAAGTGTCCTAATGAGATTGATTGATGATCTCGAGGCTCTAGACTCAATTTTGTGCATATTTGGATCCTGTGCCGGAGACTAGGGAGAGGGTCTCCTTCTTCAATATCAACAATCTCTAAGAGAAAGTCGATAGATAATTTCGGTTCCCCGTGAGAATGAAACAAGCCCTTTTAAGAGGAACTTGAGTGGTTTGGGAAGTTGTAGTGCAGTGCGTCACTGGGTCCATGACGTATTGTCTTCAATACCGATGTTACCATCAGTAGCATATGAGTTGAACCCGGTTTCTGCCCTAAGGTTGAATAAATGGAGGGCTATTTGTTTTCACCCTTTTCTCATTCAATTCTTTTTAATTCTTCAACCCCTTCAGTGCTTACCGAGACTTCATAGCAAGAACCTTGTTGGGTTTGTTCTAGTTCTTGCTCTATCTCAGTCCACACTCTTCCCATATCTCATTTTTCTCCTTTTATCATCATACCTAAGAACTCTACACTAACTAGTGGATAGTCCCTGGGTAGATCCCTCCGGTTCTGGCGGATCATGGGAACAAAAACCTAACCTTATCATCCTTATATCACCATACATAAAGTAAAGTTGGTCGGTCTTTTTGGTATTGTTCATCTGCCATTGGAACCAATTGAAAACCATTTGAAAATCAATCCAGATACTTAAGATGTATTATCAAAGCATTTTGTATCTGAATTGTTTTTGATATTTTTAGAATGAGAGCTCCCCCTCAACATGTGCATCAAATGTTTGAAATCGTTTTGCACACGGAGGCAAGAGGAAGAATTAACTTCTTTGATTACCATTTTCTAAAAGATATCAACATCACTTCCTTAGTCGAATCAAGTAGATAAAGCATTTTGGGGAAGGATGAGGTTTTCATGATTTTGCTCCCCCTCAATATGTGCCTCGAGGTTTGAAAAGAGTATTGCACATACTAGAGGGAACCTTTATGAAAGCGTTTTAACTGATAAGGATCGGATTTTAAGACTTAAAAAAAAACTCCATTGGTAAAACATGCATGAATATCTTTTGAAAACAATTTAATGCCAACTACCTTCTATATTTAATTGAAATCATTCTCCCCCTCAATCAATGACATAGGTTGTTGATTGAGAGATAGATATTTTGACAAATAAGTCCTGATGATTATCAAAAAAATAGAGACCGAGTTGTTTTTCAAAGCAGTTAGTTTTCAGCAGATAAATGTTTATAGAATCAGAGCATGGGATTTGAAAACAAGATAAAGTATGACTCTGTTCTTTCTTTGAAAAACGGGTTACTGCCTGAAATGACAATAAACCAATGTTTCTCTTTCTCCCAAAAATATTTTTTGATTTTTTTTTTAATATAAAAATTCGAACAACATCTAAAGTCCCGTGTCATTCTTTGAATGAAAACATCAAGACCGTAGATATTATCGAATCGAGAGAAACATGACAAAATGACAATATTTTTTGAAGATTTTTCGAATTTTTCAAAATTTTATGGATTTTGAAAGTTTTATATTTTTCTATTTGATTTTTGAAGGTTTTATAATTTTGTATTTTGTTTTTCAAATAAATATTTACAAGAGATAAATTAGTTTAAGAGACTGATGAAATGAGTACCGAGATAAAGATATCGTTCAGCACGTTGTAGAAGAAAGGAATCAACATCTCTTAAACTTTCGCCACCAAAGCATCCGAGGCTTCTAAGAAAATCGTCTGGACATGAGCCTTCTCAATTTGAATCTTTGGTAGCTTCCCTCCAAACCGACAAACATCGAATAAATACCATTTCCCTAAGAAGTGGAGTTGAATACAAAGCGGTCTCATTGATTGAAGCTCAGCACCCTGAAGAACACGAGAACACCGAAGTAACAAGTTGAAACATTGATCGTCTCAGTGGTTATCAAATCCGGATGAACTGATTACGACCGATCACATGAACCTGTTGTGCATCCCCGATGTACACCTTACTCTTCGAGATTGACCAGTTGTCTAGTTAGGGGAACAATATATCAACATCTTCATTTTACCAAGTGCATTCCAGTTATATAACATATAACCAATCAGCACATAATGTACACATGTACCCAACAAGAGTAGAGACGATGACATCCATGTAACATGTTGAGTCACTAATCATCTCTGTGGATGTCAACTCTGAAATAACTGAATTAGCTCGATCAAGTGAACATGTTGTGCATATAACCGGAAGCACTTTATCATAAACCGTATATAAGATGTCGATAGGCAGTATCATCTCACGTTCCAAATATTCTTCTCACATTTCTTCCAACTGAACACTGAAGTAACACAAACCAAAGGTCTCCAGAGACCACTTCCCCCAAATAGTTGGAATAATATATCCTTCCCCCAAATAGTTTTGATACCTCAGAATCAGCAAAACATAATATATCCATAAACTTGAAATCTTGTGAGAAGAACTCAAATAGCCCAAATGAATCCTGTGAGAATCAACTGCTACATAAACTCTCTCTGACTATCTTTATCAACCCATATGTAGACAATTTGAAGTGACCACTGTTGAAGAAAAACCCGATATACCAAACTTGAAACTGAAGTCGAATTCCCCGCATTTGTGTCTTAAGCTTGCACTTAAAGATGGAAGAACGGTGTCGAGAATCTATGCTTCAAGCAAATCTCTAAGTACTCACACTCAAACAAAGTATGAGACATTAATACCTCTTGATATTATCCACATCGTCATCTGCATGTGACACTGAGTAAAACAACGTAACTCCTAATAGTGATAGTTAACCAGGTCTTCAACCATCCACTCCGACTGCTGGTAACTAGATAAACCAAGCCTTCAACTCAAATTCTTAAGCCCGAGCAAGTTATCAAATAAGAACACGCCTTTGTGAAGGACAACTTCAATCTCAAATAAGTGATAAATGATTAACTCTGAAGTAATCAACTTGTGTCAAATGTCCAATACGTGAATAAACATACAATCGGATGTACATTGACCCACTGAATGAACCGGAGCAAATGATTCCTCAACATCAATGCATTCTTCCTTAAGGTATACATGTAGAAACTGATCTGGAAGATTCACCAATAATGTTTTCGAGCGGATGAGGTAGTCATTTTCCTTAATGTTCATGTGGTTGATTTATAACGTGCACCATGAGAGGAGCAATAATCCGTGAAGATTTGGCAAAGGAATACCAAAGAGTGGATCATTATTCATGAACAATAATCCGTGAAGATTTGGTAAAGATATACCAAAGAGCGGATCATTATTCAATAGTGCAACTACAACATCATGATAGTCGTTATCAACGCCTTGTGAAGTAATTGGAGATAAGGTTTCTTGAGAATTTTGAGAAGTACTTCTTAGATGGTGAACCTGTTGAGTCAGTAGAAACCGGAGCATGAGCTTCAGAAACTAGATGATCAACATTCGTTGGAGATGGAAAGTACACATCAAACATATCTTTGAAAAACAATGAATCCCAGTTATCCTTAGTAGGTGAAGCATTAGGCATTGGAGGAGAGTCATCAAAAATCAAAACAATGAATCCCAGTTATCCTTAGTATATTCACTCTTCATCAAAAAGAATATACACTCATCATCATCAAAAAATTAAGTCGTATAACCATTATTCAAACATCCATCATCATGTAGTATATTCACTCTTCTCCCTCTCAAAAATTGCATCCGAAGTTGCCATTTTTGAATTAACAAGTGAATAAGAGTATACACCAATGAACGTAGATCCACTTGATGACTGAATGAGCGTGGAAAAACATGAAGCTTGTTGATGAAGAATGTAGATGAGTATGGCCATTCATGAGAGAATTTCTCATTAGCTGAAGATAAAGCGCACAGAAGAGCGTACACTTTTCTTTTCTATGAGGAACGGGGCCTGAAGTGTTATCTGCAGACGCCATAATGATGAAGTACGAGGCCTGAACTGATGTGAACAGACGTCATTGTTAAGAGCCCAGTCATATGTTTAGAGCCGCCCGAATCCAAATACCAAGGGACGATTTGTACGACCTGCTTTGGACAACAGACGAAGACAGAGAATTGGAAACATTGGATCCCCACGTGCTGATGGGTTCCTTTTGGTTAGCACAAACAGTCTTTGAATCAGCAGAAACCCTAGATGCAATGGCATTATCCCTAGGAGCTGAACTAGTAGAAGCATCAGACTTAGTCAAATGACATTTTGTGCTTAATGGGATTATTCTACCAGTTGGCTTCCAAACCTTAACAGGCACTATTCTAGGCATAGTGGATCTAGCTAAGGGGTAAGGTTTGCCATTCGTTAATATTCGACCTGTGGGCTTCCACTGAAATCCTACATTTGTAAACACATTCCCTGTAGGTTTCCAAGATTGCTTAATCTGTTTCGCTCTCCAAGCTTTCTTAACTGGGTTATGAATTTTAGACCTCAGAAATAACACATCACATTTATCATGATTACCATAAAATAAACATTTTTTACATGTTTTGCAGACAGCATGAGGCCTCGAATTAATTTCAGTAAGCTTAGAGCTAATACTAGAACTAACACGATTCTTTTTGTTCAAATCAAACTTCTTGTCCCTATGGTGTTCTTTAACTTCCTTATCATGAACACTTTTAGTTTGCGTAATCCTATCCTTCTTTGCATTGCTTCTAGGTTTTGACCCGCTAACTTTAGTGTCAATCTTAACATCTGTAGAAGTAACGATGGGAACATTACATTGCTTCACTACTTTCTGCATTTCTGGTCTAGAAGTGCTGGGATCTGAAATTCTAGGAGGCACATCAAAGGTTGCTTGCTTGAATTTTGACATGGAACAAGGCATATCAAGGGTCACATGCTTGGCTTTAGGAATAGAACAAGGCACAACTATTCTATCTCGCCTATTGCTAGATTTCGGACTTGTGACAATTACATACTCTAAGAGTTCCTGAGATCGTTTGGCATCCATGCAGGCATAGGCTATAGTACTATCAAAAGGTTTTTCTAATCTTTCATCTTCAACAATCTCACGGAGACCCTTCAAACTGTCCTTAAGGTATGAGAGATATGCTTTATGTGCAAGTTCATTATTCCTAATGGGCGGGGGAATATATAACATATCGATAGCATATTTATCACAAGCAGAAACCTTAGGAACAGAGTATTTGCAATTTGGGATTGGCAACTTTCCTTTCACCTCACGCTTCAGATTCTCAATATCGTTAAGTAAAGAAGTTATCTTTTCAATTTGTTTATCATGATTAACTTTAAATGAATCACATAACTCTTTGTTTTGATCATTAACCTTTGAAATTTCAGCTTTAAAACAATCATTTTCCTTTTGCAAGTTATCAATTATGTTTTGAAGTTGGAAATTCTGAGAATCTAAAGGAGGAGGCATATGGGAACCAGTCACATCCTTCTTTTCACCTTTCAGTTGTGAAATTTGGGCTTTCAATCTTTTGATCGTGTTATAATGAGCTCAAATTTGTTCATCACGTTTGCTAATTTCAAAAACTGCATCAAACTCAGGAGCATCAGAGGATGTCTTGATATTTGAGGTTTTAACATTTTCTTTGAGATGTTGATGTTTTAATTGCAAAGCAAGATGTTCAACTTCTAATTTAGAATAATGTTTGACCAAGTTATCATGATCATCCTGTTCTATTTTCTCATGCAATTTTGAATTTGTTGTTTCAAGCTCAATGACACGATCATGGGAGACTTTTAG
>BPTQ01000007.1:261267563-261332551 GCA_019973895.1 Chrysanthemum seticuspe
AACTTTCTTGTTTTGTACGCCTTGTACTTCTTAGTTTCTGATGCTCGATTTCTTGTTTTCACGAATTAGTTTCTTTGGTTCTTGTTGCTTTACAATATAGTCAAACATTAGTTACATTCAACTCCACTGGAGGGAATCCCCCTCTAACAATCCTAAATCCTTTAGGTCATGAATTTCACAGCCAGTGGAGTTCATATATATGAGCAATCTTTCGAGCATCAGCATCAGTAAGTCACTATCATTCATCTAATGAATCATTGTGGCACCTCCTGCCTGACCAGAAACGGGTGACATACGGACTAGGTATCGGATTTCATCCGCACGATACGAACATGGATATTTATGGGAAACGAGAGGTTCCGTTTCCCAACCTCGAAAGTATTAAGTAAAAAGAAACAGAGTGATTCAAAGGGTAGGAGAGGGCGAAAGAGAGAGATTTGGAATAGAGGATGCGTATTGAAACACGAATACTGCACAAACACTATTTGGTTCTACGATGTGATGTGAACACATCAATCCTTATTGATTTACTATTCTCCGTAATCCTATTGGAAACAAACTTTGTACATAATATTAATGAAGAAGGTGTAGCCAGCTCATTAATGGGGTATGGGAACGCTACATGAGTAGACAATCCTTAATCTTTAAGGTCCATAATTTCTCAGCCAGTGATTCTAAACACAAAAGTACTATCAAAATCCAAACTTTAACACTAGAAATCACCCAAATGATGCAAAAACCACTAAACTTTTTCAAACTCAAAAACCACCTAAAAACCACTAGAAATCCAAAGATGTGTAAGATATGATCTAACCATGGCTCTTGATACCAATTGTAAGATATTAGTTTTCACATACACATCAAACCATAACACAATGTGGCGTATAAATGGAATTCTAGAGAGAGAAAGTTAGAGGTTTAGGGAACTTAGTGAGAGAAAGTGAAAGATATTATTATGAGCTCCAACTCTTTACCTTGAGAGGTAGAGAGTATTTATAGTCTTACATAAAACGCCACACATCGGGCTGTGGATCAGGCATACAGTGGGTAAAGACCCGTCCGTCCTCCACGGTGTTACTTAACTAAATGTTACTTAACTTAAAATAACTACGACTACGAGCTTTCTAATGATTACATATACTTGAGGTGACCGACTCTTTAATACCTGGAATTTCTAATTCCTAACAGATGAGTACATCGCAAGGGTATGGGGTAATTACTCGACCGATGTGGAAGAAGTAATTATAATACATGTTTCAAACAAAGGTTATCCTAATGCCTCTTATCATTTAGTTATTCCTAACTACACAAGTGTAGTGTAGCATCTTGGTTTATCACAAACACGTCATAAGCACAAAGTTATGCGTAGGAGATAAGGTTTAGAGAGAGAAAGCGGGAGAGGATGGGAAACTTAGTGAGACAAAGAAAAATGAATTATGAAAGCTCCAACCCTTTGCCTTGGAGAGCAAAGGGTATTTATAGGTACAAGCATAGCACGCCTACTTTAGGCTATGGATCAGGCATACAGTGGGCAAAGACCAGTCCGTCCTCCACGGTGTTACTAAGTAATCTACTTACTATCACTGAATGACTACGACTACGAGCTTTCTAACGAGTATATATACTTGAGGTGACCGACACTTTAAGTACTGGATTTCCTAAATCCTAACAATCTCCCCCTAAGGGAGGTCACCTCAACTTACATTGATTACAAACTGATATAACATTTCGTTGTTCTTGGTTTCTTTGATTAAGCACTTTTGTTCTTTAGCTCGTAGTCTTTGATTCTTCATGTTCCGCATGTTTTGTTCTTTCAAGTGGAGGCCTTTAACTGATCCACGTGATGTTGAGTTTTGAGCCAGTTTTGAGATCATCAGCCACAAAAAATCTCTGACTCATCCTTTTGATATATCGCCATTATGTGATGTTGTGACTTTTGGACCGACATGCTCACCTTTTGGATCATGATATCTTCTTATCAGAGTTGCGGAAGCATTTGTTGATTAAGATATTTGTATCAGAGTAGCAGAAGCATGGATTGAACAATATCAGAATCAGTTTATGAAGATATGCCCTTATCATGATTTCTTTAGGTGTGAAAGCGATATGTGAGCATGCAGCAATGAATTGACCCCTCAATTCTGATCAGCTGCAACCGTCGGGTGTCCCTGCATAAAACAGTTAGCAATAAATTGCACGAAAGTGTCTTTGATCACTTTTGTTGAATTAAGGTACACGGCCCATGGTTCCCCGTTGATCAATACAAGTACTGCCTGTGATCAGGTATAATTCCGACGAATTTCCTTGACAGGGTTTCGCAGCTGTTCCAGCCGTTCTTAAACCGAAACATCTCAAAGAAGACAACACGGAGTGAGTGAACCAGCGAATTGAGATTCACTGATTGATGAAAAGTGATTTGAAAACAATCGTGTATTGCTTAATAGAAAGTGTTTTGCAGTACAACGAAGGTTTTATGGAAAATCAATTATCAATCATAAATACCCTTTAATTTTGAAACATTAATACCCAGTCGATGTGCTATGGAAAAGAACTTTTAAGCACAACGACCGGTTTTTCAAAGGTATCCGTCAATTATTTTCCTGGACCAAGGTTGATTCAAGAATGAATCGCCCCATCGTTTCTATCCAGTTGTCACAAGCTTGATCTTTTGCAACATCTCACATGTCACCTACCAAGAGCTTGTTTGATGTTGGCTCTAGAAGGATTTCCATCTTCATCGTGAATATTTAATATATCACTCAGATGTTCTGGTAATACCACAAGGATAGTGCGTAGGACTCTTAATATATATTCTTACTTTCTACATTATGTGAAACAGTAAGTCTTCAAGAATATTGTGTCCTAATGAGATTTATTGATGATCTCGTGGCTCTAGACTAAATTGTGCAATTTGGTTTCCTATGCCGGAGACTAGGGAGAGGGTCTCCTTCTTCAATATCAATTATCTCTAAGAGAAAATCGATAGATTATGTAGGTTCCCCGTGAGAATGAAACAAGTCCTTTTGAGAAGAACTTGAGTAGCTTGGGAAGTTTAGTGCAGTGCGTCACTGGGTCCATGATGTCTTGTCTTCAATATCGGCGTTACCTTAGTAACAACCAGTAGCATATGTATTGAACCCGGTTTCTGCCCTAAGGTTGAATTATTGGAGGACTATTTCTTTTCACCCTTTTTCTCATTTCATTTCATTTTCATTCTTCAACCCCTTCAGTGCTTATCGAGACTTCATTACTAGAACCTTGTTGGGTTTATTGTAGTACTAGCTCTGTCTCAGTCCGCACTCTTCCCATATTCTCATTTTTCTCCTTTTTTTTCA
Organism: Chrysanthemum seticuspe; assembly: GCA_019973895.1. NCBI lineage: Eukaryota > Viridiplantae > Streptophyta > Magnoliopsida > Asterales > Asteraceae > Chrysanthemum > Chrysanthemum seticuspe. The sequence continues at coordinate 261,270,899 of BPTQ01000007.1, forward strand.
TCATACCTAAGGACTTCTACACTATCTAGTGGATTGTCCCTGGGGTAGATCCCTCCGGCTCTGGCGGGATCGTGAGAACGAATACCTAACCTAACCATCCTTATATCACTATACATAAAGTAAATTTGGTCGGTCTATTTGGTATTGTTCATATGCCATTGGAACCGATTAATCAATCCAGATACTTGTGATATATTATCAAAGCATTTTGTACCTGAATTGTTTTTGATATTTTTAGAAAAAAGAGCTCCCCCTCAACATGTGCATCAAGTATTTGAAATCATTTTGGCACACGGAGGCAAGATGAAGGATTCACTTCTTTGATTACCATTTTTTAAAAGATATCAACATCACTTTCCTGATCAAAATTAGTATTTTTCATACTTTGTTAAGGATATTTTTGGAAAGGATGTGGTTTTCAAAAAGTTGCTCCCCCTTAATATGTGCATTGAGATTTGAAAGTGTTTTGCACATATTAGGGAAAACCTGCACATTGAAACAAATCAATCACGTTTCAATCCTTTTTGGTTTGAAATAGATGCTCCCCCTCAACACGTGCATGGAAAATTTGAAATCGTTTGGCACATGTGGGGAGGAGAGCTTGTAAATCACTATAAAACCATTTATCGAATTATCAGTTTAAATCCAATTTAAATCACAAATTCTCCCCCGATCACAATTTTCAAATCATTTGAGATTTGTGATCTCTGTAGATTTAAATTGATTTTGAAAGCTTTTGAGGAGAATTGTGACTTGCTTATGAAAACATTTAACCGATAAGGATCAAATCAGAGACTCTAAACTCCAAAGATTAAACATGCATAATTATCTTTTGAAAACATGACATAAACCTTGGTCTGAATCAATTGTATGACAAATAACTTTTTGATTTAAATGAAATCATTCTCCCCCTCAATAAATGACATAAGTTGTTGATTAGGAGATAGAGATTTTGACAATTGATAAGCCCAGATGATTTTCAAAAATAGAGTCCAAGGTATTTTCAAAGCAGTTTTGTTTTCATTAGATGACAAATATTTTTTAGAAGAATTATTAGAAGGAAAAATATTTGGAAAGAAACATTTGTCTTTTTGGTGACAAATAAACCATCATTTTTCTCCATCTTGTTTTTTTTTTTTTTTTTTTTTTTTTTTTTTTTTTTTTTTTTTTTTTTTTTTTTTTTTAATGAGTTCGAACTTCATCTAGAGACCTGTGCCATTCTTTGAGTGACAACTCAAAGTCCGTAGATGTTATCGAACCCCAAGAAAAATATGATAAATAAACAATAATTTTTGAAATTTTTCAAGATTTTCTGATTTTTATGGATTTTAAAATTTTTATATTTTTGTATTTTCTTTTTAGTGGTTTTATATTTTTGTATTTTGGATTTTGAGAATATATGTACAAAGAATAGATAGAGATGAACACCTTTACTCCTCGTTTTCCTCCTGAAGACGTTTGAGCGTTTCTGGTTGAAGGCTCTTTAAGCCTAGTCGTGGAAGAATAAACTCAAAACGTTCTCAAGAAAGAGCTTTGGTGAAGATGTCTGCTAACTGATATTCAGTCCTCACGAAGTATATTTCAACCACACCATTTTCAACTTGTTCCCTGATGAAGTGATGTCGAATGTCGATGTGCTTTGCTCTAGAGTGTTGGACATTGTTGCAGCAGAGAGCAATGGCACTTTTATTATCAAAGTACAGAGGAACTTTGTTGAATACAAAGCCATAGTCAGATAATTGGGATTTCATCCATAAGATTTGAGCACAACAAGATGACATGGCTATGTATTTAGCCTCTGTAGAGGATATGAAAGTACTCATTTGCTTCTTTGAAGACCAGCTAACAAGCTTATCACCCAAAAATTGAGCACCTCCTGACGTACTTCGACGTGTATCTTGACATCCTGCATGGTCAGCATCTGCATAGGCCGTTAGTGACATACCAGTGTCTTTCGGGTACCAAAATCCCATGTGAATGGTTCCTTGAAGATACCGAAAGACCCGTTTAACCGCTTCAAGGTGGTTTTTGGTAGGCTTAGCCTGGTATCTAGCACACATGCATACAGTGAACAAAATGTCTGGTCTACTGGCTGTGAGGTACATCAGGGATCCAATCATACTACGATATTTTGTTTGATCTACCATGATCCCTGAGTGGTCCTCATCCAGTTTTGTATGCTCCACCATAGGATTGTCAACAGGGTCACAAGTAATAAATCCAAATTTCTTTAAAATTTCATTTGCGTATTTAGATTGATTTATAAAAATGCCTCTGGGACTTTGTGAAATTTGTAATCCCAAGAAAAATGACATTTGTCCCATCATCGACATTTGAAATTTGGAGCCCATCTCCTTGGAAAATCGGTCACATTCATTAGGGTCGGTCGAGGCAAAGATAATGTCATCAACATATATTTGGACATGGATTAAGTGTTTTCCTGACCTTCTGGTGAACAATGTCGGATCAACTGCTCCTTTGCTGAATCCATTAGATAGAAGAAACTTCGATAGCGTATCATACCATGCTCTAGGAGCTTGCTTCAAACCATAAAGGGCCTTTTTCAAGCGATAGACATGAGTAGGATGCTCTGGATTCACAAAACCTTCTGGCTGGCTGATGTAAACCACCTCTTTCAGATCTCCATTAAGAAAGGCGGTTTTCACATCCATTTGATAAACTACCATGTTTTTGCTAGCAGCATTAGCCAAGAAGATTCTGATAGCCTCGATACGTGCAACTGGAGCAAAAGATTCCTCAAAGTCAATACCTTCTTCTTGACGATATCCTTTAGCCACTAACCTTGCCTTATTTTTCAGAACATCACCGTGCTCATCAAGCTTTACTTTGAAGATCCATTTGAGAGCAATGATCATTGCACAGTCTGGAACGGGTACTAATTCCCATACATCTAGTCGATCGAACTCATGAATTTCTTCTTGCATTGCATTGAACCAGCTATCTTCGGACATTGCAGTTTTAACATCTTTCGGTTCGATCTTAGAGAGTATAGAATTGAAGAAGCACCATAAGGAATCTGTTGCAAGTTGTTTTCGAGTGGATACAGGACGAGAAGGATTCCCAATGATGTTGTCCAATGGATGGTCATGTGTCCATTTTCTAAGGTGCTCGTGTGGTTGTTGTTGAGGGACTGAAGTAGCAGAGTTTGGATCCCCTGAAGAAGATGTTTTCCATAAAAAAAAGCATAACTATCACTTTGTGTCTCACGCAGTTTCAGGTGTTGTTTCAGGTGGTTCAGGTGTTGTTTCAGGGGTAAAGATGTTTTCAAAAGGAGCATCATCGGGAGTAGCAAAAGGGTTATTTCCATCAAAATTACCAATTCCATGATGTACAACCGATGATTGAGGAGATGATGAGTGTTCGGCAGCTGGTGCTTCTGGAGATAGAGACATAGAAACAGGTGGATTCACTGTGATGATTGGTTCAGAAGCCACCGCTGTAGATGATGAAGAAGATTGATTCTCATGAGGTTCATAGTATTCATCAAACATCAGATCAAACAGTTTCTTCAAATCTTTTTCAGATGGAGGTACATACGGAACAGTAGGGGAGTGATTTTGTACAAGAGAGGAACTGATGGGACTATTAGATAGTAATTGAGGTGCGGGTCCAGAACTGGATTGTCCAGGAGCCATGTGCTCAGACAGCTCATCGAACGTGACGTAAATAGTTTCCATGATATCTCGGGTTCTTTTGTTGTAGATTCGGTAACCTTTCCTATTTGATGCATAGCCCACAAAAACTCCAATGTCCGCCTTAGCTCTTAATTTACCTAAATCTTGACCATCATTCGTTGGGTAGCACAAAGCACCGAACACACGAAGGAAAGAGAGATCATGTTTTCGATTCTGGACAAGTTCGTATGGAGTTTTTCCATGAGAGGTGTGAATTAGGGAACGGTTTTGGGTGTAGCAAGCAGTGGCAATGGCTTCAGCCCAGAGAAACATTAGAACCTTTGAGTAAATAAGCATAGTTCTAGAGGCTTCTACAAGTGTTCGATTTCGTCTTTCAACTACACCGTTCTGTTGAGGAGTGCGAGGTACACTTCTTTGATGGCTGATCCCAATACTTTCATAGAACTGAATAAGTTCTTTGTTGACAAACTCAGTTCCATTATCTGTGCAGATGATTCTGACTGTTTTATTAAGCCAGACCTGCAACTGTTTAACAAGTTTAATGATGATGCCAGGAGTTTCATCCTTTGTCCTCAAAAACTTAACCCAAGTAAACCGTGAGTAATCATCAACAACTACTAACACATATTTCTTCCCGTTAATCGTTTGTACTCTCATTGGTCCGCACAAATCCATATGAATGGTGTGAAGAACTTCCATAACAGAGTTAGCAGGTTTGGGTTTGTGGGCATATTTCTTGCTTTTTCCCAATTGGCATGCTGAACAAAGATGATCTTTCTCATACTTTAATCTGGGTAAGCCTCTTACTAGGTCCTTTCTAGAAAGATTATTGATGGTGCCGAAGTTCAAGTGATTGATACGACGATGCCACAACCAAGACTTTGTTTTAGAGGCCTTTGACAGCAGGCAGATTGGAGAAGACTTCATCATATCTTCGATAGAGATGGTGTATAAGTTTGTTCCACGTGTTCCTCTTAAAAGTTCCACACCATCAAGTTCTCTAATGAAGCAAGCATGTTTTCTAAAGGCCTCACAGAATTGACCGACAGAAAACAAGTTATGACCAAGACCTTCAACGTAATATACCCGGGAAATTACACTATCTCCAACCACATAATCTCCATAACCCATAATAGCTCCAAAATGGTCGTTTCCGAATCTAACAGTCCGGATAAATTTACTCACGAAGTTCATGAGCCGTGAGCGATCTCCAGTCATATGCTTTGAGCAGCCTGAGTCCAAATACCAAAGGACGATTTGTACGACCTGCATTTGAACACAGACTGTTGTGGATAACTGGAAGCATTGGAACCCCATGGAATAATGGGTTCCTTGTGGTTAGTACACGCAATTGATAAACCTACAACATTTCTAGAAGCTATGAAAACTTCACTAGTAGAGGCAGGACTAGTAGTGGCAGTGGACCTATGTGAAGTGTGAGCACTTCTTAAAGGTATGATTCTACCAGTAGGCTTCCATTTATTAGAAGGCATAGATCTAGACATCTTTGGACAAAATTCATTCACTTTGAATTTTCGGCCAGTAGGTTTCCATTGATAACCTACATTGCTAAATTTTCTTCCTGTAGGCTTCTAATAATTGCTGACCCTTTTTCTTTTAGGCTTCCAGATCTCCTTAACCTGTTTAACATTTTTTATACTTTTGACTGGAGTATTAACAACATCTATCACCTCATTCACAACACATTCATGATTAAGACCAGAAATCAAACATTCCTTACATGTTTTGCAAAAGGCAGCAGAATTCGAATTAATTACAGTACGCTTATAGCTAATACTAGAATCAACACAATTTGTTTTATTCAATTCAAACTTATTCTTCCTAGGATGTTCTTCTACTTTCTTCTCTTCAACACTTTTGGCTGGCAAGATCCTATTTCGCATTGTATTGCCTGAAGGCTTTGACCCACTAACCTTAGAGTTGTTGATTACTCCTGTAGAAGGAACAACAGGAATATTAGTTGGTGATACTACACTTTGCATTGGTGGTCTAGTAGTGATGGGATCTGAAGTTTTGTGAGGCACATTAAAAGTCACATTCTTATCCTTAGGCATAGAACTGGGTGCAACTATTCTATCTCGCCTATTGCTAGATTTTGGACTTGTGACAATTACGTACTCTAAGAGTTCCTGAGATCTTTTGGCATCCATGCAGGCATAGGCTATGGTACTATCAAAAGGTTTTTCTAATCTTTCATCTTCAACTATCTCACGAAGACCCTTCAAACTTTCCTTAAGGTATGAGAGATATGCTTTATGTGCAAGTTCATTATTCCTAATGGGAGGGGGAATATATAACATATCGATAGCATACTTATCACAAGCAGAAACCTTAGGAACAGAATATTTGCAATTGGGGATTGGTAACTTTCCTTTCACTTCACGCTTCAGATTCTCAATATCGTTAAGTAAAGAAGTCATCTTTTCAATTTGTTTATCATGATTAACTTTAAATGAATCACATAACTCTTTGTTTTGATCATTAACCTTTGAAATTTCAGCTTTAAAACAATCATTTTCCTTTCGCAAGTTATCAATAATGTTTTGAAGTTGGAAATTCTGAGAATCTAAAGGTGGAGGCATTTGGGAACCAATCATATCCTTTTTTTCACCTTTCAGTTGTGAAATTTGGGCTTTCAATCTTTTGATCGTGTTATGATGAGCTCGAATTTGTTCATCACGTTTGCTCATTTCAAAAACTGCATCAAACTCAGGAGCATCAGAGGATGTCTTGATATTTGAGGTTTTAACATTTTCTTTGAGATGTTGATATTTTAATTGCAAAGCAAGATGTTCAACTTCTAATTTAGAAAAATGTTTGACCAGGTTATCATGATCATCATGTTCTATTTTCTCATGCAATTTTGAATTTGTTGTTTCAAGCTCAATGACACGATCATGGGAGACTTTCAAAGCAACACATAATTCATGAAATTGAGATGCAGTAATAGAAGAATTCGTAGCAATGTAAAACACATCTTGAGCAACACATTGAGAAATCAAGTTCTCATTTAAGATACGCAGATTCTTCCTTTCAATTTCATTATATTTAAGTTCCCGTTCATAATTATTGACCTCAACTATCATTGCATCAAATTCCATTTCCATTTCTTTAATCTCTGTGTTTATCCCCTTTTTAAGACTCTCAAATTGACCTTTTAATTGTTTAAAGAAAGGCATGACCTAAGTTAAATAGCATTCTTTAGTTTGCTCAAAACCCCTTTCCCCTCCAGTTATCCCAGTAGGTGTGATTCTCTTTTTACACGTTTTCTCAAAATCAACAAATAGTTGGTAAACTACATAAAGGCTGATTAAGGTCTTGCTCTTAGTGGGAAGTGTTCTAGGCACTAAATGCATTGGTGTATTTGGAGGATACACAGTTGCTTGGGACAATTTCCTACAGGGGGGGTTCTTTTCAACAAGGTTATCTGCTTTTTGTTTATCCATATCCTTTTTCCAGAACATTTGTTCAGGCGTTAATAGGGTTTGAGGCTTAAACTTGTTCAAGGAAATCCAATTTTCCTTAGTGTAATCATGAGACTTAAAAGCGATGTTATATTTAATGCACCAGGGATCTTTAAGCTTCTCATTCAATTTTTCCTTAGTGGCATCTTCTAATTTTCTATCTTCCTCAGTGCACTCAATGCTTGAAGGTTTTTGTCTAGGCTTGAGGATCTCATCACCATCATAGACAACCTTTTGAGCAGCTCTTTCTATTTTACCATACTCAGGATTGAGTTCCTCTATAATGGGGATACTATGCTTATCGCTTAAGACTCTATGCTTAGTGACCATGTGAGCAGTCTGAAGGGTGTTTCCTTGTACATACAACTTGTTTTCAAGTTTGTTTTTCAAAGTTTTTAGGTTGGAAAATTCAGTTAAAAGTTTTGATTCCTTAGTATTGAATTCCTGCTTAAGCACTTTCACATTTTCTTGAAGTTCCTGTTTTTGCTTAGTAGTTTTGTTAAGCTTTTCTTGTAAGGAATTTAACTCTTGTTTTAATATTTCTTCCCTAAAATTGCTTTTTCTGATAAGTGTACGCATTTGGATATCCATCTCCTGCTCACGTGAGGTCAGTTCAAACTTAGCACGCTGTTCATATATGGCAACTTGATCCTTATAGGTATTGAGTTCAGTGGTAAAGGAATCATCAGGAACAAATGCAGTGTATTCATCAGGCATGCATTCATTGTTAATTGCAAAATATTGATCACTTGGTACAATAAGACTGTCATCTTGCTTCACATATTGTTCATATGGGACAACGTTTCTATTTCCCATATTTTCAATATCTGATTCAATGACTTCAGTAGATTGTACTTCATGGTGAATCTTTTGCTTATCAACCACATCATATAGTTTTAATACCTCTAATATTATGGATTCCTTGGAAGGACTGGCCTGTTGAGGTGAAGAGATCATTGGAGAGATATTAGCCCTAAAGATGGTCTGTGCATATGGTTCATCATCAACGTCCGAGTCAAATGCATCACAGTATGCAACTTGAAAGGCGTTGGGATTGTTCTGAGCAACACCATTCACAGGTTGTTCGTCCACATCAGCATCATAAGTCTTGGCATTTCCCTCAGCAAGAAACAGCAATTCCTCTTCATCCAAAACAACTCCATTATCCTGAGCTTGTACTAGCAGCATCTTTCCCTGAAATACTCTGCATTTTGAAGGCTTTTTGGAGATGTGCAGTTCCTCGCAATGTGTCCATCACCACCGCAGTTGTAGCACTTGATTGGCTTTGCTTGTCCTTGATTTGCATTCCTTCCATGATTCTGATTAGCCACATACCCTCCACCTACTCCACCTCTTCCCTGTTCATACTGTCTTCCTTGAACTGGTTGCACCATAACCTTTCCATCTATGACAATAGCATGATTGTGTAGATTGGATGCAGTTCTGATTTCATTGTTAGTGTGAAGACTGTTAGTATGTGGAGTGAGGGACAAATTTTGTTTAACCATAAGATCCAGTTGATTGATGAAGTGTTGCATGACTGCGTCAGAATCAGGTGGCTTATACCCTGGATCAGGAACAAGCTTGTGGTTACCATTTCCAGTAGGTATGACTTGTGATGCTTTGGTAGTGATCCCTACATTAGTGAAGAATGCAGTAGAATCATTTGAAGAGCTTGCTTCTCCAGCATTGGTCTTGAACTTTTCCATGATCATTCTCTCAAATGCTGCATGTTTCTCATTTTGAAGCAAATAAGCATACAATTGCTCATAATTGGGATTCTTCAATCCTTTGTTGAATTTGACTGCTGTGACAAATTTGTTCCATTCGGGAGTCATGTTGTTCACAAACTTTGAATTTAGCTGAATATTCGGCATTGTCATTTTGATATTCCTCATATCATTCACCAGCTTGTGAAATCGGACATGATATTCAGTCACACTTTCCCCTGGTATCATTTCAAAGTTCTCAAATTCATCATACATCTGAGACTCCCTATCTTCTTGAGTCAGTTCAGAACCAGATAGAAGCATCTTAACATTATCCCAAACTGCCTTTGCTTCAGTGTTGTAATTGATCAGCTTGTAGATGTCTTTTGGCAGACCTTAGAGAACAATGTTTGAAGCTATTATGTCTGCATCGTATCTCTTCTTCTCCTTATCAGAAAGCTCATCATATGTCTTTGGTCTATCCAGTCCTAATGTCACAGAACCATTAGCAGCAGTTTCCAGAATATCTCTAGTAGTCTCAATTTGATATGGTCCTTCATCAATTGACTTAAGGATGTTAACCCCATTTTCCTTTCCTAAGCAGTACAGTATGATTCTTTGTGACCAAGACTCATAGTCGGTTCTATCAATCATGGGAGGACGAGTATCAGATCCTGCAGCTTGCACATCATCAGCAACGGAAGACATGTTTAAATTCTACGGGATTTTACAAATCTTTGATTTAACCGGGAAATAAATTCTTTCACGGGATTTTACAAAATCAAGAGAAAAAACGTAAAACTTATACACTTATGCGTAGAAAGCAAGCTTACGCGTAGACACCAGCTTACGCGTAGTCTAAAGCTTACGCGTAGACTTTTAGGATAAAAGGCTTAAGTTTAGGCGTAAACCAAGGCTTAGAAGTAAGAACCTTATGCGTAAGACAAGCTTAAGCGTTGAAGAATGCTTATGCGTAAGGATTTTTTACTCGTAAGCTTTATGCTTATGCGTAAAATTAGGGTTTTACCCAAAAAATCTTTTACACTTAAAACAGTGTAAGAGATATCCAAAGTCGAAGTATTTTCAGGCTTATCCAAGCAAGAAAACACTGAGTAAACCAACATATTTGAAGATCACTTGAAGAACACCTTACGCGTAAGATTAGGGTTTTCTTATGCGTAAGAAGTACAAAATATGCCAAACGCGATTTTTATGACCAAAACCGTTAAGAAAACCAGATTATAATGATGAAACAACCTTAAAAACACCAAAATAACAAGACTTGAAGATCCAAACCACTTATCACCCTTACGCGTAAGATAGTATACCCGTATCCAAACACGTTTAAAAACCAAGAAAAACTCGTAAAGTTTGAACCTTTTTGCAAGAAACTGAAATTTTAGCACTCAATAAACGTTAACCCATAAGAATCTTGAGTTTTTGAGTGTAAAATTTAGTGCTTTAAGCTTCCAAAAACCTATACGCAACAACCACGCGTATACACAACGCTACGTGTAAAACCAAACCTTATCCCAAAAATAACTATCACACCAAGAACATGAGATAAGGATGATCAAACCATGGCTCTGATACCATTTGTAGCATCTTGGTTTATCACAAACACATCATAAGCACAAAGTTATGCGTAGGAGATAAGGTTTAGAGAGAGAAAGTGGAAGAGGATGGGAAACTTAGTGAGACAAAGAAAAATGAATTATGAAAGCTCCAACCCTTTGCCTTGGAGGGCAAAGGGTATTTATAGGTACAAGCATAGCACGCCTACTTTAGGCTGTGGATCAGGCATACAGTGGGCAAAGACCCGTCCGTCCTCCACGGTGTTACTAAGTAATCTACTTACTATCACTGAATGACTACGACTACGAGCTTTCTAACGAGTATATATACTTGAGGTGACCGACACTTTAAGTACTGGATTTCCTAAATCCTAACATGTAGTCTCACTAGCGATCTCGGAATGCATCACAAAACAAGTTCTGGAATCTATTATACTACCGGTACACTCTCTAAGCATTAAAGGTGAATGCTTTATTCCTAAAGATCTAGGGGCGAACCTCACATTTTTGGGGTGGAATTTGAGTGGTAAACGGTTTTTGTTCTAGTCATATAACTCCTATTTATGAGACGCTTTATTAAGACTAAAGTTTTAGCTCGTACATGTCATAAAAAAATTTAAATTTGGTGGTAAAATTTCCCTAAAAAATATTTCTCATAGAAATGACCAAGGACAAGACAAATAATCAAGGATAAGCATAGTTTCTAAGTTCCCGTTTTATTCTCCCTCCCTACACTTCAACTGAACATTGTCCCCAATGTTCCCCGAAAGTATCAAAGTTATGATTAAGGAAGGTAATTAAAAGAGAAAGAAACTATTACTCCCCTAATTAGCTCGGTAGGATCCGTATGAAGTCGTGGTTAAATTCTTTCTCAAGAAGAATGTGTACGTGATAAGCTCCATACAATGTTGAGTTTCTTTTTCTTGCCAAATATAACCTTCGCGTAAAATCGGCGTTAAAACTATATATGACACAACTACACTAGGATATAATGCTTGTGGAATGGATGTTTGCAGATTTTCTGGAAAATTAAGACTTGAGAATTTCCAAAAACTTATACATAGCACAGAAAATGATTTTTTTTATAAGTTGTTTCTGCTTGACCTGACGTCGTCAGGTTCTAATCCGGACGCCGTCAGGTTGTCATGACAGAAACTGGTCTGCTGCGTTTTCCTGGAAAAATTATGGAAAAATTACATCTTTAAAACCTGGAAAAATCCCTGCAAAACATCCATTATGACTCGATACAATCATTTGACTCTAACAAACACACATATATATCAATTTCAATAATTGTAATTCTCATGTTCACGTTCTTTCAAAAATGTATGTAATCTTCCCTACGCTTATCTTTTTGTAAAATACCTTTATATGTAATTAAGACGAGGTTAAAGACAAAATAAAGCATTTTCAAAAAATCAAACATGAGAACAAACAACAATGAAAAAGATATAAGACATACAAACAGGCAAACAATTAAGCACGGGTTGCCTCCCACGAAGCGCTTTTCTTTATTTATGAGACTTGTAGATAGACTCGAAGTCGTGCTCCTACGTTGTATCGTGCACGCTTACGTGCCCATATCTAAGCCATTCCAATGTTCTGTCATTTTTCTTGTACTCATCTCCTAACTCTAGGCTTTTTTATAGTACCTTTCATTTTTTTTTCATAAGTATGCCTAAGTCCCCGTTGTTTGTCTCTTTCACTAAGTATCGGAATGGGAGCCATCCGATTGCATGCCTCTATATCTTTGTGCTTAAACCTAGGGTGCGTACGGGGCATTTGATAGACAAAATCCTCAACTTCATTAGAGAATGTGACTAAACCATCAATCATCCGTTCATTCAACTTAGTCATTCTCTTAAAGGATGTTCCAAATATTACTTGAGTGAGGCTTCCATCAATGAGTTCTCCTAAATCTTATAAGACCATGAATTCAACCAAATAGGCAAAACTTCCAACAAACACATCCAAGTAAGTGACCGCATCAACAACATTTTCCCCTTGATAGGCTAATTCATTCACCTTAATTTTATTATATAGATTCCTCGAGATTAAGTTTAAGGGTAAGAATGAATGCAAGTAAGCATCAAAACTTTCAAATCCCATTTTACAAGAGAATTGCATGTTAAAGGGGCCATCAACCTCAATTTTATACCTAGGGTCAAAACATTAGGAGGGGTCTTCTTCCATTTCAAAACTAACTTCATCGATGACCTCCCCGTTATCAAGTGCCTCTCCATAGTCAAATTCTTCATCGGAATCCGAATTGTAGAAAGGACTATGTTGCTACCAATTTATTTCATTATGCCCTAGGTGATTTCCAAAGTGGTGAACGGGTGACTGATTTTGTGGGATTACGTTTTCTATTGCGGGATTGGGAGCGGGTAGTGAAAAGTTTCTACGGCGAAAGATGCAAATAATGGTGAGTGATGGGATTTACGAACAAAGTCACGAAGAAAGGGGATAGACTACAAGGAAGCTAAAAATGAGAAAAAATCTCACTTGATAGGAATCAAGCAAGGGAACCTAAATGAGATAAAAATCTAACTAGCTATTCTATTCCCCAGCAGCGGCGCCAAAAACTTGATGCGCGTACGAAGCGCGTTCGGGGTCAAAGGAACTTCCTTTTCGTCGAGCAAGTTTTTCAACACCCTAGGCAGTGAACCTAATCGTTATAGTGTAGTATTGGGTAAGCCTCGTGTATTGATATCGTTCTCTAGGGGAATAGGAATGCTAGCAAGAAGTGTATTACGCTAAGGTGGGGTTAAGGATGATTCTTTTTTTTTTTATATATATCTTTTATTGGTTTTTTAGAAAGCTAAGGGTAAAATCACGGGGCAATTGGTTTGGGGGTGGTACTTCTACCGATTACTTCTACTATTCTAAATATCTATTACTACGGGTAGCTATGTCTTTTTAATGTGTGCTCGTATGATGATTAAAAATGTGTTTACCTAGATACTATTACTCCCTAGTTATCTTTTATTGTTGGTTGAATTGTCACGTCCTTATTCTTAACGCGTTGTGTTTTCTAAGGTCATAGGGTGTTCCTATGCCCTAACTCTCTGAGATTATGTTTGGGTTCAAAATCCACTAAGTCATTCATAAACTAACTTTAAGGTTATCTTTGGATGTTTAGACTACGAAATCCGCTAAGTGATTCATAAACTAATTTTCACAAAGATTACTCAAGCATTTAAACACGACGATAGCCTAGTTTCACTCCTAAGCCAATTTTAAGACAAGAGACAACCTAACAATAATTAACAACTAGGTTTCATAGATCTAAGCAAACACACAAGAAATTTAGCTAGACATGTTAAACAAGTAAGCATACACACAATAAATGAAAGACATAATGATACTATTGGAGTAAAACACTTATCTTGATGTGTAAAATAGGGTTTGGGACCCTAAGATACTGTCCAAGTCGGACTACAAATGTTTAGGGTTTTTACTCCAAAAGTCTACCTCCTTAAATGCAGAAAAATCGAATTCTATTTATAGATTTACACTTGCGACGGCGTCACCTTATAGGTGGGACGCCGTCAGATCACCGTCATTAGGGTTTTCGTCTTGGCCAAGTTATCGATGGGACGGCGTCATGTTGGAGTTGTGATGCCGTCGGGCTTCATATGGGACGTCGTCTTGCTTCTGGATCTGGGCCGTCTGAGATGAAAATTCTGAGTGACGCCCTTCTTCTTCAAAGCCTGACACCGTCAGGTGTTATGACCAAAAATTCCACTGAGCCGTCTAGTGCATGTAATTACCAAATCTGTATAAAGGGACGGCGTCGCCCTTTAATTGGGACGCCGTCAGGTTCAGTTTGAGCAGCTTGAGTGGCTTCGATCTTGACTTTGCCATTTTCTTCATGTATTCACTCCTTTTCGTCCAAATATGCATCAATCCTGCATTTTGCTTCCAAGAGACCTAAAAAGTGAAAAAGAACGAAATTAAGCAGTAACGGATATAAAAGTGGTCGATTAAGGGCTTAAATGACCCCTTAAAACTGTATGTTTTAAATCCTTATCAACTACTGCCAACATAACATGGTCCTTCCTAAATTAGACATACGTGATCAGGCTATGTATAATTGAGGACTAATGATGCAATGATCGGTTTAGTCAAAATTGTATTATGTTTCTTAAATTTGAGTAGTAGCAATCATACTGTTTATAAAATAGTAGTCAAAACAGTTTATAAGGTAGCAACACAGTTTATAAAATGGTAACAAAATAGTTTATAAGGTAATGAAAAAACGATTTATAAGGTGGTAACAATACAATTTATACGGAACTTAGCAAATTAGTTCATAAGATAGTAGCAAATCAGTTTATAAGCCGGTAGTAAATTAGTTTATAAGATAGTAGTAAAGACGTGTCCTAATAGTAGGTGTTCTGAGGTGGGATGTTACTAGGTGATAGGTTAACGTCGTATTCTAATTAATTGGCGTGTTTATAAACAATGGGTTACGATGCGTCGTAGGTGTTATAAAGTATGAGACGAGTGTTCAACAAGTCTTTAAAGATGGTTAGTGAGGTAATTGGAGGATTCAATAGACTGTAACGAGTCTTTATATAAAACGATATAATGTATTGTCATGAAAAGTTTTAGAGACCACTATATGACTCCCATTGTCTTGGAAATAATGAAGAAAATGTGCCACTCACAATGTCTTGAAAAAGTTTTATTGGCCATTAAAATGTATGAACATGTATGACAATTTTGTGACTTAATGGGTGGACTTGTAGAGGAATGTTTTTGATGCAGTGGCTATAGTCTAGGCCTAATGATGCAACCTAGTTCTCTATAGCCTGAGCTCTAATACAAATCTGTAACACTCCCAAAGTGTCACAGCGGAATGCAATCTGAGGGCGTTACCTCAAAATATAAGAACACAAGATATAAGAAAACAACCTCTACATAAGTAGTTTGAAAAATACACGTTTAATCTCATCAATAAGGTTTTACAAGACGACATTTCAAGAATCTACAACCAAACTTTTTAAAACTATTACAATAAATATCTGAAATGATAAGACCGCAAGAATGTGACTCTAGTAATGATGCTCCAGATGCAAATCATGCAAACGGGTCTAATGACCTTAGAAATACATGCTAAAACGTCAACAATAATTTTGGTGAGTTCATAGGTTTAAGTATGTAAAAGCAGTATGGACCATAAGATTTAATGTTTCTTTGACCATATATTTAGTCATGAACAGATAATGGTTTGACAAAATGCATTCGGTTAAGCACAGGTAATGGTTGACCCGATACATTTGGTCATGTAAGTACATAGAATTTTGAACAATTCATTTCATTTAGCCGGTTCATTTGGTTTGGCCGGTTCATTCGGTTATGTATGGATAACTGGTTTAAGTAGTTGTGTACGTATGTAAAAGTAAGCAATGTATTCACAATCCAAGATGGTTCAAAACAAGTAAAGTAGGGGCTATCAGAATCAACTCAAGTGATCAAGTAATATGGTACATGTTGATCCCAGTTTACCTTGTAAATATAGATCTTGTTTATAGCTTCTGTTAAGAAACTGTCTGATTCACAAAGTATTACTCGGAATATAACACTTATAGAATAAGAAGAGCACAATGAATAACAATCAAACGCTTCAATATTATTAGAAAAATAATGCGAGTGATCTTAATATCACTAGGGTTTATAACCTTGAAGCCGCCTTGAAACATATATCTTAATTAATGACCTAGGATCCCCTTTTATAGACTAAGGAGTCCTAATCAGTTATAATGACTTCCTATACAATGTATATCACAATCGTATCTTTTCTATACGTATCTAATACTATATAATTGGAACACGTCATTCCATAAATACAAAACAGACTTTAATACTCCAGCAGTAGCTTGAAGTACACTAGCAGTAGATACATATACTTTGGCAGTACTTAGTCTTCAGCACTAGATACTTTACACTAGCAGTAGTTTCTCCAAGTCTAGCAGTAGTTACTACTTAGCATATTCCTTTGATTCTTTCCAGCAACACCTAGTATTAGATAGAATACACCAGCAACAGTTTCAATTATACCTAGCAGTAGTTAACACTTAGACCATTTCTTCAGGTATTCCATGAGCATTTGATTCCTCCAAAAGTAGTAGTATCCTTAAAACCCAACAATCCTCCCCTAAACTTGATATTTTCTCCTCAAATCATCAAGTTTCCTTTTAGCATAAAAAATCACAAGGAGGATTCTTCCAAACACATTACTTCTGCTTCTTAGGGTAGAGAATCTTTTCATATTTTCTCAACAATTTGTAAGCTTGATCATCAGATAAGAAGTGCCTTTGAACTCTAAGCATTTGGGGTGTCAGCATCTGTCTTATAACATCTTTGTTGAGATTAAGTTGAGGATAATCCTTTCAACTAGCATGTATATCACCACACCATGAGCAAACCTAGCATTCACACCACAACTCTAGTATAACCTCCATTGTTGAACTCTGTTGTTTCTCAACTTTTCCCACTCTACATCCTCATGACCTGGTTCAAACATAACCTTCAGATAATTCCAAATAACCACATCATAGATTATCTTAGGATAGGGACTGTGTTTTTCTTTGAATATTCTTTAGATAGCTACAAGATCCTCCCTATCTAGATACTGAACCATCTGACTAAATCTGATAAATCTTTGAGTCTGATCATTGGTTCTTTTGACATCCCAGTAAGCTTCACTCCCATCTCTGACCCCTGACACAACATCAATAATAGGATGCTTGATCCACAAAGGAGTTGCATCAACCATTTCAGGTCCAGAATATTTAGTCAGAACTGTAAGGGCCTGAAATATTTCTCTATCCTCTAGATCAACTTGCTCTTCAATATTTTCAGTAGAATCATTTAATTCCTGTTCTGTGTCCTCAGACTGCTCACATGCTTTTGACTTGTCTGCTTTTCTCTTCTTTCTTCCTGTACTCTTTAACTTTCTTCCAGTTCTTTTTACTCCTGAACTGGTGCTTTCCTTTTCGACCTCTTACTCTTCCTTCTTTATTGACTCCTCCACTACATGCTCCTTTCATACCTACTTTACTTGCTCTACCACTTTCTCCTGCATAGGTTCTTCAGTTTCCATGGGCACAAAGTTGTCTATTTCACTTTTCACTTTCTCATACATCTACTCAATTTCATCATCAGTAAAGTGCTTCAACTTATTCAACTTGTGGCCCTTCATATTCTTAAAATAGTGGCAATGAAATTTTCTTCTTTGTTTGACAGTTGGTGGTCTGAGCATCTTTTTCTTTAACCTTTCAGAAACATACTCTTTTCCTTTCTTTTCCATTAACTTCTGTAGCCACAAAGTTCTTTCTTCTATTGTGTACTGCTCCTCACTTTCTTCCTTAAGAATTCTGTTCAACTCAACATATGCATCACCTTTAACTCTTTTTTCATCCCATTTAGCCAATAACTCCAAAGTATTTGCTTCATTCCTTGCTGCAATTCTTTGTTTTTCCAACACTTGTTCATTCTCTGGTGCAAACTCAGCTTGCAATGCAGCAACAACTTTTTCATCATGAGCTACAATCTTCTCTTTTGGATAAAGCTCTATAGGTATTTCAGACATTAGATCAGGCTCTACATAGACTCCCTTGCCTTTGCCCTCATACTGATGTTGTTGAGAAGAAGTTGCTTTAGGTGTGAAGACTGGTTCCTTGAAGACCACACCTTTAACTGGTGCCTTTGTTGCCTGTGGTGTAGGTTGAGTATTTGTAACTGGTGTAGCAAAAGACTCCTTGATCACTGGCTTTGATTTTTTCAAGTCCATCATTGCCTTAGCTATTTTTGTATCATCATAGACTTCTTCTGTCACAGCAGTAGGAGTAGCAGTACTTTCTTTTGAACCAGCAGTAGATCCAATAGTAGATTTAAATGTACTAGCAGCAGGTTCCTTTAGCCTAGCAGTAGTTTCCTCCCCTGCAGTAGTACTTTCCTCTGTCACTTTGTTAGTTTCTACAGATTGATCCCGCTTCTTTTCAACATTCATATCATCCAATCCTGCACCTCATTATCCTGAGCCTCCCCTAAATGTGTCACATCTTGATTCCTCCCCTGTTTGGGAGCATCCTCCTCCAAACTTGGTTCAGAAGAGCTTACCCTTTGTGCAGTTCCACCATTCTTTAACCTTCTGTATGCATGAGTTCTTGACCTTTGTATGCCCTCCGAATATCTTACCTTGTTCTTGAAACTCTTGATTTCAGCACTCTGAGTTGAGGTAAGTGATAGTAGGTCAAGAACTGCTTGTGACAATTTGGCACATTTTTGCATCAATTCCTTTATAAGTCTATTACTATCCTCACCATTTCGGCTTGTGTTACCTAGCCTGAGAGGTGGATCACAGGAATTGTCATGGTGTACATGTTGTTCCATCAATTCCTCATTATCATGTCTATCCTCATCACTTCGGGATGTGTGACCTTCCCTGAGAGGTGAATCATAGGATGTAAACCTAGTCTCAAACCCAGTTTGGGCATCTGAGTCCCCTATATTTTCTGGTTGGCTGGGGTTTCCCTCATCTGCAGTAGGTTCCTGAGAGCCTACCACTTCAGAGGTTGCCTTGGTTTGGGTCTTACTTATGATACCACTGTCCTGCTCTGCTGCTAAGCTAGAAGCAGTAGTGGCAGCCCTTACCAACATGTCACTCTTCCCTCTTGTGACAGCCTCATCTGGATCCATATCAGTGCCAGCCTGAGGTAGCTGAGCACCCTTTTGTGATTTCCTACATTTATAGGTCTTTCTTTGTGGTTCATAGGAAGGTTGTAAAATGGTGAATGTGGGTTGGGTAACAGCTGGGATTGCTGCACCTTCATCCTGAGTTTTGATGCGTGGGTTCAGGGTCGAGAAAACCTCCTTTTCTACGAGCAAGTCTTTAAACCCTCTAGGCAGTGAACTTAATCATTGTAGCATAGTATGTGATAAGCCCAGGGGATTGATTTCATTCTCTAGGGGAATAGGAATGCTAGAAAGAGATATATGACGAGAAGATGGGGTTGAGGAAGATTCTTTTTAGTCTTTTTTATGTTTTTTTATAAAGCAAAGGTAAATATCTCGGGGTATAAGATTGGGGGGGGGGTACTTCTACTGATTTTTACTACTTTTACTAATTACTAATTATCTAATTAACTACGGATAGATTATGCTAATTGTTGATGTGCTCGTATGATGATTAAAGATGTGTTCACTTAGATGCTATTACTCCCTAGTTATCTTTTATTGGTCGGTTGAATTGTCACTTCCTTTATCTTAATTGGTGCGTTGTATTCCGTTTGGTCGTAGGGTGGTGCCTTATTCCCTAGTTCTATGAATTGCAACTCTGCTCTAGACTACCCGGGATCGGAAACTGCAATGGCATCTCCCCCGAATACTCTACTATTCTAAAGCTATAATTCACGCAATAAACACAACGAATGGCCTAAGTGCACTCAAAGCCTTTTTTGCTATTTAGGACGTTCAAGCTCGCAACAATGAAAGAAGAAGCCAATTTTCCTTAATCTAGCGTATACCAATTAAGACAAGAGACAACCTAACAACAATTAATAACTAGGTTTCATAGATCTAAGCAAAGACAAGAATAATTTAGCTAGACATGTTAAAAAAGCAAGCATACACACATACAATTGAACATGGGGTAGACATAATGATAAATTGGATAAACAAACTTATCTTGTGATGTAAAATAGGGTATGAGACCCTAGAATACTGTCTAAGTCAGAATACAACTGTATTAGGGTTTGCTCTCCAAAGTTCTACCTCCTCAAATACAAAAATATCAAATTCTATATATAGATTTACAATCGAGACGGCGTCACCTTTTGCTAGTGACATCGTCAGGTCACCGTCATTAGGGTTTCGTTTGGGCCAAGTCATCATTTGGACGGTGTCAGTTGAGATGTGTGACATCGTCAGTCTTCATGCAGGACGTCGTCTGAATCTTGGATCTTGGGCGTCTGGTGTAAAATTTGTGATTGACGCCTTCCAGAGTTTAAGCGTGACGCCGTCAGGCTTTAGGACCAGAAATTCCGTTGAGCCGTTGCGTGAACTTTTGATTAAGTCTTCTATAGAGGGACGACGTCGCCCTTTGGTTGGGACGCCGTCAGGTGTGTTGGAGTGCCTTTGATCTTGACTTTGCCATTTTCTTCACGTTTTCGCTCTTTTTCGTCTAAATGTGTTTCATTCCAGCATTTTGCTTCCAAAAGACCTAAAATGTGAAAAGGAACGATTTTAAATAGTAACGGATATAAAATTTGTCGATTTAGGGCTTAAATAACCCCCTAAAAACGTATGTTTTAAATCCTTATCAAATATCCCTACACTTGGAATTTACTTTTCCTCAAGTAAATGTGCTTTTGGCCAATCAATTTAATAGTTAGGGGGCATGAAGCAATGGTTTAAGATAGTCTACAACAAGCACAAGCGCCACAATAGTCATAACAAGCACGAAAACTATACACTAGCACCTCACAATTGGTTTTTGGATTCTCTCGTCTCTCGGGTTTATATGAAATATAATATGTGAAAATGGAAGATAAACACTCATTACCTGGCATAGTACATAAATTACCATAAGCTTGAGAATAGATCAAACCTCCATCGCTTTAGAGTAAGCACCTAAAGCTTGCCTTAGCCAGGTGCATAACAGAGCACACCATATCATAAATCTTGCTGCTCTTTTTAAGAATGATTATCGTGATTCTCCGTTCGGGGTTTCATCAATTAGAACAGCAACGTATCATCTCACGCTTGAGTAGGTCTTCTCATATCTCTTTTCACTGAAGTCTGAAGTGATGCATACCAAAAGTGTCAAGAGACCACTTCCTCCAAATAGTTTAAGTGATGTAGTTAGTCTCATTGTATAAAGCTCAAGAGCTCGAAGTACACATATACCCAAAGAAAGAATAACCACTAACATCGAATTAGTAGATTGAATCACTGATCATCTCCGCGGATATCAACTCTGGAATGTATGATTAAGCTCGATCACGTGAACCTGCTGTGCGTCCCCGATGTACACATTTCTCTCCCCTGATGATAGTGTATAAAGCTTAAGAACCCGAAGTACACGAATACCCAAAGAAAGAATAACCGATAACATTGAAGTAGCAGGTTGAATCACTGATTATCTCTGCGGATGTCAACTCTGGAATAAGTGATTAAGCTTGATCACGTGAACCTGTTGTGCATCCCCAATGTACACATTTCTCTCCCTTGATGATTGCGATCAGATCGAAATCATCACACAATTGTGTACCTCTTTTATTATCAGAAATTGTCTCTTAAGTCTCTTCCCCCACGTAGTTAGAGTAAGAACACTAAAAGCCACAAGTTAAACACTGGGCTTTTAGATGTATGTCTCCTTCCCCCTTGCTGGTTTTGATACTTCAGAATCAGCAACATATTGTAAGCCCATATACT
The DNA here is from genome assembly GCA_019973895.1 of Chrysanthemum seticuspe. NCBI lineage: Eukaryota > Viridiplantae > Streptophyta > Magnoliopsida > Asterales > Asteraceae > Chrysanthemum > Chrysanthemum seticuspe. The sequence goes on from BPTQ01000007.1 coordinate 261,292,768, forward strand.
TGAAATCTTATGAGAAGAACAATTATCAAATGTATCTATGAGAATCCACTTGCTGAAGAACAATGTGAGCAAATCTAATTAGGGATTAAATCTGGTTTTTCACTCTCCCCAAACTAGTGCTTTCCCCTAAACTGACAATCTTTTTGATGAATGCCCAGAATAAGAAGAAGTCTTTTGATAATCAAATGCATGACGTCTTTAGTCTTCTAACACGCAGTGGAAAATGTAGAACATATTGTAGACTCGACCCTCTTCAAGATTGTCCATTTGGGGAACAAAATGTCAACATCTTCATCTCACCAAATGCATTCCAATTAACTTACATATAGCAAATCAGCCCGTAACGTACACATGAAGAAATAACACCAAACTAACAAGTTGGAACACTGATAATCTTGAATTTGTTGCCCGAGATAAGTGAAGGTGGATAAGATAGAAGTACGGAGAATAAGACACGAAGAGATATAGAATCAACCAATCTTTGACACAGATCGTTTCATAAGTCATTAAACCCAATCAGGTAAACTTGTTATGAGTCTTTGGTGTACACACTCTCCCCCATGATGATTATGATTTATCGGAATCAGCATAATGATGTGTACATGAAGCATTAACTAGAAGCACTTTATCATTAATCATATCAGCCCGTGAGAAGATGTTAACCAACTGCTCTTAGTCGAAACTACATGCAAAAATAACCCAATAGGAAGAAGCTCGGTTCTTACATGAGTTTGGAGCTGTATGACCATTTATTCTCAGATGTCAATCAACATGCAGTATTTTCACACTTCTCCCCCTTAAGAATTGCATACGCAGTTGCCATTCTTGATTTGAACAAGTGAAATCATCACGATGTAGTTTATTCACACTTCTCCCCTGCAAAAATTGCATACAATGTCGCCATTGCCAATTTTGATTGAGCAAGTGAAATAAGAGTATACTCAATGGTAAATAGATCCACTTGATGACTGAGCGAGCATGGAAAAAGCATGAAGCTTATTGATGAGATGGTCATAAACAAGAAGATTTCTCTGCGCACTGAAGCGTACACATTTCTTTTCTTTAAAGAACGAGGCTTGAACTGAATTATTCAAACGTCATCTCTCTCTTTTCTACTTCTCTTATCTAAATTGTTACCAGCCCCATTATCATTCAGTCGGCTCTTTGTTGTGACTACTGATGGAGAACGTCCAATATGATGAATTTGACATTGAAAAAAATAACCCAAACTTGTGACTTAACCTTGCACAAATGTGTGACTAAGAGCGGTGCAGAGAGTTCATGCAACTTTGAATCCCTAAGTACTCTATACTCTTCACCCAACCAACCATCAACTATAAGACGTACATCACCTCTTGAAAATCCACAACTTCGTGTGACACTGAGCACTACAACGTAACTCCTTAAAGTGATGGTTATTTTGTGGTAGTAAAAAGGAAGAATCACCCAAAAATAACTAGATTTTCTAGTCTTCGTCATTGAAAATGTTAAAAGCTCGAACAAGGATCTCGAAGAATCTTCATCCAACCATCCCCGATTTCTTCAGATACTAAGTACACGCACCCGTGAAATTTCACTTCAACCTCAAATAAATAATAATGAATTAACGTCGTAGTCACATCTTATGGTTTAAATGCCCAGATCTAGCCTTTTTTGATGTTTTAAATGAACTTTGATAATGGTTTTATGCCAACCTTAGTAAAAAGTACATAACCCCGTAAAACTTTGTGATAACCAAAAATGCCATGAAGTATATCCAAGCAATCATCCAATACAAGAAGTACACACTTTATCCCATCTTCGGATTTGACACCGTAGCACCAGAATCAGATAAGATCCTGAAATACACTTTCATTTCTCCAGGATGGTTCCATCATCACGGGATTTTACAATTCTAAGGTTTAAACCGAGAAATAGTTTCTTTCGCGAGATTTTACAAAACCAAGAATAAACCGAGAGATAGATCCGGAAATGCACTTTTCTTTTACCGGGATGGTTCCATCGTCACGGGATTTTACAAATCTATGATTTAAACCAAGAAATATATTCTTTCGCGGGATTTTACAAAATCAAGACTAAACCGTAAGCAATGACAGATTGAATGTGTTATGACAAATTTTATTTTGGTGGATATCTATTTAGGGGAACATGCAATGGATCATCAACAATTCTTCTCCCATATGTAGAATACTTCACAAACCATACTAAGTAAAGTAGTATACACTACTTCCCCTAGAGGTTGACCTTATCACATCAAAGTACACGTTTCTCCCCCATGATGGTTTCGAACTTTCAGAAGCATCATTGACGTGTACGACCATTTACACGAGAAGTTCTTGTCATAAGCAAATATCTTTAAAAATAATGAAAGACACTGAAGATTCTTGAAAGATTTTGCTTAGACTATGAAGTATCATAGACATTCTATAGTGTCGAATATCCCATGAGAATTGCTGATCACATTTCAACCTTTAAACTTCTTTGGCTAACATACCGTCCTTGTATTATGTCGGCTATTGCAATGACCATTGGGTAAAGTAAACCCGATATACCAAACTTGAAAATGAAGTAGAATTCCCCAGATTTGTTACTTAAGCTTGTACTATCCTTGTGAAAAAGAACGGTGTACCCAATGTACAAAACCTCTTGACGAATCCTCAACTGCATGAGACACCGAAAGTGATAGCTACTTTGTGGGTTAAGCGAGAAAGAATCAAAAAAGTAACTAGATAGCCAAGTATTCATCACACTCAATATATGCCCAAACAAGTCATCTTCGCGGAAGGGAAGAAAGAAAGAAGACGAAATAAGTACACGCGCCAGGAAAACCTTACATTGAATCCACATAAGAAATATTGTAAACAATCCCCGTAGTCATTTTAGTTCAACTTGTAGAATCTAGCCGTGAAATACGTATTCCCCGTGAAGTTTAATGACTAAAATACCATCTTACAACCAAAATTAGTCAAATCATATTTATCCAAAGATTAAATTTGGATCATTTGATAAAATATGAATTAAAAAATTGCATTAGATCATTTTGAACCAAATAGCCCAAGTTCACGCTTTGTGTTACAAATTAGCCCAAAAGTCTTAAAATCTGGGTAAGTCCAATAACAGCTCAAAATGCAAAAATCCGATCCAATATTAAATAAATTCTCACACACCCTATCACAAAAAGTACTACAAGTCGAGGCCCAAAGAACATTATATGTCGTTAAGCTCGACCCACTCAAAATGTAATAGACCCGATCCTTACCTTGAACTCACCAGTCCATCCATTTAAATCGGCCCACGAACGAGATTAAAGCAACAAAGCCCAAATAACATATCATCCACGAACTAAAGCTTGTGATTAACACAAAGCCCAAGTACATATTAGTTTGAGCGAGAAAGAAGCCCAGCACCCGAAACCTTAAACCCGATCCAAATAAATACTTCCTTAAAAATAGATGTTTTACCCTAATAAATCTCACATCTTAACCCTAAATCTCATTTCACAATCATCCGCCTCCCACTTCTCTCTCTCATATCAAAACGCACTCAAATCTTCAGATCTGAGAAGAAGGAAAACGCCCTTTCACTCATTAATATTACACGTAACCCATTGGTTTTTCAATAACAATCGATCTCTCATCTCATTCCTCACACATCATACGAACCAAAAAAATTATACGAGCACATTCTATGTTATTCAGATTCGCTATAGTTCGCCACAGGGATGGCTTTGAGCCTCACTATTAATGAATCATCTTCAAGATCAATTGTGGTATCGGGTAGGTTTTGCTTAAGTTATTTTGTGTTTATTGAATCGAACGAATGAAAAGAGAATAACAAATTTGTTGTTTTTCTTTTTCTTGTTTTGTTCGGATAGCGAATTGAAGGGTTGCTTCATAAATAGGATCGATGATGTTGTTCATTCGTTTGCTTGACCTTCGGGTCTTGATAGAGATTTAAATAACCATGAACAATCTGAGATATAAGGTAATATTCATTAATTCAGAGTCTTGGATATGTGATGGTATACTTTTCGTGTAGTTTGACCTTAAGGTTCAGATATACTTTGGGTATTACACAAATAATCTGAGATCCGTAACTTATAGCTTTCTTTTCAGTTCCAATGCATGAAGAACAATAACCTGAGTTTTATTTAATGTTTCCATTATGTATATAACCGAAAGGAAGAAAGACTTAAGCAGTTGTTGTTTTAGTTCTTTCTTTGATGATTTTGGATAGTAACAATAAGGTTGACTTCATAAAGATCCATGATGATAAGGTTTGACAAAAATCTTTAAAAGATTGGACAATAAATAGAACCAGATCTGAGATCTATTAGCATTTATACTTTATGTGTCGAGTCTTGGTTATTTGAGTTGAGGATTGATGATGATATACCTTTCGTTTGTTTTGACCATTCAAGGTCCGATAAAACTTTGAGTACAGCGACAAGGTAAACTGGAATCTTGTTAGATGTTGCGTTATGTTTGAGTCGAGATGCTGGTTGATAAGGATTTAAAAGGTACCTTTTTTAGGGGTCATTTAAGCCCTTAATTGATCATTTTTGTATCCGTTACTACTTAATTTCGTTCCTTTTCACTTTTTAGGTCTCTTGAAGGTAAATTGATGGAATGACACTTATTCGGACAAAAAGGCGTGAATATATGAAGAAAATAGCCAAAGTCAAGAATCGAGACACTCAAGCTGCTGGAACTGATGGGGACGGCGTCAGGTTCTATTTGTGACGCCGTCGGAACATGTTTTGTGACGACTCAGTAGCCAAATTGCTTATTTACAAGTGACGGCATCAGGTTTTAAAAGAGTAGGGCGTCGCAGCTCAGACGGTCTAGATTTGATCCAGATGGCGTCAGAGACTGAAGGCGACGGCGTCACGGGCATAAGGTGACGCCGTCACAATGATAACGTGGCCAAGACGAAAACTTAATGATGGCGACCCGACGGCGTCACAATTAAAGAGTGATGCCGTCGCAGTTTGTAAAACTATATTTAGAATCCATACCGAACCAAGTCTGTCTTGTACAGTATTTTAGGGTTCGATACCCTATCTTACATCAAGATAAGTGTTTTACTTCATTAAATCAATTATGTCTTCAATTGATTGTGTGTATTCTTGCATGTTCTCCATGTCCGGCTAATTTATTTGTGTGTTTGCTTAGGTAATATGAAACCTAGTTATTGAATATTGATTGGTTGTCTCTTATCTTAATTGTGATTGACCTAGTATTGTGATAGGTCATTCGTTGTGTTATTAATGCTTGATTAATCTTTGTTGAACCTTAGTTTATAATCACCTAGAGTTATTGTAGGCTAAACATCCAAAGAATACCTTAGTGTTAAGTGTATGAATCCTAGAGATTTTGTAGTCATTAACCTTTGGTAGCTTTAAAGAGTTAGGGATAAACGCATACCCTACGACCTTAGAGACACAACGCGTTAAGAATAAGGACGTGACAATTCAACCATCAATAAGAGATAACTAGGGGTAATAAAACCTAAGTAAATACATTTTTAAACATCATACGAGCACACAACAATAGACATAGACTACCCTAGCTTAGTTAATTAGATAATTGGATAAGTAGAGTAATCGGTAGAAATACCAACCCCCAAATCCAAACCCCGAGATTCGTACCTTTCCATTTCCTAAAAAATATAAAAAAGATAAAAAATAATCTTCCTCAACCCCAACCTTAGCGTAGGAACTTCTCACTAGCATTCCTATTCCCCTAGAGAATGATATCAATACTCGTGGCTTACCCTAATACTACACTACAACGATTAGGTTCATTGCCTAGGGTGTTGAAGAACTTGCTCGACGAAAAGGAAGTTCCTTTGACCCCGAACGTGCTGTGTAAGCGTATCAAGTTTTTGGCGCCGCTGCCGGGGAATAAAATAGCTAGTTAGATTTCCACCTCGTTTAGGTTCCCTTGCTTGATTCCTATCAAGTAAGATTTTTTCTCATTTTTAGCTTCCTTGTAGTCTATCCCCATTCTTTGTTTTTGTGTTCGTAAAACCCTTTTCATTTGTTGCGATGGCAAGTGAAGTTGCATTTGAATCATTAACAAATGAGGAACAATTGAATTTCGCAGATTGGATTGCTTTTTATTATTCTAATGAATTTGTGAGTGATCTTAGAGATATCCAAAAGGAGATGGGTGTAAGGTTGGATGGATTTGATAAATTTTGTGCTTGTGTGGCTTCTATTCAATGATCATTGTTAGAATCAACTCTTTTTAGTGAGACCCTCTGGAAATTTTTTGAGAAAAGCCTCCTAAGCATAAACCATCAGTTGTCACAACTTGAGGAAGTGGATAAGGAGTATTTATCCAACCTTAGGCATCATGATCAAAAAGACCTAGTTTTTAAGAGCATGGAACCTAAACCCGAACAAGATTGTGAGATTGTTATAGTTGAACTACCTAGTTGCATGCGTGGGATAGATTTCACCAAAACATATGACATGCTTGTGGAATCCTTTAGGCAAATAGAACATAGTGATCAAATTTTTGAGAATGATTCTTATGAATCGGACCAAGAATTTGAAATGGCTAAAGAAGGACTTGAGATACTTAGGAGTGTATTTGGGTTAGATCATACTAAAACACATGATGAACATTTAGGAGATCTAGATATAATGGAGAATGAGGTGGAAACTCCAAGCCCACAAGCCCTACCATCACTTGAGGAACACACATCGCCTATAACTTACCCGGAAGATGTAGAAGAGACTATAGGAACCTCGATTGATATAGAACCTTTGGACCAAACGCCACTAGAGAATGTAGGTTTAGATGCTTGTTGTCATGACCTTGCTCTTAGTCCTAGGGAAGTTCCTAATTTTGATGAACCAGAGCCTCAACCAAAAACCTTACCCAATTTTCCGTCTTTAGATGTGAATCTTGGAATTGAATTAGGCCTCAATCCACCCATCAAAATAAATAGTCCGGGTAGTTGCTTGATAAAGGTGGTAGACTTTAGGCCATGTAGAGTGGAAGCTAATATAGGAGTAACCCATGACCTTACACACTTATATCACCCATTCATGGTTGATAACAAGAAATATTATGGGTTTAAACCGGGTTTATTAGGTCAAGATGGATCCTTAACTAAGAATCTTTTGAAGTTGATAGAAGATGATCCATTTTTAGGAGAGAGATTTGATTCACCCGCTACACCCATAAAATTAGGTAAGGTTAGAATGAATGGAGCACACCCCTTTGAGCATATAAATCACCCATCACCCTCTCCTCACGTAGCAAATTTCCACCCTAAGGGTGTGTATCGCTACTATCACCCGCACTTAAGCTTAAGTGTAGAAAAAACTTCCCTTGTATCCGTTAAATAAATCAGAGTCAAGCTCGTGACTCAAACAAAAACAAGCGCTTCTTGGGAGGCAACTCATGCTTAATTGTTTGCTTGTTGTGTGTCATATATCTTTTATTGATTGTTTATTCTCATGTTTGAATTTGTAAAAATGCTTTATTTTGTCTTTAACCTCGTCTTAATTACATATAAAGGTATTTTACAAAAAGGATAAGTGTAGGGAAGATTACACACGTTTTTAAAAGAACGTGAACATGAGAATTACGATTATTGAAAAGATATACATGTGTGTTTGTTAGAGTCAAATGCTTGTATCGAGTCATAATGGATGTTTTGCTGGAATTTTTCCAGATTCTAAAGATATAAATTTTCCAGAATTTTTCCAGAAAATCGCAGACCAGTTTCTGTCAGGATAACCTGACGGCGTCAGGATCGCAACATGACAGCGTCAGGAGGAGCAGAAACAACTTACTACTTTTTCTCGTTTTCTAAGCTAGTTATAAATTTTTGGAATTTCTCAGGTCTTAATTTTCCAGAAAATCTGTAAACATCCATTCCACAAGCATTATATCCTAGTTTAGTAGAGTCATATATATATATATATATTGTTACCATCGATTTTATGCGAAGGTTTCGTTTGTTTTCTTCAAGTGTGCAGGTTTAATTTATCAAGAAGAAGATACATAAGATGAGAAGGAGCTTTTCACGCAAACATTCTTCTTGAAGAAAGATGTAACCACCACTTCACACGGATCCTACCGAGCTAATCAGGGGAGTACTAGTTTCTTTCGTTTTTATTTACCTTCCATTATCATAACTTTGATACTTTCGGGGAACATTGGGGACAATGTTCAGTTTAAGTGTAAGGAGGGAAAATAAAACGGGAACTTTGAAACTATGCTTATCCTTGACTATTTGCCTTGTCCAATTTCATTTGTGTAATAAACCAGAAGAAGTATCGGTTAGGGTAATTTTGGCACCAAATTTAAAAATTTTCATAACATGTAGGAGTGGGCCATTAGTCTTAATAAAGCGTCTCATGGATAGGAAATTATATGACTAGCACAAAAACCCTTTACCACTAAATTCCACCAAAAATGTGAGGATCGCCCTTAGATTTGTAGGAATTAAAGCATTCATCTTTAATGCTTAGAGTGTGAACCGGTAGTATAATAGATTCTAGAACTTGTTTTGTGATGCATTCCGAGATTGCTAGTAAGACTACACTTGTGTAGTTAGAAATAACTAAATGATAAGAGGCATTAGGATAACCCTTGTTTGATACCTGTAATATAATTACTTCTTCAACATCGGTTGAGTAATTCCCCCACACCCTTGCGTTGTAGTCATCTTTAGTACACAATACCCCTAGTTAACCCCTCAGAGCCTATCCTTTTCGCGGTTCTCGTGATGTTTCGGTTTTCCGGAATATCAATGAAGAGCATTGTTTACAATCCACCCCCAAATGTACACCCAAATCGCCTTAGCCTACCTTGTATGCACTCACTTTTAGTGCATTATTGTTATCACACTAAACCCTTAGTTCAATTATCTAGTTGCTTGCATAAGTTGCTAAGTCGAGTCATATCCTTTGTACACAGTTTTGGGACGATTGGGACTCATGGGAAAAGTTAAATTTTATGAAATGACGGGAAGGGAATGTTAAATTCAAATTCCCTTTATTTGCGTAATAATGTACTCCAAGTGTTTTGATCTTTTCAATTCGGGTCAAATTAGTGTTAGAGTAATAAAAACTCAAGTTTAGGGATGTGCCTATAAATCCCTATTATTTTGATGTTATCGTAGAGGATGGTAGAGTAAAAGTGTATGAAAAAAAAACAAAAAAAAATAGAGAAAAAGAAAAAAATAGAGCGTTGAAAAAAAAAACGGTCTACCATCCTACATCTATCTTTAAATTTATGTTTGTTTATTTCAGTTATCTAGAGTTTAGAGTGTCGAGTCTTGGCTTAGCAACACCATTCTTCACATGCTTGTAAAACAAAGATTTTTGACTTGCCACCACTAAATCGCCTATCCCACCAAACCCTTTGTTTCCCTACCGTAAGCCTAACGTTACAACCCTTTAAAAGAACTCTTGGATAGTCTTTCCTAGGTGCTTACGCCAAAGCGATGGAGGTTTGATCTAGTCTCAAGCCTACGGTAATCTATGTACTAGGACCGGTTAATGAGTGTTTATCTTCCATTTCCAACTTGTTATATTTCATATACACCGAGAGATGTGAGTACCCAAACACCCCATGTGAGGTGCTAATATGTAATTTCCGTGCTTGTTATGACTTTTGCGGGGCTTATATGTGTTGTGGATCGTTCTAAACTAATGCTTCATGACCCCTAACTTATAAATTAATTGGCTAAAAGCACATTTGCTTGAGGACAAGCAAATACCAAGTGTAGGGATATTTGATAAGGATTTAAAAGGTACCTTTTTGAGGGGTCATTTAAGCCCTTAATTGATCACTTTTGTATCCGTTACTATTTAATTTCGTTCCTTTTCACTTTTTAGGTCTCTTGAAGGCAAATTGCTAGAATGACACTTATTCGGACGAAAAGACGCGAATATATGAAGAAAATGGCCAAAGTCAAGAATCGAGACACTCAAGCTGCTGGAACTGAAGGGGACGGCGTCAGGTTCTATTTGTGACGCCGTCGGAACATGTTTTATGACGACTCAGTAGCCAAATTGCTTATTTACAAGTGACGACATTAGGTTTTAAAAGAGTAGGGCGTCGCAGCTCAGACGGCCTAGATTTGATCCAGACAGCGTCAGAGACTGAAGGCGACGGCGTCACGGGCATAAGGTGACGCCGTCACAATGATAACGTGGCCAAGACAAAAACTTAATGACGGCGACCCGACGGCGTCACAATTAAAGAGTAACGCCGTCGCAGTTTGTAACACTATATATAGAATCCGAATTTTTCAGTTTTAGAGAGGTAATTTTGTGGAGTAAAAACCTAAACCGAACCAAGGCTGTCTTGTACAATATTTTAGGGTTCCATACCCTATCTTACATCAAGATAAGTGTTTTACTTCATTAAATCAATTATGTCTTCAATTGATTGTGTGTATGCTTGCATGTTCTCCATGTCCGGCTAATTTATTTGTGTGTTTGCTTAGGTAATATGAAACCTAGTTATTGAATATTGATTGGTTGTCTCTTATCTTAATTGTTATTGACCTAGTATTGTGATAGGTCATTCGTTGTGTTATTAATGCTTGATTAATCTTTGTTGAACCTTAGTTTATAATCACCTAGAGTTATTGTAGGCTAAACATCCAAAGAATACCTTAGTGTTAAGTTTATGAATCCTAGAGATTTTGTAGTCATTAACCTTTGGTAGCTTCAAAGAGTTAGGGATAAACGCATACCCTACGACCTTAGAGACACAACGCGTTAAGAATAAGGACGTGACAATTCAACCATCAATAGGAGATAACTAGGGAGTAATAAAACCTAAGTAAATACATTTTTAATCATCATACGAGCACACAACAATATACATAGACTACCCTAGCTTAGTTAATTAGATAATTGGATAAGTAGAGTAATCGGTAGAAATACCAACCCCCAAATCCAAACCCCGAGATTCGTACCTTTCTATTTCCTAAAAAATATAAAAAAGATAAAAAATAATCTTCCTCAACCCCAACCTTAGCGTAGTAACTTCTCACTAGCATTCCTATTCCCCTAGAGAATGATATCAATACTCGTGGCTTACCCTAATACTACACTACAACGATTAGGTTCACTTCCTAGGGTGTTGAAAAACTTGCTCGATGAAAAGGAAGTCTCTTTGACCCCGAACGCGCTGTGTAAGCGTATCACTGGTCTAGGATTTGTTTATGTTCGGTGTAGGTTTGGGACTGTACAGTTCAGATTCTTTTCTTCTATTAAGGTAACTTGGACTGATGATGCAAATTTAACTAAGGTCACATAAGAGTCTTGCTGTTTGGTAATGGTCTTTCATCAAAACGCAGTCTTCATCTTCTTTTCCTTTTCTTTCTTGTCGCAATAGTTTTGGGTCAAAACGCAGTTGACCGGTCAACACGCAGTCATTTCATTGTCAAAACGCAGTGATCTTTTCTGTCTTCAAAACGCAGTTTTTCTTCAAAACGCATAACCCCTTTAAGTATCAAACCGCAATCTTTTTTTTCTTCAAAACGCACTGAAAAAATTTGGTCAAGTCGCAACATCCTATTAACAAACCACACTTTTCTTCAAATCTCAACAACAAACCACAAAATTCTTCAAACCGTAGTAGTACAAAACGCAACTTGAGTAACAAACCGCAATGAAGTACAAGTGTTTCTTTCATGTGAATTGTCCTTTTCCTACCTTTTAGCATTCTAACAAACCGCAACCAGGAATGTCTCAAATCGCAGATAAGAACAATCACATTCCAGAAATGCAGACTTTAAGGACTCATATTCAGACCACTTGTTTGACCAGTTTTACAAGTTTATTTGACCACAGAATCAAGGAAACTAATAAAAGAACAAGTCACGAGAGTTGTAAAGCATTTTGACATAAAAACTGATTCGACCACAAAACTGATTGAAGAACCTGTTATAAAACTGATATAAAAATTTTATAGTACTTAATAAATCTTTTATAAAACTTGTTAAAAAACAGTTTGACCACATCAATCTTAATACCAGTAAATGACTTCCAAAGACAACATAACCTTGAATAAAAAAACGCATCAAAAACCAAAAACCAAACCGCATATAAAACCGCATCAAACCGCATAAGAACCATGGATCGAACCACACTAATCAACAAAAAAAATATAGGCTTGGCTCTGATACCAATTGTAGGATCATTATTTTATGTTGTTCATATGATTCGGGAGGTCTAAGATTATGGAAGAACAAGATAGCCATTTTAGAGAGAGAAAGAGTAGAGAGGGTAGTTTCTTGAGAGAGAAAACACTATGTGTGTGTTTATTAAAATGAAAACCACCAACCCTTCCCATAGAGGGAAGGAGTATTTATGCATCTTACATAACGCCACCTACGGGCTGTGAATCAGGCATACAGTGGGTAAAGACACGTCCGTCCTCCAAGGTATTGCTAAACTAACTAAATAACTAACTAAATAAATAATAAATAACGTTATGTCTACGAGCTAATATATGCTAGACTATTGTTGGGGTTAGGGGTGTTATCGGGTCGGGTTATCGGGTTTGTCGGGTCGGGTTAAGTCGGGTTTTGTTTTTTTTAAAGTGACCCGCAACCTGACCCGATTAAGAATCGGGTTATCGGGTTCGGGTCGGGTTATGTCGGGTCGGGTGATTCGGGTTATCGGATGACCCGATTAAGTAACAGTAAGTAAAAAACATCAATTATTTCATGAACTAAAATGCCAACAAAAGGGGCATAACTAGAATACGTGGATGAGCCATGTATGCATTTAAATTGATGCCTATATTGCAATCCAGTAGATATAATAGACACAGTTACTACATCTCCTAACTTTAATACGTATTTATATAAGATTACATAATTTTGTGATGTTACATATATAGCCAAAAAGCATTAATTTTGTTGCTTACGGCACAAGTATGTGACGCAAAACGGTTACTCATATTATCCAATTTTCACCAACATGGAATCTCAACTATAGAACAACGTCATTCACCAATCATGGTTGAGAATAAATATAACGCACAAGTATGTAGCAAAAATATTAATTGATTGCATACGCCACAAGTATATAGCACACAACCGTTAGTAAACTCCAACAGCATTCACCAACCAACATAATGTATCAAATCTAAGTGAAACTCTAGTAGCTACATCCAGCATAAATGTTTTTTACCTTCATCTCTACCGAGAGGGTGTTCGAGTTATCTAAATGTTTCTACTTATGCTTAGCAGGTTGATAGCAAAATCGTGATTTTTGATATGATAATAAAGATACAGTTATATAAAGTCAAAGGAGTATATTTAGGACTGAAAAATGGAAAAGTGATTATCGGGTTGACCCGATAACCTGATAGCATTATTTTTTTAACCCTAACCCGACCCGATAACACTATCGGGTTATCGGGTCCGGGTCAAAAAAGCCCGATTAGATTTTTTGACCCGATTTGACCCAACCCGATAAGCCTTATCGGGTTCGGGTCGGGTCAACCCGACCCTACTGACACCCCTAGTTGAGGTGACCGACACTTCATCATGGATTTTCTAAATCTCAACACAAACAAAGGTACCACAATCCCATTAAACCCCTTAGATGCCATTCTCATGTTACTTAAAAGTTTTTGTGTAAGGCAAGTAGTTGGATAAACAGTTTAATAGGATTGAAGCTGAATTTTTCTTGCATTCAAAATTGTTTGAATAAACCTTGGATACATTAAAAACTTTTATTTGTTATCCACATTCTTCACCATACTATCAAAAATCAGTTTTGAAAAATTGTAAGTCCTATTTGTTGATAAACAAATGAGAGCAGTTGCATTATTGCTACTGAATTGCTTCCATGAGGTTTTCTTGAGACTTAAAGAATGAAGGATAGTATGAATGAAGAATCACCATTGTGGGGCAAAACATCCTTTTTGAAAAGTAAGATTTTGAGCAGATGTATCATACCTCATTCTGGTCATGTTTTGAAAAAATTCAGTGTTTGGTAAATCACTAATACCATTGTCATCTTCTAGGTGGAGATGCCTCCTAACAGATGATTAGTAATCGTGATGGGATTGCCATCAACTGTTGCTTTTAACTGTTTGTCTTGATTCTCAATAATATTAATAGTAGCAGTCTGCCAAAACTGTTTGATTTGAGAGACATAGATAGTAGTGCTAACAGTTAGAGCATACCTCATGTGGGTATTGTTTAAAAAATCTACTATCTTACGGAAGTCACTACCTTCCTCTGTTTTCTCCAAGAAAACAGCCTGATTGTGTTTGTCAACAAACTGTAAAATTGCCATTAGGTTTGAAAGATCGTTTAGACTGCTGGGATACGATCGTTTATCTATGAATTGAAGTTATTTGTGAGGAGTATTTATAAAGAATACTTAGGGTTTGAGAATAACCGACTCGAATAAATCTTATCTTAAAAGAAAAGAAATCTTTAGAATATGGAAAGAAAGTAAATTATCCGAGTTAGAAACCCTTTAAGTATGGTAAGTAACAGAATTTCTCAACGGCTATATTTAAAAAGCGGAATAGTACAAACGGCCATCCAGCAGTACTAACTTTACGCTAGCAGTACAACCTTTTTCCTAGCAGTACAAACAATTTCCAAAAATATTTTCTTAGTAGTATAAACCTAATTTTCTTTCAAAACTATACTGCACTCAGATTTTTAGAAAGGATTAAGTGTAAAGGAAGACACTTAATCAATTTTGGTCACATTTGACCTCTGGTTGCGTGAGAACCAATGTTTTTAGTTATAAAAACTGCATGTGATCAGATAGACTCATTAAAAAAGCCTTCTTGACAGGGTTTCCAGCTTGTGGCAGGTGTTGCCTCTAACACAGAAGTGTTAGATTCACATTTTCTCTTTGTTCTCAATACCAGAGCTCCTTGGAGTAACACACTATCCTGAATCATGATAGAATGGTAAAGAGTGAGTTAGACCAGTTACTGTCTGACTAACTATAACCATCAATTCATGTTCAGAATACCATAAGTGTATTTCAAGAAGAGATTTTAAATAACCTTTCAACTCAGGTGTAAACACTTGTCAAGTGATCCCCAAATCCTTTCTATCATGAATCAATGCCTCCAGAATCAAGAAACCAAAGCACCTTCATTGCTTTTCATCAATATCTCCAATCATACTGCTTTTGCTAACCTGCAAATGTTAGTCTAAAACCAAGAAACACATACCAAAGCATGTGCTTCATAACAGTATAAATTATGACTAACAGTCTTAACATAAACAAACCAAATTTGCACTAGCAGTACAAATTATACAAAGCAGTACTAATTGACACAAATAGCAGTACAAATCCTTTTATGTACAAAAATACTAAGAGATTAAAAACTTTGGGGATTAACCATTTTAATACTTGCAACCAAGTACTGAAACCTGCCAACATCAAAAGCTTTATTTAATAGATCTGCAAAATTGTTATTAGTATGAATCTTAACCACATGAACTAGCTTTTTCTGATTGCAGTTTCTTATAAAGTGATGTCTGGTCTCTATATGTTTTGTTTTAGAATGTTGTACAAGATTTTTAATAATACAAATTGCACTGCTACTGTCAATAAAAATTATGGTATTCATAAAGTTGTACCCATAGTCCAGCATTTAATTTTGGATCTATAGTACTTTTTGTGAAAAACTAGAAGCGGGGGTTGAATAGTTTTGCCGATTAAAACTTTCTTTTAAACTACTTAGATCGACTTATGTCAATCTATTTGGATGTGTGTTGGATGTAGATAAACAAGCATATAGAAGTATGTAATGAAAAGATAATGTGGAAAACTAGAAGGGGGGGTTGAATAGTTTTACCAATTTAAAACTTCCTTTTAAATATTTAGATCGACTTATGTCAGTCTATTTGATTGTTTATGTTGGACGTTGATAGATAGATATATAAACGTGTAATGAAAGATAAAGAGTAAGAAGCACATCACCACGACACAAGTATTTATAGTGGTTCGGCTACAAGGACACCTTCCTTGCCCTACTCCACTCCCCGAGTCACCTACTCGAGAGTTCATAAACACTACACCAACTCCTTATGGCGGAGAAGCCTTCACAACGTCGCTTAACCTTTGTCCGGTACAAAGCTAAATACCGAGTTCTTTCACACCAAGGCGAACCACACCTAACACAACGTCGCCTACCCTTTATACGGTGCTAGGCTAACCACCGAGTTCTTTCACACCTTAGGAGAACTAATCCTTCACAACGTCGCCTACCCTTTATTAGGTACTAGGCTAAGCACCTAGTTCTTTCACACCTTAGGTGAACTACACCTTCACGACACAACACCTAATCTCAAGGAGATCTACTCCTTGTTACAACACCATCAAGGATATCACCATCCTTGTATATAAACAAATACATATATGTATAACGATGCACCTCATCGATTATACGACCTAGGCATTCTTCCCAAATGCTACTTGATTTGATTCTTTGGCATCCTTCACTAATGCCTTTGACACAACACTTGGCACCCTTCACTAATGCCTTCGTCTTGACACCTTTAGCATCCTTCACCAATGCTTTGACACGGATGATGAGCACCTTTCACTAATGCTTTCATCTTGACACTTTCGACATTCTTCACTAATGCCTTCAACCCAACATCTATGGAGAAAGGAAGAACTATCAACAAGATAACCTTAGTAGTCTTGATGATGACGAAGCATGGCAACTCATGGACTTTGAGCTTGCACGTCTTCAAGAGGTGGTGATCTTTCCTTTAAGAGGAACCTAGTAGATCACACAAAAACAAAAGACAAACTACATAGATCACTTAGATATGAGGTTAGAGGGTTAGAATACTTTGGGGAAGTATATGTAAAAGCACACCTAGAGAGGAAGAAATGGCTCTCTATTTATAGAGGAAATTCTCTTCTGTTTCCCCGGATCCCACGGATCCCTACCACAAGGGATCCGGCTAGCACAAAGCTAGGGATCCGTGGTCCGCTCCTCTTTGCCCATGGGTATTTTTGGTTATGGGTCATGGGTCATGGGTTATGGGTTGATCCATGGTTTTCTTTCTAGATACAATGAACTTGGTTAAGTGGTATATATAAAACCATGGGTTATGGGTCAAAACCATTTGTTAGTATTTACCCATTTAGTATATACTTGTATTTACCCAATTTAGCATACACTTAGTTTTTACCCATTTTAGTATACTTAGTTTAAGTATATGTTTAACCCAATATGTAAACACTAGTTGTTGTACATATGTATCTAAATCATAAAATCACTTATACTTGTTTTAGTGTTTTATGTGAAAGTGTAAGTGTGTTAGAAAACTATTAACTCAAACTATTTACGTACTCTATTTGTTTCGTTAAAATGATTTTATATTTGTTATCGACAAAACATTAGAAGATCGTAAAATATAAATAAACGTTTTCACGGCTTATTTGTATTAACAGATAAGAGTAAGAAGCACAAAACCATAACGCGAGTATTTATAGTGGTTCGGCTACAAGGACACCTTCCTTGCCCTACTCCACTCCCCGAGTCACCTACTCGAGAGTTCGTAATCACTACACGACACTAACTCCTTATGGTGGAGAAACCTTCACAACGTTTCCTACTCTTTTTCCGGTACTAGGCTAACCACCGGGTTCTTTCACACCAAGGTGAACCACACCTAACACAACGTCGCCTACCCTTTATCCGGTACTAGGCTAAGTACCGAGTTCCATTACAATGGAGGAACTACAACCCAACACTACACCAACGACTAATCCCAAAGGAGACCAACTCCTTATTACAACATCATCAAGGATATCAATATCCTTGGATCTAATGCTAATCTATCTTGTACATCGAAACACACCATATCGAATGTACATCTAAGGCACCTTTCACTAATGCCTTTAGTTAGATCTTCAAGTCACTCTTCACCAATGTCTTGTGACTTGACTTCTAGGCACCCTTCACTAATGCCTATAATACGGACGATCGACACCTTTCACTAATGTCTTCGTCTTTACACTTGAGACATCTTTCACTAATGTCTTCAACACTACACTTCTTAG
Source organism: Chrysanthemum seticuspe (assembly GCA_019973895.1). Classification (NCBI taxonomy): domain Eukaryota; kingdom Viridiplantae; phylum Streptophyta; class Magnoliopsida; order Asterales; family Asteraceae; genus Chrysanthemum; species Chrysanthemum seticuspe. Next base: position 261,310,826 of record BPTQ01000007.1, read on the forward strand.
AAGAAAGAAAAGAACCATCAACAAGAGGACTTCAGTAGTCTTGATGATGAGGAATCATGGCAACTCATGGACTTGAGCTTGCTTGACTTCACAGGTGGTGATCTCGCCTTTAAGAGGAACCTAGAGAATCACACAAAAACAAAACTACAAACATAGATCTCTTGGATCTGGGGTTAGAGAGTTTTTAACTCAAAGGGAAAGTATGTTGGAAAGGGGTGAGAAACAATGAAGAAATGGCTCGCTATTTATAGAGGAAAATGTTCACTGTTCCCCGGATCCCACGGATCCCTCCCACAAGGGATCCGTCTAGCGTAAAGCTAGGGATCCGTGGGACGCTCCTCTTTACCCATGGGTATTTTGGTTATGGGTTATGGGTTGATCCATGGGTCTTTTACTAGATACAATGTATCTTAGGAGTGCAATGCACCTAGTCACATGGGTATGGGTCAATACCATGGGTTATGAATATTATCCATATATGATATAAGCATGATGTCATGCAATGGGTTATGGGTCAAGCTCCATGGGTCATGGACTTTGGGTTGTACCCAACAACATTCAATGTATTTGGTCAATGGGTTATTATACTTCAGTTTCTACCCATTTATATTACCCAATATACTACATACTAGTTATGTGTATATTTTACCCAAATATGTAAACACTAGTTGTTGTACATATGTAATACTAAATCATAAAATCACTTATACTGTTTTAGTGTTTTATGTGAAAACGTAAGTGTGTTAGAAACTATTAGTTCAAACTAATTACGTATTTTATTTGTTTCGTTAAAATGATTTTACGTTTGTTATTGACAAAACATTGGAAGATCGTAAAATATAAATAAACGTTTTTACGGCTTATTTGTATTAACAATCTCCCCCCTTTTGTTGATGACAAAACATAAAATTATTTTAAGGAAAAGCTAAAATTCGTAAAAGTTTGAATTTGTAGTTTTTACTTTCTTCTCCCCCTTTTTGTCGAAACAAAAAGAGCTTCGAAAGGAAATTAACACATTGTTTTAGGAAAAACATGTGAAAAAAAAATATAAAAAAATAGAGAGCAAGTAACGGGAAAGGATCTCGTCTTTACTCCCCCTTGACGAGTCCATCCCTATGTGAGGGCGTCAAGAAAAAATAATACTAAGCTAGTTCATTTGAAACTAAGTTTGCAAAAGATTTCGTCAATGTGACGAATGTGCTCCCCCTTTATGATTGCAATTTTGCAAAGAGACGTCATGAAATGTAATCCTAATATTGCAAGTAATTTTGCAATGTATTGCTTTGACACAAAGCTCCCCCTAGCTTTAGGGTGTCAAATTCTTCATGTGTAAATTGAATAACTACAAAACAAAGGTTAAAAAACAAGTATAATGCATAATTTCCTGCAAATATGGTCCAAGTTAGTAGAAAAATAGTTTTCTGTATCACGGATCCCACGGTTCCCTCCTTGTAGGGATCCGTCTAGGCAAATACAAGGGATCCGTCTGGCTGATGATCAATTTTAGCAATGGTGATATAACACATTATGTTAATATCAAAGTGAGATGTGTATTATACAACATAATCATATACTCATACATATAGCAAGTAGCATGTATTTTCATTTAATAAAACTAGAGATATGATATACATGACTCTAAAAACTAAGAAAATGATTGATACATGACTTGGAACTACTAGACTTATCTAAGTAACGCTTGAAACTAGGACACCACTAAAATCCTCTAGCTCAAGTTTGTTTAGGTTTAAGCTCGTCGAAACGTTTGAGGAGGTGATAGAACATGAAATGTTGGTCTTCTCGTACTTCATGTATCAAACTTTCAACATGTTGACATTGATAACAATCTTTGTCATGGCTAGGTAGTGGTGGTGGAAGAAATGAAATTGCTTGATGCGAAGGATCAAGTGAAGCGGTTTGTGGAACTTCAAACGACGGAGGGATTGGTGGAGGCGCATTTGAAGATGGCTCGACCAAGAATGATGGTGGTGGTAGAGAAGTGTCAACTTCCATATGGTCGGGTGGTTGACTTTGATAATTTCTCATAATCTAAATTGGATTATATAATGGTGACGGCGAAAAGGAAGCCGGAGCTAATGTTGACTCAACACCTTGATTATGTACCATTATTCCTCCTAATGAGGAGAATGTTGTCGGCGGAGGAGGATGAGACGGCCTAGGAGGCAAATCCTCCAAATTGTAGAGATGTGGTGATGATAGTGGAGTTGTAAACGAGATAGCTCTAGGAACCAATGGTGATGGTTTAGTGGAGATGATATTGTTTGGCCTAGGAGGTATGGTGGTGTTTGGCATAGGTAGTTTTGTGGGTACTATCCTTTTAGGATTTGGTTTGATTGGTTGAGAAGAAATCCTTGTATTTGTTGGCTTGACCGGAGATGATTCGGTTGAAGAGATTTGGTGTACAACACGAGCAATTTTCTTGGGTGGTTCTTTGGTGGGTAAGTTGCTACTTGGAGTTTTCCTCATGATGATTTCAAGAGGTTTGTAAAGGTTTCTTAAGTGCTGAAAATGATGATGAAGGTGATGACTTTAGAAGTCCTAACAATGTGGTTTATAAAGTAAGAGATTTTGGCAAGTGCATTCAAGCCTTAAGCCACTAAAATTCATTGGAATATGATGATTAACATGCACAAGAGTCAACTTCAGAGTTTGTACTGATCTAGGAACTCATTTAAGATGAGATGGAGTGCTTAAGTTAGAAAGATGAGCTTGAAATGATTGTTTTAGCTAGAGTTGACATAATATGTCACCCGGACCCCACGGTTCCCTCCAACGAGGGATCCGTCTAGGCTAATCCTAGGGATCCGGCTCTCAGCAGCTATGAAAGAAAAAAAATGATGTTTCTAAGGTCTAAGATCTATACTATCTTGAGTGTTTCAGTCCTCCTAAGTGTTTTTAATGAAGGGGTGCTTAAGTACATGAGGGTAATGAGTGATGTAGCTAATGATTGGCTTTTATGGAAGAAATTGGCACTTTCATGAGTACCAATGAATGAACAAAGATGACACTAAGGATTATGAGAGTTTCAAATAGAGCTAAATGATCCTAGAGATCAGATAGTGACTTAGGATAATGTTTTGGGAAATATCCTAAAGATTTAAGATGGAAAAACTAGAATTTGATCAATTTTGAGGTAAGGATGATTATGATCAATTTAGCCATAATTGAAAGATTTCCAAAGCTAGATGTGAGAAATGATGTGTGAGCTTAAGAGCGGAAGAGTAATGGATTTGATAGATCTACAAGCTCTTTGAGTGTGATCTAGGTGAGTTATATGTGAGTAGGAAGGATCTAATTAACTTGATAAGGACTTAATTTGCCTTAAGACACTATGTCTAGCTTAGTGTGAGGTGTTCTAAGAACATGTTTGAAATACAATGTTTACAATTGCATTTTCTGTTTGCCGGATCCCAAGGTTCCCTAAGTGTAGGGATCCGTCTAGCACAAACTTTGGGATCCATCCATCTACTAAGCAGAACCTTTACTAAAGGTATACAATGATCTTGAAAATGCATTATATTCCAAGGTTAGTTTAAGAGGTTCTAACACTAAGATATCAAATGTAAGATGTTTTATTTCATGAAGGAAATTGGATTACATTGATAAAGCATGAGTACAAAAGGATTGATCCTATTTGAAGGACTACTAAGTTCCTTGAGCGTTTTCGCTAGAAGGATCATCAAATGGTTAATGAGTGTTGGTGGAATCAAGAATGAAGAAAGTCTTCATGAGAGATATGTTTAGCGGTTCCATCATCTTGTTCACAAGTACGTACAACGGACTTTGAAATTGAGGATGAAAATGCATGACGTTATGATAGAGGCGCGTCAAGAACATTCCATAAGGGATGAGTTTATTCTTGGAGCCTTGAAAATTTACAATTCGCCTTGCGAAGAAGTAGGCGAGATTGTATGGTTGTTGTGTTAGCAAACAATACAATATGTGAGCACAACAAGCGGGAGGATTTCTCGATTTCCCCTAAGACTCCCAACATTTTCACGTAGGACGAGTGCAAGGGGCTTGTACTCTTCTCGGATGTCTCGTGTAAAGATAATTTTTGGATCAGAGTAATATGGTCGAGGTTTGCATATTATGCGATTTAAATCCTCCGGGGAAGGTATGTGAGAACAATATGGACTATTTTCTTCACGAAAGTTGAAGAGAGAATCAAGAGACCAATCTTCAGTGAAGTCACATTGTCCATGATTTGGAATCTGGAGGATGTGAGCAAATCGCTCAAGACTTAAAACGAACTTTTGGTTTTTGATCCAAAACCAAAGAGAAAGAGAGCGATCCTCGTTACGAACGAGTTCAACTTGACGGAAGAATTCCATTATGAACCTTAGACATATCTTCTCGTTGATTTCAAGAAGACATTCTAGTCCTATGGCTCAGAAGGAGGTATTGATACCTTCTTCGAATTGTAGAGAGGTGTCTACAATATGTCCTTCGTGGAAGTGACGGTTTTCGAGATTATTGAACCTACGGACATGGTTGCTAGGTGTGTTGGGTTCAAGAGAGATGTTCATAGTGTAGACGCTAGTGAGTGAAAAATCAAACTCATATTCATGCGTCATATTTGAACCTATAGAAACGATGAGTTAATAGAAAGTAATATTTGTGGTTAACCAATTATTGTCTAACGTTTTTTTAATAGATTTTTATTAACAATGGTTTTTAAAAACAATGACACTTAACTCACTTATGGTTTTGACATTCTAGTGGGATATTACTTTTAGAAAGAAAGTGGTTTTTATTATGCATGAAAAAAAAATTGCTGTCCAGATGTACGGTTCCCTTCCAAAAGGGATCCGGCTAGTATACTTACCGGGATCCGTGGGTCTGTAGTAACAGAAACAGATTTGATAAAAACATAGGTTTTACAATTTTATCCCAAGAAATGTGTTTTAGCCTACATTTTCTTTTAGCATACATACATGACTTCTAATGTATTATGAAACATATAAATCAAAAGAAATGATAAACACATTATGATAATAATAACCTAGATAAACTAGACTATTAATAATATTTCATTTCAATGCTAAGAATGATACAAAGGATTGGGTATATGATCCCAATAAAGATTAACAACACAAAGTATATGTCTCCGTATGAGAACTTCATCATAGGGAACACAAGAGCGATGAGTGTTAAGGCGATGAACACGAGGGTGATGTAAACCATGTTGATGGCGAGCCTTCTTGGTTTCGGATGAGATGAAATGGACAGGAAGATGAAGTTTTGAATGAGAGGAAATTTTTGAAAGTGGAAGGTTTGAAAAAGTGAGGATTTGATAGGGTTGAACGACAGATTGGTTTATTTATGGGGAAGGAGGAATTTTTGAAATTTGTATTTTGTTTTATTATTGGAAAGATATGATTTTTGGATTAAATGAAATAAAACACGAGTTTTATATACCACGACTTTAGACGAAAAAATAACATGTATGTGAGAAAAGGCTTCCTAATGAAGCTTCATGTAATACATGTATATGCACAAAAGATAATCATATAAATACCTATGTAGGTATACTTAATTATCAAGCTAATGTAATTTTAGAGATAAGTAAAGAATCATACCTCCAACGCACTTAGGAATGTCTTTACAAGTGACACAACAGATGTCACTTAGACAGTTCCGGCTCCTTTGTGTTTAAGATACCTTCTTAGGGAAGGTATTCTTGTTACCAAGCGATTCCTATAGCTTGGTGGGTATAAGATTTGACTAATCAACATGACAAAGAAGATTAGTGCATTTAAATAAAAAAAGGTTGTCATCTAATCAACATCCAAACAAAGAGTTTTAAAAGACATGGTGTTTGTTTTTGTGAAAAACCTTCTTTGTAGTTTTCAATTAACCATGGATCGTATCAAGTTTTTAAAGTACAATATACTTCAAGAAACTTGGTAACAAAGCTCTGATGCCAATTGTGGAAAACTAGAAGGGGGGGTTGAATAGTTTTGCCGATTAAAACTTTCTTTTAAACTATTTAGATCGACTTATGTCAATCTATTTGGATGTGTGTTGGATGTTGATAAACAAGCATATAGAAGTATGTAATGAAAAGATAATAGTAAGAAGCACAAAACCATAACGCGAGTATTTATAGTGGTTCGGCTACAATGACACCTTCTTTGCCCTACTCCACTCCCCGAGTCACCTACTCGAGTGTTCGTAATCACTACACGACACCAACTCCTTATGGTGGAGAAACCTTCACAACGTTGCCTACTCTTTTTCCGGTACTAGGCTAACCACCAGGTTCTTTCACACCAAGGTGAACCACACCTAACACAACGTTGCCTACCCTTTATCCGGTACTAGGCTAAGTACCGAGTTCCATTACAATGGAGGAACTACAACCCAACACTACACCAACGACTAATCCCAAAGGAGACCAACTCCTTATTACAACATCATCAAAGATTGTTAGCCTCGCTTTTTAGAAAGATAACGTCACTTACGTGAATTGGACTAGATGCGTAGTATACTTTGCCCTTAGGGACTTGTATCGTGTAAGTGGCAAAGATAGGGCCTATATATACCCCTCATGACTCTCCATGAGGGGTGAGGTGAATCATTTGGTTATTTGTATTGTTTTGTTCTTATCAATAAACTTTGTGTTTTCTCCTCCCTCTCTCTAAAAAGGATGAAGATCTTCATCTTCTTCCACCAACCCCGACCTCCAAACCACATAAATCTATATGTTTTTCAGTCCTGACAATTGGTATCAATCGCCTAACAATGGTTTAGGAGTGGTTGGTTGAAGTTTTTTGCGGTTTGTGTTATTACGCGTAAAGCTCTCGGTAACAAAAAGTGGTCACGCTTAAAACTTTATTTTTTGCACTACAATCTTCAAGATTCTTGTGGTTTGAGGTTTCTTTAGTGTTAAAGAGTCTAGTTTTGGCAAAAAGTTCGAAGCTTTACGTGTTTTAAATCGTTTTTAAACTCGTTTTGATTTCGTTGTTCATTTCTACGCGTAAGCACAAAAAGCACGTTGGGTGAAAAAGGTCAAAAGATTTGTGTTATTAGAGTGTCTTTAAGGTTGTTTGTGCAAGAGAAATTATTTGAATCGTTGGAAATTTTTTACGCGTAAGTCAAAACCTTAATCTTACGCGTAAGAAAGTCAAAACCCTAGTTTTCTACGCATAACTTTTTGGTGAAGAATCTTCGTGCAACAAAGGTGACTTAGGGCTTCCCTCACTTGGATAAGTGTGTGGAACACTTCGACTTTCGGATATCTTTTACGCTGTGACAGTGTAAAGGATTTTTAGTTTTAAACCAACTCTTACGCATAAGCAGAAAGCTTACGAGTAAGCACTCTACGCATAAGTTAACTCTTACGCGTAAGGTACTCTACTTCTACGCTTAACGTTTACGCATAAGACTTACGTTTAACCTTAAGTTTACGCGTAACTTGGATTTCTACGCATAAGAATCATACGCCTAAGCTCTTTACGCATAAGGACTCCTACGCATAAGCACTCATCTCTACTCATAAGAACAGTTTTACGAGTAAGATTGTGATCATAACTTCAAACGGCTATAACTTTCGAACTGTAACTCCGTTTTCAGCGATCTACCCATCAAAACGACCGTGAGAATGAGGAGAATAGACTGCCGAATGAACTAAAGGGTCAACCTTCAAGTCCAAAAAACGCTCCGAACAGAAGTTATTGAGGTTTTTAAGTTTTTAGAGCAAATTTTCACTACAACAACCGAGATTAATCTTCATCCAACACAACTTCTTTATCGTTGAATCGATCCTAAATCAACTTTATCATATCATACCTTCATCAATGGCAACTCAACAAGACATTCATGCAGCCGGTGCCGAAAACCGTCCTCCTATGTTGGAAAAAGGTGGTTATCTTCAATGGACAAGTCGAATGCTTCGTTACATCAAGACAAAACCTCATGGCAAATTGATGATCAAATCCATTCAGGATGGACCCTTCATACCTCGACAAGTCCAAGACCCTGGAAATGCTGATGCAACACCTCCCGCCCCACCATTTTTTCGTCTTAAAAAAGAATCGGAATACTCTGAAGAGGATCAGAAACAAGTCGAAGCAGATGACATGGCAATTCATATTGTCCAACTGGGTTTACCAAGAGACATCTTTGCTGCTGTAGACAGTTGTGAAACAGCTTTCGATATGTGGGAACGTGTTAGACGGCTTTGTCATGGAACTGAAATTGGTCAACAAGATACAGAGAACAAGCTGCTAACTGCTTGGGAGAAGTTTACATCTACTCCAGGAGAATCCATTGAATCCTACTATGGAAGGTTCTGCACTTTAATGAATGAGCTGATCAGAAACAAGTTGACACCCAAAACTATCATGAGCAACATCAAGTTCTTGAACAATCTACCAGAAGAATGGGGACGATATGTCACTATTGTCAACCAAACAAAAGACTTACATCAAGTGAACTTTGATCAACTCAACGATTTTCTGAAACAAAACCAAAATGAAGTGAATGAAGTCAGGCAAGAAAGATTAGCAAAGAATCATGATCCATTGGCACTCATTGCAAAGACTCAAACTCCAGTGAATACACAACAACAACCTTCATCATCTTCCACTAACAACAACTTGCAGCAATACATCCCTCAACAACAAAACTATCCACCTGAACAACAACATTACCAGGAACAAGGAATCACTGATCTTGAAATGGAACCAGAAGAAGCTTTGTCACAAGTATTTTCTTTATTGGGTAAAGCATTCAGAGGTCGCTATTCCACACCAACTAACAACAACCAAAGGATTTCATCAAACACTCGCAACAGGCAAATTGCACAGCCGGGTGTGAATATGGGTCGTCAAGGACAAATGGTTGGAGTTATTGGGAATCAGCAGGGATATGCTACTGGATTTTGCATGGGTAATCAGGCGGTTCCGAATCAGGGTAATCAGATGGGTCAGAATGTTGGGAATAGAGAAGTGGGTAAGCAGAATGGGAATGTTGCAGCTCCAGTCGTTGGGGATTATGGAAATGTGAATCAGGGTAATCAGGTTACGTGTTATAACTGTCAAGGATTAGGTCACATGGCAAGGAATTGTCCAACTAAGCCGAAAAAGAAGGATCTTGCGTATCTTCAGAAAGCTATTATGTTGGTACAAAAGGAACAATCTGGACTTCAATTGAGTGCTGAGGAACATGACTTCATGGCTATTATGGATGATTTGGAAGACCTCGAGGAACTTAATGCAAACTGCATCTTCTTGGCAAATCTTCAGGAGACTAAGTACGACACTGATTCTGACGCACCTCCTGTCTATGACGCCAACGCAGTATCTGAGGTACCAATCACTGATCCATGCTATAACAATGTCATATTTGATGTGTTTACTCATGACGAACAGCATTCTGTGACATCATCACCTACTTATGATACATACATGGACAATCCGAGTTGTAGCAATACTAACTCTGAGACTCCAGATGTGGATCCTAGTGGAGACTGTGTGGCACAAAATATTGAGATGGATGAGGAAACACGTGCTTATTTTGAATCATTAATCAATAAATGTGGCATTGAAATTGAGAAAGTTAAAACGGTCAATCGCGAAGTTAAGGCCGCGAATGCTAAATTGACCACTAAGCTTGAGAGTTACAAGGAGAACGCAAAAGCCTTTGAATTTCAGAAAAACAAAGAATCAGAATTAGAAATTGGTTATCGAAATTTGGTTTCTAAAGAACAACTTTTGCAAATCAAGTATAACACACTTGATGTGAACTTGAACTTAAAAATTAAATCTTTAAACAAGGAAATTTCTGATTTAAATAACCAACTTTCTAAACAAAAAGAAATGTTTTCTAATCTTGAAAAAGAGAAGAAGCAGTTGATTACTGATTTTTCAAAACGAGAAGATTCTCTTCTTGATGAAATTCTTGATAAAAATGAGAAAATCCAAACTTTGGAAAATTTGCTTCTTAAAACGGGTCATTCTGCTCAAACAATCAAGATGCTTTCTAATCAAGTAAATCCGCGTTTTCATACTACTAATAGAATGGCACTTGGTAACGACCCTTCTTCGTTCCTCAAGAAAGCTCAGAAATCTCAGAATGTGTTACACAATGGAAATGTTTTGCATAAACCCATTATTGTTCGTGATTCTCTTGAAACGTTAGAACTATCTGAGGAGAGTAGATCAAAAATGAAACAAAAGAATCCGGAAATCAAACCTATTGATTATAACAAATGGAACAAAATTAACGGAATTACTTTTGTTAATAAAAAAGAAAAGTCAAAGTTTTCCATCACACCAAGTGTTTTAAACAAAGAGTCAACACCTGTCTCAAAATCTGTTTCAAAACCAGTTGTTGTCTCAAATTCTCTTTCGAACATTGAACAAATGTCTTCAAACAATCCTTTTAACACAAGTGATGCGAGAAGTATTTTAGAAAATGTGAAAACTAGAATTGTGGATCTTCAAGACACTATTAAAACTAAAACCACTATTACACCTAACAACTGGTTCTCTAGTTTTGACATCGAACAAAGAAAGTTTTTTGAAACTCAAATTGCCCCTCAGCTGAATGCCATCAGTGCAAGGGTAATTCATTTTGAACAAGCGTTTTTGGAAGAAACAGTTGACTTTGTCAAGGACCATAAATCCCTGGTAAAGCAAGCTAATGACTGTGTTGAACAAGTCAAAGTTTTGGAAAATTTAAATAACTCTCTCTTCGAAGATGTTCTGACTACTGATATTATGTCCATCATTTTGCAAACGTATTCTGTTGAAGATCATGAAAGACTCCAGTCTGAGACCTCCAAAATTGTTTCAAAATATGAAAAAGCACTTGAGAAACTTGAAAAAGAAAATGTGTCATATTTTAAACAAATTGATCGAAAAACTGAGGAATGCAAGTATGACAAATTGTCGTATGAGCGTGCCTACAATGACATGAAAGCGAAAAATGATCTTTTGAGGGCTCAGCTGGAATGTCAAAAAGGAAAGGCAGTGGATACTGTGATTAAAAAACCATTGACTGCAGAGAAAGCAAATGTTCCCAAACCGGTTTCCAAACCAAAAATGTATGTTTCTATGCCTCCTCCAAAAGTCAATGAGAAAAATGCTTCATCAAAACCAGTCACTCCACCTGCCCTACCTAAACAAAACGTTGATAAGGGAAAGCGGTTATCGAAAAACCAAAAGTTTTAGCACCTGGCCTTTTTAAGATGAGTACCACTAATGCGTCTGCCTCCACATCTAAAACATATGGAACAAACGACTTAAGTTTAGAAAAGCACTCTAAAGAGACTAGGAAAGTTGAAACCACTTCTCTAGATAAGATTGTGAATCCTAATGAGTGTGCCTTACCTTCTACAGGACTAGGAAGCACCTCTAGGAGCAGTAGACTAAAGCCTAAGAGCAATACAAGGAACAATAGAGTCTCGCTTGCCTCTAAGAGTAGTCGCTTGAATAAAGAGAAGAAAGTAGAAGAACACCCTAGGAATTTTCCGCTTTGTAATAAGAAATACATTTCATCTTAATGTAATGAACCTATGAAACTTGCTAAGTCTAATGAATGTGTTGAATCTATTTGTTTAACTTGCAAGAAATCTTTAACTAATGTTCATGATGATTGTGTTTCTAAAAATGAGATTGTTAAGCCTGTTAAGAAGAATGTTCCCAAAAGAACTTATGCTAAACGTATAGGAAGACTAGTTGCGAGACTTAGGCTTTACACTACTGATAGGGAGCATAATGTTTACTTTAGGGATGACATTTGGAAACCCACGGGTAGAACTTTCACACTCGAGAATGGTAGAATGAGTGATGCACCTGTCTTACCAATAGATGACTTCTATGAGTGTGATCAGGATTTTACCTCTAACCCAAAGGAACCAAAATTGAAACGGTTTCCAAAATCTTCTTCTTCTGTTATTGGCAGGTTATCGAAATATGTCTTTGGATCGTCGACTCGGGTTGCTCCAAGCACATGACCGAGAATTTGAAGCTGCTGATCAATTTCGTCTGGAAATTCATGGGAACCGTACGTTTCGGAAATGATCATGTAGCAGTTATCATGGGTTATGGTTATCCCATCTCAATTTTGACACCATCAACAAACTTGCCAAAGATAACATCGTCAATGGACTTCCAAAGTTCAAATACACCAAGGATCACTTATGTCCATCATGCGAACAAGGAAAAAGCAAAAGAGCATCATATAAACCCAAATCCATACCTAGTTCGGAAGCAAAGTTGCATATGTTGCACATGGACTTATGTGGCCCAATGAGAGTTGAAAGCATTAATGGGAAAAAGTATATTCTTGTTATCGTCGATGATTATTCGAGATATACATGGGTTAAGTTTCTGAGATCAAAAGACGAAGCACCAGGCATCATCATCACCTTTCTGAAATGTATTCAAGTACTTCTTCAATCTCCAGTAAGGGTTGTAAGAACAGACAACGGCACAGAATTCACTAATCAGGAGTTAAGAGCTTATTTTGAAGATGTTGGAATTACTTATCAGACATCAGCTGTTAGAACTCCACAGCAAAATGGGGTAGTTGAAAGAAGAAATCGTACTCTTGTGGAAGCTGCTCGCACAATGCTAATCTATTCTAGTGCACCGTTATTTCTATGGGCTGATGCTGTTGCCACTGCTTGTTTCACTCAGAACCGATCCCTAATCCATCCAAGATTCAATAAAACCCCATATGAAATAGTGAACAACAGAAAACCTGATATCTCTTATTTTCACGTGTTTGGCGCTTTGTGCTATCCTACGAATGACAGAGAAGATCTAGGGAAACTGAAAGCTAAAGGTGATATTGGAATCTTCATTGGATATTCAGATAACTCGAGGGCATTCAGGGTGTATAACAGGAGAAATAGGAGGATCATGGAGACGATGAATGTGAAATTTGATGAACTTTCACATATGGCTTCTGAGAGACTCGCTCTAGAACCCGCACTATGTCACACCCCCAATTTACCTGTTTTACAGCGGAATGGAATTCCTGGGGATAGACTGTCATAGCACCACAATCACAGTTACATTGAACGACCTAAAGTGTCGTTTAAAAAACACATCGTTGGATATTTAATAAAAGCGTTCAGAGTTACAACATAGGTCCCAAAAGTTTATAAAGTTTGCGGAAATATAAATATATTACAAGTCCAAACGATGTTTTTGAAAGAAAGTGCCATAATGTACAATGATATAAGTCGACGCCGTGACTCAAAAGGTTCCTTAACCATGCCATGATGAGTATGCCTTAGTTACCTGAAAATACATTGCTAAAACGGTCAACAATAATGTTGGTGAGAAATCATAGGTTTGGTAAATGTTTTATGCGACTACGCAAGTATAGATCAGGTATGACAATCATGTCACATAAAAATGTTACTGGTATGACAATCATGTCACATAAAAATGTTACTGGTATGACAATCAAGTCACATAAAAATGTTACAATTGCTTTAAGCCCATGACACCGAAACTAGACTGTTCATAATGTAGGCCCCAAAAGAGTGTTTGCCAGACAACTCAATAATGTTATTAAATGAAATGCATCCGTATTACTAGTTGGGATTCACCAACCCGGATGGAGGCGTCACCCTCGATAGATCTATCCACTCACCCTCGCTTCAAAGATTAACGGTTCATGTTCAGGTAAAGGGGACTTTCAATTGGCAATGCGGTAACTTAAGCAATGTAAATGAATTTAACATACTTGGTATCGTAATAAAATGTTGTGCAATGTATTCTCCCCCGTAAGTTTGAAAATAATTAAAAGCGTATACGACGGGGCTATGAAAACTCACTTGATAAACTGGTATGATGACAAGAGTGAGTACACTGAGATGTATCGGGATACTTTAATCTGGACCTATTACGAATGATATGATATGTAATGAGTTGCAATGTAATGTTATGCATGCATTTCGTATGTTATTTATACCATTTGCGAGTTTTTGAAAAATAATACTTATCGTCGAAAAATACTCTTTTGACGTCTTGACCATTCTTAAATCACTTTACAAGTATTTACGTCAAAATGTCATCCTACAATGGTTTCGTAATGATTTATGGTGAAATTTTCACTTTTCGTCGTAAAATAATGTCGTCGGAAATTTCGTGAAATTGACAAAAATGGCTACGAAAAACTAGTCGTAAAATGGTGTGCGTCGATCATTAGGAAACGAACTCGACAGTTTTAGAAAGTTTGTATCAAAATCTAGAAGTTTCAGTTCAGGAGTTTTCGACATAAAGGTCTCGAACATAAAGATAATAAGGGTTAAAGATGGTGATTTTGTCCAAAATGTTGTTTAAAAATGAGTTTCGGCCAATTTTAAGCATCCGTAAATAATTTATTACAATTCCGCTATACAAACAGTTGGTCGTTTTGAAAAATATGCTTGGTGATCTCGATTTTATTAGAAGACATTTCATTACAAAAAGTTCTACATCATCGTTAAAAACAGCCTTCAACATGGTCGTTTTAGTTACCGTAACACTTGTCTCGTAAAAATAATATAGTTTTTCTGAAAATAATAGTTACGGCAATTTTATGAAAACGTGCATATCTTAGTCGTTTCAAATCCGTTTTCTACGTATAATACGTCCTTAGCTTCGTATCAAAGTATACTATTATATTTTTGATAAGTCGAAATAATTTGTAAAGCTTAGGACTCGTTTTTGACTCGTACAAAATAAAAACATGCTGAAATTTTCTGAAAATGTGTATATCGTCGTCAAACTTGAAAAATTCATAACTTCTTCGTTATAACTCCGTTTTAATCCGTTCAAGCGGCCACGGATTCGTTTTAAAGTATATTTTCTAAATATCAAGGCCAAAAATTCGAGCCTACTGTCGGATTTTCCAGAAAAACAAAATAAGGACAGAACACTTTTATATACTTGTCGAAAATAGTTTTTCTCGTACTAAACCTATTCCAATCCCTTTAAATCAACTCCAAAGCTAATCTAATCCTACCATACACCTTCTTAGGGTGTCATGGGTTCCTAAACATCATCAAGACCAATATATACCAAGGGAATAATTATAGGATGATTATATATATATCAAACTCTTAAAATCATTGTAAAAATGGTATAACTAACACAAGTCTTGCATGCTTGCTATGAAAATGATAAAATACTTATGAAATGAAAAGGAAAGATGTAAAATGATAGAAATATGCTTACAAGCTGCTATGATGAGGTGCAAAGAACAAAGGTTTAACCTAAACACCCTAGGTTTTTATTTCAAAACCTTAATAAGAGTGTGATCTAGATTGTGTAAACTTGAGCTTTGGAAAAACTTGATGATCCCTTATAACACCTTGTGAAGGCCGGTTTGGAGGAGAGAAACAAGAGAAAAAACACCTTTACCAACTATGAGTAAATGAAATGAATCAAGGAGTGAATGAAGTTAAGATAGTGTATATATCTATACAATTGAAAATTTTGTACCACTCTTAAATGCATCACCCCCCTCATGACCGGATTTTGGGGGATAATGTTTCTCAAAATATATATATATATATTTTTTTTTTCTTTTATATATTGTGTAAAGTTGTTAAAAGTATAAGTAAAAATAGGTAAGTACAAATGTGTTGTAACTTGTATACAATTGTGAAATTAGAGTAGTATGGACTAAAAATAAGTTTTAATAGATCAAAGTCAAGTATATTGTAGTTATAAAAATTGTAAAAATACATTCCTTGTAAAATTTGAGTGATATAATAATTATCGTGTAGTTTTTAAGAAAAACGTCGTAATAATATAAATATAACGATTTATATACAAAATAAATTTAGAACACTAGGTAAACTCAAAATATAGTTTTTATAAACTAAATGTAAGTATAAAAATATGTCAGGATCATTTTTGAAATAACGGATTAAATGTTCAAAATAATAACTCACGCGATAACGTTTATTTAATATAAAATTTACGCGTTTAATGCAAAATGCAATGTCATGAATGAACTAACATGATGCAAATGATGCTAATGAAATGTAGACTAAACTTAGTCCAAATGAAATGTTCGTGATGATATGATCATGAATTCGCCGCTAAACCATAAAGGTTACGCGAATTTGGAACACGTAAACCTAGTTTACGATAAATGTTGAAATAGTGAAGCATGAATTGTTTTGAGAAATGACCTGAAAGTACGGGTTGTCACATTCGCCCATCCAAAAAGGAATTCAGTCCCTGAATTCAGTTTGTGTTGGGTTCTACAGTGTCATCGGTGAAAGGTGAGGATATATGAGTCGTATCGGTTCGTTCAATGTTTTTCTGAATCGCACCACGCCTTTCCAAGGCAAGATTTCGAACATAGATTCTGTTGCCAACTTGAAATTCTAATGGCTTGCGGCTTATGGGACATATTTCCAAAATTTGCATCGCATAACGATGTAGCTTATCTAGCTATATGTTGTTACTTGTAACTGATTCTTGATTTGTATGATTTCTTTGTTTGTTTCATAAATAACTCATTGACTAGTGAGTTGGACTTTCCTGATTTTAATCCTTGAATAAGTGATTGATACCTCAACCTTACAGTGCCTCAAATGGTGTAGTCAATATGTTCATGAACTAACTATTGTTGTAAAGAAACTTGTCGATGGAGAATGTTTTGCCTAACCATTTCTAAAAAGTCATACTGACTTGAGCATATCTTAAAATGTTGGAATTGTTCTCTCGCTCTAACCATTGAGCTGAGGATAATAGGCGGTAATCATGTCCTAGTAGGTTTCATGGAAATCCTGAAATGACTGTCAGCAGTCTAAGGTGAATCGAATAGCTTATAATAGGTACAACTGGAATTGATACCACGTGTCTCGTGTTAGATTTCAAAATGTTAAATCTGTCGGAAAGGACCTTATTGAAAATAATAGATTATAGGTAACAGTTGTGATTCCTCGCGTTTCTAGTTCTATCGAATGTCATGACCTGAGTCTTACTTGCCTAAGGTGCTTAGTCTCTATGACTAAAATGTTTATTTTTTGATTATCGAAGTGTTTCCATGCTCCATGTTGTAAAGTCACAAACCTTAAATATTTAAGTGAGGTGGTGTAGTGGTTGATTTTCAAGATTTGTTCCGATATTGAGTGCTTCCAAAAATAGTTCATCACTAATATTGTTATCATGCTAGCAAGAAAATAGATACCAGCTCAAACTATGTCGAAGAATGTTTGTTCTAGTTTCACTTGTAGATGGGGAGTCATTGATTGTCCGACCTGTTCAAACCTGTGGCATCTCTTGATATGGAAGTGAGGTTACTTGGAATTCCTAGAGAACACAATGCCTTAGGGGAAGTTTATATCGATAACCTTAATTTAACTAAATTTTTCCTTTAAGGGAAACTCATTGTAGGGAAGTTCACATATTGTTGAGGCCATGTTTAACAGAATGTTCTGTAGTCTCAATTAGGAGGATTGGTTTATTCCTATAGTGTTGCTTAGTGTGTATTCGATTAGTACTAAGTCTTGTAACTCGGTCTAGCTAGTACTTTTGGAATGATAGAGTTTGGATTCTAATCCAAAATAGTGGTTCGGAAGGTCTCGTGATGTCTTAAGATTTTTGTTGAGTTTTGAATCATCCTACCACCTAGTTCTAGTCCTTGTTGGTAATTCCAAACTCCTTTCATTGTTTTCTTGTATCGAGGAATCCTCCTCACAGATGGTATAGGAAGTCTTTCCTAAAAGGTCACTCGTCAAATCCTAACTTATCGGTTGAGTGAGAGATAAATGGCGTAAGCATCTATAGAGTGTTAACAAAAAGAAATGTTTATGCACGATTTATCTGATTATAAAACTTTGCTTTTAAATGAGAATTGTTTTAGGAGATTTGAAATGATGCTTGTTACTTTCATGACATAATTCTTCCTGAATTATACATAGGTGATCAGGCCATGTATAATCAAGGACAAATGATGTGATGCTTGTTTTTGTTGAAATGGTATTATGTTCCTCCGAAGTTTTAGATGGTATTCAACGTTTTGTTTTGTAAGATAATGGCTCAATGATTTTTCAGAGTAACGTGAAAATCGTTTCGCATGAGAATATTAAATAGTTGATAAAATGACTGAAACCAATTGATAAGTTGGTAATAAAACAACTTGCGTTAAAACTTTATGAAACAACGTTTCTAAGATGGTGATAAAATAGTTCGAAATAAAATCAAGTGAAATAATTTCATGAAATAGTAGCAGGATAATTTGGAATAAAATTTGTTGGATGGTTTGTAGGATACATAAGAGAACCTTATCGAGTAATAACAGTCTACTAATTGATCGAGAATAAAGTTGGCCTAACCCCTAGTAAGATAGTGATGTATCGTAGCGAAATGATGGTAAATTGGGCAATTGGAGTAAGGAATGAAATAATCAAGGTGGTGATTATTGTGGAGATAATAAGTGATGAAGATTACATTAGCTAGAAAGGTACTTATTATCTGTTCCTGTTGGTGGTCTAATCGTGTTTCAAGTGTAGAAGTAGTAGGCGGTCTAGCAACAATAGCCCTAGAACTCTCACAGTCCTCAAACCTATGAGATGGTGTAGTGTCTATAGTCTTAGTGGTAGATGGTAATGGTGTGTTAAATCATGCATGCTTCCCAAGCTGCAAGTCAAATGTATGAGTATCGTGTATGAGATATGATGGTACGGATGGTGCTCAAAATGATAATGATAAAAATGATAACAATGATGATAATGGAAATCCTTGTGGTGTGTTAAGAAAATAGGTTCATTAGGGCTAAGCCTATAAGTTCTACCAAATGGTATAATCTGTCCCAACAAAATGATAAAAATTGTCCTGATCCTACAGTGAATCAATAGTGATCATGATGGTGTAGTTGCAACTTCGTCCTCCTAAAAGGTCTCAATGTCATCATCTGATGTTATCGGTGTTGAGTCAACTGATGTTAAAATTATGATAGGGACTGACAAGGCATTCTCCATGTCAAAGTGATGTGAGTATAATGGGATGGGTATTTGAAGGCATCTATGTGACAATCGAGTTCGAAATGAAAGTAAATAACTCGTAAAATGTGCGTATAAAACCGCATGTATAGTGACTATGTATTTATGATGAAATGATGAGATGCTATGATGATGTAGTTATAGTCTAGGGTCAATGATGCAACCTAGTTCTCTATAACTGTAGCTCTGGTACCAATCTGTCACACCCCCAATTTACCTGTTTTATAGCGGAATGGAATTCCTGAGGATAGACTGTCATAGCACCACAATCACAGTTACATTGAACGACCTAAAGTGTCGTTTAAAAAAACACATCGTTGGATATTTAATAAAAGCGTTCAGAGTTACAACATAGGTCCCAAAAGTTTATAAAGTTTGCGGAAATATAAATATATTACAAGTCCAAACGATGTTTTTGAAAGAAAGTGCCATAATGTACAATGATATAAGTCGACGCCGCGACTCAAAAGGTTCCTTAACCATGCCATGATGAGTATGCCTTAGTTACCTGAAAATACATTGCTAAAACGGTCAACAATAATGTTGGTGAGAAATCATAGGTTTGGTAAATGTTTTATACGACTACGCAAGTATAGATCAGGTATGACAATCATGTCACATAAAAATGTTACTGGTATGACAATCATGTCACATAAAAATGTTACTGGTATGACAATCAAGTCACATAAAAATGTTACAATTGCTTTAAGCCCATGACACCGAAACTAGACTGTTCATAATGTAGGCCCCAAAAGAGTGTTTGCCAGACAACTCAATAATGTTATTAAATGAAATGCATCCGTATTACTAGTTGGGATTCACCAACCCGGATGGAGGCGTCACCCTCGATAGATCTATCCACTCACCCTCGCTTCAAAGATTAACGGTTCATGTTCAGGTAAAGGGGACTTTCAATTGGCAATGCGGTAACTTAAGCAATGTAAATGAATTTAACATACTTGGTATCGTAATAAAATGTTGTGCAATGTATTCTCCCCCGTAGGTTTGAAAATAATTAAAAGCGTATACGACGGGGCTATGAAAACTCACTTGATAAACTGGTATGATGACAAGAGTGAGTACACTGAGATGTATCGGGATACTTTAATCTGGACCTATTACGAATGATATGATATGTAATGAGTTGCAATGTAATGTTATGCATGCATTTCGTATGTTATTTATACCATTTGCGAGTTTTTGAAAAATAATACTTATCGTCGAAAAATACTCTTTTGACGTCTTGACCATTCTTAAATCACTTTACAAGTATTTACGTCAAAATGTCATCCTACAATGGTTTCGTAATGATTTATGGTGAAATTTTCACTTTTCGTCGTAAAATAATGTCGTCGGAAATTTCGTGAAATTGACAAAAATGGCTACGAAAAACTAGTCGTAAAATGGTGTGCGTCGATCATTAGGAAACGAACTCGACAGTTTTAGAAAGTTTGTATCAAAATCTAGAAGTTTCAGTTCAGGAGTTTTCGACATAAAGGTCTCGAACATAAAGATAATAAGGGTTAAAGATGGTGATTTTGTCCAAAATGTTGTTTAAAAATGAGTTTCGGCCAATTTTAAGCATCCGTAAATAATTTATTACAATTCCGCTATACAAACAGTTGGTCGTTTTGAAAAATATGCTTGGTGATCTCGATTTTATTAGAAGACATTTCATTACAAAAAGTTCTACATCATCGTTAAAAACAGCCTTCAACATGGTCGTTTTAGTTACCGTAACACTTGTCTCGTAAAAATAATATAGTTTTTCTGAAAATAATAGTTACGGCAATTTTATGAAAACGTGCATATCTTAGTCGTTTCAAATCCGTTTTCTACGTATAATACGTCCTTAGCTTCGTATCAAAGTATACTATTATATTTTTGATAAGTCGAAATAATTTGTAAAGCTTAGGACTCGTTTTTGACTCGTACAAAATAAAAACATGTTGCAGAAATTTTCTGAAAATGTATATATCGTCGTCAAACTTGAAAAATTCATAACTTCTTCGTTATAACTCCGTTTTAATCCGTTCAAGCGGCCACGGATTCGTTTTAAAGTATATTTTCTAAATATCAAGGCCAAAAATTCGAGCCTACTGTCGGATTTTCCAGAAAAACAAAATAAGGACAGAACACTTTTATATACTTGTCGAAAATAGTTTTTCTCGTACTAAACCTATTCCAATCCCTTTAAATCAACTCCAAAGCTAATCTAATCCTACCATACACCTTCTTAGGGTGTCATGGGTTCCTAAACATCATCAAGACCAATATATACCAAGGGAATAATTATAGGATGATTATATATATATCAAACTCTTAAAATCATTGTAAAAATGGTATAACTAACACAAGTCTTGCATGCTTGCTATGAAAATGATAAAATACTTATGAAATGAAAAGGAAAGATGTAAAATGATAGAAATATGCTTACAAGCTACTATGATGAGGTGCAAAGAACAAAGGTTTAACCTAAACACCCTAGGTTTTTATTTCAAAACCTTAATAAGAGTGTGATCTAGATTGTGTAAACTTGAGCTTTGGAAAAACTTGATGATCCCTTATAACACCTTGTGAAGGCCGGTTTGGAGGAGAGAAACAAGAGAAAAAACACCTTTACCAACTATGAGTAAATGAAATGAATCAAGGAGTGAATGAAGTTAAGATAGTGTATATATCTATACAATTGAAAATTTTGTACCACTCTTAAATGCATCACCCCCCTCATGACC
>BPTQ01000007.1:261332651-261431097 GCA_019973895.1 Chrysanthemum seticuspe
CAAAATCTGTTTCAAAACCAGTTGTTGTCTCAAATTCTCTTTCGAACATTGAACAAATGTCTTCAAACAATCCTTTTAACACAAGTGATGCGAGAAGTATTTTAGAAAATGTGAAAACTAGAATTGTGGATCTTCAAGACACTATTAAAACTAAAACCACTATTACACCTAACAACTGGTTCTCTAGTTTTGACATCGAACAAAGAAAGTTTTTTGAAACTCAAATTGCCCCTCAGCTGAATGCCATCAGTGCAAGGGTAATTCATTTTGAACAAGCGTTTTTGGAAGAAACAGTTGACTTTGTCAAGGACCATAAATCCCTGGTAAAGCAAGCTAATGACTGTGTTGAACAAGTCAAAGTTTTGGAAAATTTAAATAACTCTCTCTTCGAAGATGTTCTGACTACTGATATTATGTCCATCATTTTGCAAACGTATTCTGTTGAAGATCATGAAAGACTCCAGTCTGAGACCTCCAAAATTGTTTCAAAATATGAAAAAGCACTTGAGAAACTTGAAAAAGAAAATGTGTCATATTTTAAACAAATTGATCGAAAAACTGAGGAATGCAAGTATGACAAATTGTCGTATGAGCGTGCCTACAATGACATGAAAGCGAAAAATGATCTTTTGAGGGCTCAGCTGGAATGTCAAAAAGGAAAGGCAGTGGATACTGTGATTAAAAAACCATTGACTGCAGAGAAAGCAAATGTTCCCAAACCGGTTTCCAAACCAAAAATGTATGTTTCTATGCCTCCTCCAAAAGTCAATGAGAAAAATGCTTCATCAAAACCAGTCACTCCACCTGCCCTACCTAAACAAAACGTTGATAAGGGAAAGCGGTTATCGAAAAACCAAAAGTTTTAGCACCTGGCCTTTTTAAGATGAGTACCACTAATGCGTCTGCCTCCACATCTAAAACATATGGAACAAACGACTTAAGTTTAGAAAAGCACTCTAAAGAGACTAGGAAAGTTGAAACCACTTCTCTAGATAAGATTGTGAATCCTAATGAGTGTGCCTTACCTTCTACAGGACTAGGAAGCACCTCTAGGAGCAGTAGACTAAAGCCTAAGAGCAATACAAGGAACAATAGAGTCTCGCTTGCCTCTAAGAGTAGTCGCTTGAATAAAGAGAAGAAAGTAGAAGAACACCCTAGGAATTTTCCGCTTTGTAATAAGAAATACATTTCATCTTAATGTAATGAACCTATGAAACTTGCTAAGTCTAATGAATGTGTTGAATCTATTTGTTTAACTTGCAAGAAATCTTTAACTAATGTTCATGATGATTGTGTTTCTAAAAATGAGATTGTTAAGCCTGTTAAGAAGAATGTTCCCAAAAGAACTTATGCTAAACGTATAGGAAGACTAGTTGCGAGACTTAGGCTTTACACTACTGATAGGGAGCATAATGTTTACTTTAGGGATGACATTTGGAAACCCACGGGTAGAACTTTCACACTCGAGAATGGTAGAATGAGTGATGCACCTGTCTTACCAATAGATGACTTCTATGAGTGTGATCAGGATTTTACCTCTAACCCAAAGGAACCAAAATTGAAACGGTTTCCAAAATCTTCTTCTTCTGTTATTGGCAGGTTATCGAAATATGTCTTTGGATCGTCGACTCGGGTTGCTCCAAGCACATGACCGAGAATTTGAAGCTGCTGATCAATTTCGTCTGGAAATTCATGGGAACCGTACGTTTCGGAAATGATCATGTAGCAGTTATCATGGGTTATGGAAGGTTATCCCATCTCAATTTTGACACCATCAACAAACTTGCCAAAGATAACATCGTCAATGGACTTCCAAAGTTCAAATACACCAAGGATCACTTATGTCCATCATGCGAACAAGGAAAAAGCAAAAGAGCATCATATAAACCCAAATCCATACCTAGTTCGGAAGCAAAGTTGCATATGTTGCACATGGACTTATGTGGCCCAATGAGAGTTGAAAGCATTAATGGGAAAAAGTATATTCTTGTTATCGTCGATGATTATTCGAGATATACATGGGTTAAGTTTCTGAGATCAAAAGACGAAGCACCAGGCATCATCATCACCTTTCTGAAATGTATTCAAGTACTTCTTCAATCTCCAGTAAGGGTTGTAAGAACAGACAACGGCACAGAATTCACTAATCAGGAGTTAAGAGCTTATTTTGAAGATGTTGGAATTACTTATCAGACATCAGCTGTTAGAACTCCACAGCAAAATGGGGTAGTTGAAAGAAGAAATCGTACTCTTGTGGAAGCTGCTCGCACAATGCTAATCTATTCTAGTGCACCGTTATTTCTATGGGCTGATGCTGTTGCCACTGCTTGTTTCACTCAGAACCGATCCCTAATCCATCCAAGATTCAATAAAACCCCATATGAAATAGTGAACAACAGAAAACCTGATATCTCTTATTTTCACGTGTTTGGCGCTTTGTGCTATCCTACGAATGACAGAGAAGATCTAGGGAAACTGAAAGCTAAAGGTGATATTGGAATCTTCATTGGATATTCAGATAACTCGAGGGCATTCAGGGTGTATAACAGGAGAAATAGGAGGATCATGGAGACGATGAATGTGAAATTTGATGAACTTTCACATATGGCTTCTGAGAGACTCGCTCTAGAACCCGCACTAAACCGACAAACTTCTGGACACATCAGTTCAGGACTCGTACCTCAAAGAGCTCAATCAACTTCGTTAGACAATCCTAATGAACAAGAATGGGAGAATTTCTTCGAGTTAATGTTCGATGAATACTATGGTGGAACTTCGACAAATGCATCAAACCATCATTCCGCTGCACCCGCTCAAAATCATCCTCCACCACCAACAGAAGATGCATCTACAACGGTCGAAACCAATGCACCAACTCCATCTACATCATCTACATCTACTACAGTTATTGCACCCGTTCTACCAGCAGTTGATGAGCAAAACCAAAACCAGAACAATGCAACGTTAGATGAAGACTTATTTGAAAACCCGTTTGCTACGGAATCAGCTGAATCTTCTTCAAGCTTACGAGAACCATCTAACTCGCATACGTATAACCAACGGTATCCTTCTACTCTGAAGTGGACAAAAGACCACCCAATTGAACAAGTTATTGGTGAACCTTCAAGGCCAATTCAGACAAGACGTCAACTTGCCACCGATTGCGACTTGTGCATTTACCTTTGCTCAATTAGCAATTTAGAGCCAAAGAACATTCGCGAGGCAATGGCAGATCCCGCATGGATAGAAGCAATGCAGGAGGAACTTCTCCAATACCGTCTTCATGACTCTTGGGAAATGGTTCCAAGACCCATTGACGTTCGCGTCATTGATCTTAAATGGTTATGGAAGAACAAACGGGATGAAGAAATGACTTTCATTCGCAACAAAGCTCGTCTTGTGGCCAAAGGATACAGACAAGAGGAAGGGATAGACTTTGAAGAGTCATTCGTGCCGGTAGCTAGACTAGAAGCAGTCAGTATATTCTTGGCCTATGCAGCTCACAAAAACATCACGGTTTATCAGATGGACATTAAGACCGCGTTCTTGAATGGAACTCTGAAAGAAGAAGTGTACGTGAGTCAGCCAGAAGGCTTCATCGACTTGGAACATCCAGACTACGTCTACAAACTCAAAAAGGCAATCTATGGTTGGAAACAAGCTCCGAGAGCGTGGTATGACGAACTGTCCTCTTTCCTTATTCTAAACAATTTCACCAAAGGAACAGTTGATCCTACCTTGTTTACACAAAAATGCAAAAACGACATTTTGATTGTTCAGATTTACGTGGACGACATCATCTTTGGGTCTACTAATCCGAAACTTTCAAAACATTTTGAAAATCTCATGAAAAGTAAATTTGAAATGTCCATGATGGGGGAACTAAAATTCTTTCTTGGTTTACAAATACATCAGTCCCCTCGTGGAATTTTTATAAATCAAGCTAAATACACAACTGAGATTTTGAAAAATCATGGTATGGATAATTGTGATTCGGTCGGAACACCAATGGTAACTTCACCAAAAATTGGAGCCGATTTGTTTGGGAAACCTATTGATCCGAAGAAATATCGGAGCATGATTGGTTCTCTCATGTATCTTACTGCTAGTCGACCCGATATTCATTTTGTTGTTTGCTTATTAGCACGGTTTCAGGCAAAGCCTACCGAACTGCACCTCAAAGAGGTTAAACGGATCTTTCGGTACCTGAAGACATCCATTCACATGGGACTTTGGTATCCGAAGGAATCCGGATTTGATCTAATTGCCTTTTCAGATGCGGACCATGCAGGTGATCAAGTTACAGCAAAAAGTACATCCGGAGGAGCACAATTTTTGGGTGAAAAGTTAGTCAGCTGGTCTTCAAAGAAACAAGATTGCACTGCACTTTCAACCGCTGAAGTTGAGTATGTGTCTCTATCTGCGTTTTGTGCTCAAGTTCTATGGATGAGAACACAACTCACAGATTATGGCTTTACTTTCGATAAAATACCTATGTATTGTGACTCGAAAAGTGCCATAGCCATATCATGCAATCCTGTTCATCACTCAAAGACTAAACATATCAGAGTCCGCTACCACTTCATCAAAGAGTACGTCGAAAATGGTACTGTTGAATTATTCTTCGTGAAGACTGATTACCAACTCGCCAATCTATTAACTAAAGCCCTTCCAAAAGAAAGGTTTGACTATTTAGTTCGACGAATTGGAATGCGAAGCCTAACCCCTGAGGAGTTAGAACGTCTTCTCGAATCTTCTTGAAAATGATTTTCCAAAAAGCTTCGCTGTAAATATTTTTGAAAAACAAAATACAAAATTTGAAAAACCAACAAAAACAAAATATAAAAATATAAAACTTTCAAAAAAATTCAAAAACAATAGAAAATATAAAATCCAAAAATATTCTTCTCACGACATGTCTCTCGTATAATCGATATTCTGTACGTTTCTAGAAATGTCATTCAACAATGATACGGGCATGTACAGATGCTTGAGCGAGAGTTCTTTAAATTGTTTTCTAAAACATGTCGTTTCTCAAAATTTCTTCATAAAATGGCTTTCGTATACTTCAGTACGAAACCCGGACTAAAATGATGACTTTTGATTATTTTTTTTAAAATCAAAACTCGTGCTTTTATAGACAAAATCAAGTGTACGCTTCAGTGCACTACATTTAAAAATGGTGAGAAATCATCATCATCTTGAGCACCTTTTCAAGATTGTTCAAAATCTTTCAAATATTTTGTGCTCAAGATAACTCCCTCTAAAACCCTTTAATTGATTATGCTTTATTAAAGGGGGAGTATAAAACAAAAATGTTCCAAATTCATGCTTAAATCAAATCCGTTTGTCTCCTGATAAGGTTTTAAAAGGTACCTTTTTGAGGGGTCATTTAAGCCCTTATTCGATCACTTTTGTATCCGTTATTGCTTAATATCGTTCCTCTTCACTTTTTAGGTCTCTTGAAGGCAAAATGCTGGAATGATGCTTATTTGGACGAAAAGGCGCGAATATACGAAGAAAATGGCCAAAGTCAAAATCGAGACACTCAAAGCTGCTGAAACATAAGGCGACGGCGTCACTGCATATCTGCGACGCCGTCGGGAAGGAATTTTGCGACGGGTCAGAAGCGAAATTGCATGTTTTCAAGGGACGACGTCAGGTTCTAAAGGAGTAGGCCGTCGCTACTCAGACGGCCTAGATGCAGCCAAGACGGCGTCAGAGCTGAAGGGAACGGCGTCACAGTCATAAGGTGACGCCGTCGAAAGGTTTACGTGGCCAAGACGAAACCCTAATGACGGCGACACGACGGCGTCACGAAACATAAGGTGACGCCGTCGCAGATGTAATCTTATATATAGAATCCGAATTTTTCAGTTTTTGTGGGTAGTCTTTTGGAGTAAAAACCTAAAACCGAACCAAGGCTTTCTTGTGCAGTATTTTAGGGTTCTAAACCCTATTATACATCAAGATAAGTATTTACTTCATTAATTTAATTATGTCTTTGATTATTTGTGTGTATGCTTGCATGTTCTCCATGTCCGGCTAATTTATTTGTGTGTTTGCTTAGGGAATATGAAACTTAATTATTGAATATTGATTGGTTGATACTTATCTTAGTTGACTAATGATCTAGAGTGCGCTAGATTATTCGTTGTGTACTTAATGCTTGACATTTCTTTGTGAACTTTAGAATATAATTATCTAGGTAATTGTAGGATAAAGTATTCAAGGACAACCGTAGAGTAGGCGTCTATAAATCACTAGAGGATTTGTAAACAAGACCCTTTGGTAATTTCAAAGAGTTAGGGAAATAAGCACGCCCTATAGCCTTAGAATCACAACGCAACTAGGAATAAGGACGTGACAAATCAACCATCAATAGGAGATAATTAAGGAGTAGTAAAACCTAAGTAAACACATCTTTAAACTATCATACGAGTACACATCAATTAGACATAGACTATCACAACCTTAGCTTAGCTAATTAGATAATAGTAGAGTAATCGGTAGCAATACCAACCCCCCAAATCCAATACCCGAGATTCGTACCTTTTCATTTTCTAAAAAACATAAAAAGATAAAAAAATAATCTTCCTCAACCTCAACCTTAGCGTAGTAACTTCTCACTAGCATTCCTATTCCCCTAGAGAACGATATCAATACCCGTGGCTTACCCTAATTACTACACTACAACGATTAGGTTCACTGCCTAGGGTGTTATAAAACTTGCTCGAAGAAAAGGAAGTTTCCTTGACCCCGAACGACGCGTGTAGCGTTATCATCTCCCCAAAAGATTCTTAAATGTTGTTTAATCCGTTGCTATCAAAAATATCACGAATATGCTATTTTTGAGGGGGAGGGGACGTGATTAAAATGTGATCAAAAAGTTTAATGATCGTTGTTTGATTCTCAAATGAGCTCGACTCAGTTGAAACCAATGAATTGACGAGGAAGCATGTACCATCTTGAGAAACTTTCTATGGACTTGACCAGGACGGGTAATAATTTCAAGCTAGTTCTCTAGTGATGTAAACGTGTCTCGAATCGGTCTAGTTCATTTAAATTCGATCAATTCAAAACGTGCGAACTCTACCCTCTATGTGCATATTTCTGTCAAAACATACAAGCACATGTGAAGGGGGAGTATTTCTGAAAAGATAAAACTCTCGGAGTGTCTCAAACATGTTTTCTATCATAAACACTCTGAGAGATTTTCAAGAAAAATGGTTTTATGGCAACAATAGGACAGTCATGGAGTTATAAGGTGACTATTGATAGGAAATCCGTCCTATGATCCGCCAGAGCCGGAGGGATCTACCCAAGGACATCACAAATAGTTAGTATTAGAAGTCCTTAGGAATGATTGAAAAAAAGGAGTATTGTGAGAAAAGAGAAAGAAGGGGTTGAAGAATTAAAAAGAAAAGTAAAAGAAAGGGTGAAAAGAAATAGCCCTCCATATTCAACCTTAGGGCAGAAACCGGGTTCAACTCATCTGCTACTTGTTGTCACTAGATGACACTGGTATTGAAGAAAAAGACGTCATGGACCCAGTGACGCACTGCACCTAACCTTCTAGCCACTCAATTCCTCTTAAAAGGATTTGTTTCATTCTCACTGGGAACCCTACATAATCTATCGACTTTCTCTTAGAGATCGTTGGTATTGAAGAAGGAGACCCTCTCCCTAGTCTCCGCTCAGGAAAACCAAAATGCACTATTGAGTCTAGAGCCGCGAGATTCATCAAAAGATCTCATAGGAACACTTGACATGACATCGCTTGTTGTTCATCAATAAGGACACAAGTGATATATTATAGAGTCCTACGCAGATCTTAGCAATCTGCCAGAACATTTATGAGAGGTTTCACAATTGTGATCCTCAGTGATTGAATGGAAACTCCTGCCAGGGTCAACATCAAGCAGCCCTGACAGCAGGTCACTTCGGTAACTCCCCGTGGATTACGCTTAGTGTGTCTCAAACGGTCTACAGTCGTGAAGTGATGCTTCGGTGTACTTCAGCGACTCATCTGAACTGTAGATGTACTTCGGTATATCGCGTTATCTCACTTGTGGGACTCCAGTTCAGGAACGGCCTTTGTAAGAATTAGAGATGTGTTTTCACACTATGCTGATAACACCCTCGAAATTCAAACTTGTAAGTGCCGGAATCCGCTTATTACTAACCTGTTTTTATGTTTTCTTCTTATGGAAGCTCCGGAGTGGATTGATCGTGCAGACTCTCCACATGCTCATACCAACAACACATGAAAGTTCTCATCAAAATCAAAGGCAACACAAAGTTAAAGATGATTCTTCGTCAATGTCAAAGAATCAAAAAAGTTTAAAGACTCGAGAACTACATCATTGGTAACCAAAAGTCAAATAGAAGTGTGAGCATGGTGGAGAAAGACGTGGAGACACCTAACCAACGAAGTTGAAAACGGCAGACAACCACATTATCTGATCACAAACCATGAAAGAACAAAGAATTAAGACTATTCTATATCTACACGCAAAGTTCAAGCTCGAGAAAAGTAAAGACCTAATCAAGTGGAGCATCATTTGAATGACCACCCCTTAGGGGGAGATTGTTAGCCTTAATAGTTTTATTAGAAGTGATGGTCATTCACGTTTAGGAACTTTGTAACGTGTGTTAGATATCGTGCTAGAATAGTCAACGGGCTCGTGGATTGGACTAAGCTAAATGGGTATTAGTTTAGTTAAGCTTGCCTTATATCCAATCCAACCCATGTCCAAGCCCACGAAAGCCCAAGCCAAAGCCTTTTAGGGCATCATGTATTCCAACTATATAAACCCCTCAAAGTCTCATTTGAGGGGTGTGCTTGAAAGTGTGTATGTGTGTGTTTTCTTCCTTTGGAATATACAACTTATTGTTTATCTTTATCTCTTCACATACATACGCATAACATATCATCATCAAGTCACCAATCTTTCTCATCTTATTTATACGCTTTGTTTGTGTTTGGGTTGAACGTGTTCTACGCGTAGCGTGGTTTCACGTGGTGATACTTGTGTTTGTTAAGTGGGTTTGTGATAAGGTTGATATTAGTAAGGTCCTACAAAGATATCAATATCCTTGGATCTAATGCTAATCTATCTTGTACATCGAAACACACCATATCGAATGTACATCTAAGGCACCTTTCACTAATGTCTTTAGTTAGATCTTCAAGTCACTCTTCACCAATGTCTTGTGACTTGACTTCTAGGCAACCTTCACTAATGCTTATAATACGGACGATCGAAACCTTTCACTAATGTCTTCGTCTTTACACTTGAGACATCTTTCACTAATGTCTTCAACACTACACTTCTTAAAAGAAAGAAAAGAACCATCAACAAGAGGACTTCAGTAGTCTTGATGATGAGGAAGCATGGCAACTCATGGACTTGAGCTTGGTTGACTTCAAAGGTGGTGATCTCGCCTTTAAGAGGAACCTAGAGAATCACACAAAAACAAAACTACAAACATAGATCTCTTGGATCTGGGGTTAGAGAGTTTTTAACTCAAAGGGAAAGTATGTTGGAAAGGGGTGAGAAACAATGAAGAAATGGCTCACTATTTATATAGGAAAATGTTCACTGTTCCCCGGATCCCACGGACCCCTCCCACAAGGGATCCGTCTAGCGTAAAGCTAGGGATCCGTGGGACGCTCCTCTTTACCCATGGGTATTTTGGTTATGGGTCATGGGTTTATGGGTTATGGGTTGATCCATGGGTCTTTTACTAGATACAATGTATCTTAGGAGTGCAATGCACCTAGTCACATGGGTATGGGTTAATACCATGGGTTATGGATATTATCCATATATGATATAAGCATGATGTCATGCAATGGGTTATGGGTCAAGCTCCATGGGTCATGGACTTTGGGTTGTACCCAACTACATTCATTGTATTTGGTCAATGGGTTATTATACTTAAGTTTCTACCCATTTATATTACCCAATATACTACATACTAGTTATGTGTATATTTTACCCAAATATGTAAACACTAGTTGGTGTACATATGTAATACTAAATCATAAAATCACTTATACTTGTTTTAGTGTTTTATGTGAAAACATAAGTGTGTTAGAAACTATTAGTTCAAACTAATTACGTATTTTATTTGTTTCGTTAAAATGATTTTACGTTAGTTATTGACAAAACATTGGAAGATCGTAAAATATAAATAAACGTTTTTACGGCTTATTTGTATTAACACTTGTCCCTAGCAACTAGCAGCAGCCACATATTTAGCTTTAGTTGTAGAAGTGGCCACCATAGTCTACTTCTTACATTGCCATGATATTAACCTGTTCCCTAGGAATTGACAACCTCCTATTGTTGATTTCCTATCTAAACTAGCACCAGCATAATCACTCTCACTCTAAGCCACCAATTCAAATGAAGACTCTAGGATACCAAAGGCCCAATGTAGGTTGACCTTTTAGATACCTAAAAATCCTCTTTACTGCATGTAAGTGTGAAGCCTTAGGAGTGACTTGAAATCAGGCACATGTACACACAACAAACATAATATCTGGTTTGGATGATGTAAGATGCATCAATGACCCAATCATAGACCTATATATGTGTACATCAACATCTTCACCTACATAGACCTATATATGTGAACTTAAATTTCCTCAATATATCAGCTACATATTTATCCTGACTGATAAATATCCCTTCAGCCTTTTCCTTTACTTGTAGCCCCAAAAAGAAAGTGAGCTCTCCCATGGAACTCATTTGAAACTTCTCATGCATCAATCTCTCAAACTCAGTGCACATCTCCTTCTTGGTAAACCCAAAAATGATGCCATCCACATAGACCTGAACAAGCAAAATATCCCCTTTTTTCTTTTTGATAAATAAGGTCTTATCAATCTTGCCTTTATGAAACCCATTGTCCAATAAGTAAGTGGCCAATGTTTCATACCGGGCTCTTGGAGATTAATGGAATCCATATAGAGCTTTCACCACCTTGTAGACTTTGTTTGGATGTTCAGGATCTTCAAAACCTAGAGGTTGAGAAACGTAAACCTCTTCTTCAATAGTACCATACAAAAAGGCACTATTTACATCCATTTGATATACCATAAACCCCATGAATGAAGCATAAGCAGAAATAACCTGATTGCCTCAATCTTTGCTACAGGTGCAACAATCTCTTCATAATCAATTCCTTCCTCTTGAGTATATCCCTGAGCTACAATTCTAGCTTTATTCTAGATGGCAATCCCTATCTCATCCTTCTTATTTCTAAAAATCCACTTTGTACCAATCACCTTACTCCCTTAGGAAAATCTACAAGCACCTATACCTTCTGTATTTTGAACTACAGAAGTTGTTCATGCATAGCTTCCAACCAACAGTCTTCCTGTAGAGCCTTATGCACATTTTTGGGTTCCTCTTGTGATAAAATTCAGACAAACAGACATGTGTTTGTATCTTCATGAGTCTTTTCTTCATAAACAGCACTAAGAAAACCATGTTCATCAAAATTCATTGTTTGTCTTCTGGTCTTTAC
Source organism: Chrysanthemum seticuspe (assembly GCA_019973895.1). Taxonomy (NCBI): domain Eukaryota; kingdom Viridiplantae; phylum Streptophyta; class Magnoliopsida; order Asterales; family Asteraceae; genus Chrysanthemum; species Chrysanthemum seticuspe. The sequence continues at coordinate 261,344,193 of BPTQ01000007.1, forward strand.
ACCAGACTACATTAAAAACCAATCACAAAATCAAGGGAATGATCCTTGTGAATTATAGTATGAGGAGTTGAGGGAGCTTCATAAGAGACAGGAATGTTGTTCGAATCCACAACAAAGTCATCAAAAGTATCATTCTGTGAATTAGGATTGACTGTTGGATCAACAGTACTAACTGTTGGCTCAATAGTACTAATAGTATTAGTACTGGTTTCAAGCACTTCATGTTCCTGATCACCCAATTCACTTTCTTTGCCAGCATTATTCTCTTTTTTAGCATCCTCCTCCTTTTCAGCGTCATCTTCTTTTTCAGCATCATCAGAGGATGGTGGATCATTATTCTTTGAAGAATCGTATACTGAATTGTTATTCTAAATTGGCATTAAAATGTGATCTTTGCCAATCTCTTTGTCCATTCTAGATTCACCTGCAGAAACATCATCTTCTGGACCTGCAAAATCATTAGTATCTGTACCTGTAACAACTGGTACATAATTCATAGATTTTGTTAGAGTATCAAGATCAAACAACCACTTTAGACCTTCTCCTGCAACAATAGATTTATTTTCTGAAAACTCCACATGTAAGTTTTCCTCTACATGCCTAGTCCTAATGTTGTATACCCTAAAGGCTTTACTCTACAAAGAATAACAAAAAATCCCTCTTCTGATTTACCATCAAATTTTTCCAAATGATCTAAGGTATTGAGAATAGTAACATGACATCCAAATGGTCTCATGAAGCTTAAGGCAGGTGTCCTACCTCTAAAGAGTTCATAATGTATCTTTTTGTGATGTTTAACCACTAAAACCATGTTCTGCACATAACAAGCAGTATTAACTGCTTCAGCCCAAAAAGTAGTGGGTAGCTTAGAGTCAGCTAACATAGTTCTAGCATCCTCTATCAGTGTCCTATTCCTCTTTTCAGCAACACCATTCTGCTGTGGAGTTCTAGATACACTAAATTCTCTCCTAATACCTTTCTTTTGACAAAATTCATTTATAACTCTATTTTTAAATTATGTCCCATTGTTACATCTAATAGATTTTACTTTCTTATCAGCTAGGTTTTCTATCTCTGTAATAAATTTTATAAGGATGATACTAGTCTCATCCTTTTTCCCCAAAAAGAAAACCTAAGTGAACCTACTATAGTCATCAGTAACTACTAGACAGTACCTTTTATGCATTAAATTACTCACAGATGTAGGACCAAACAAGTCCATATGAAGCACGAATTTGAGTAATAATGTTTTCAGACTTAGCCTTACAAAAAGCTTTGTATTGTTTACTTTTAAGACATGCAATACAAGTTTGGTCATTTTCAAAACGTTTCTGAGGTAAACCTTTTACCAAACCATCTTTAACATCTTATTTATGGTTTTAAAATTAATATGACCAAGTCTTCTATGCGAAAACATTGATTCATCCAATGTGGCTTTTGCTACAAGACAAGTTAGACTCTCTTTAGGAACAATCTTTTTCATATCAACAATGTACATGTTGCCCTTTCTAGGAACTTTAAGCAATACTTGACTTTCATCAGGTAGCTTAAAGTCAGGAGAAAGAACAAGACATTCAGTGTGAGTAAAAAGAAATTTTTTCTTTTTGTCACACATTTGTGAGACACTACACAGATTAAACTTAAGTTCCTGCACAAAATACACATCTTCAAAATCAAGTTTACTGGTTTTAGTTGTACCTTTACCAGTAATTTTACCACCTCTAGCTCCTCCCCCAAAGGCTACATACCCTCCTCCAAAAGCTTTGAAATCTGAGAGGTAAGACATGTTCCCTGTCATGTGCTTGAAGCATCCACTATTAGCCTATCCTTTATCTTCTTCATCATAATTTGGATGTTCCTGCATACAGAATAAAAGAAATTAGTTTCCTTTAGGGACCCAAGCCGTTACTGACTTGGATCTGCCTCATGCATCAATGTAGTTATATTTCTTCATGGTTATTGATGCACCATTGGGTTTGGTAGGTCTCCATTCCCAACATGTTAAGGCATTAACAACATTGCCCCTTTGTCCCTTAATACCATTTATATGCCTAACAATACTAACTATTGGCCTGACAGTACAAACTGCTGGCTTAGCAGTTTTGACTATTAGACTCCATTTCTTGTTGTAAAACAGTGTTTTCTCATAATATGACCTTTTACCAGTTTGTTTTGCTGATGTAGTAAAACTTGTTTTTGGTTTAGCACTTGAAACTCATGATTGGGGTGAGCAGTAGAAATAGGCCTAACAATTTTTAAAGGTCTGAGGCCAGTTCTCATTAACACTGCTCTGGGAGCCATGTTCCTTTTACCAGTTTGTTTTGCTGATGTAGTAAAACTTGTTTTTGGTTTAGCACTTGAAACTCATGATTGGGGTGAGCAGTAGAAATAGGCCTAACAATTTTTAAAGGTCTGAGGCCAGTTCTCATTAACACTGCTCTGGGAGCCATGTTCCTTTGATCATTAGGGAATTATATTTATCAAATACATTTGTGTTCACCATAGAAATCCCATTTACCACATTTTCCCTCTGTGGTAGTTGCAATTAACCTGAACATGATGAAAACTGCCACATGTAAAACATGTTTTATTGTACATGTGTGTGTGTATATATATATATATATATATATATATATATATATATATATATATATATATATATATATATATATATATATATATATATATATTATGAGAGGGCCTCTTAAAATGAGAAGGCTAGGAAAGAATGTGGATGTGACATGTGTCACCTTGCCACATGACCATGGCACATCACATGTCACATCATCATGCCACATCACCTCTTCCTTTCACCTCACCAACCACCCCCACCCCCCCCCCCCCCGCCACAAAAAAAATCGATATTTTTTCCGATTTTTTGGGGCAAAAAAGTGTTATCATCTCACACCCATAAGTCACTGCATCACACTTACATGTTAATGCATCACCCCCCCCCCCCCCCCCCCCCCGAAAAAAAATTCAATTTTTTTTTCAAAACAAGGCAATAATAATAATTTAGGCAAGAATTTTTTACCGCATCACTGTTATAAGTTACTGCATTACCCCTAACCCCCCTCCCCCTCACCCGAAAAAAAATATTAAAAATTTTTTTTCCGAATTTTTTTTCGGGATTTTTTTTTACCACATCGCAGTTATAATTTACTACATCACACTTATAAGTTACTGCATTACACCTCTAAGTTACTGCATCACACTTATAAGTTAATGCACTTTTTTATTTCATTAGCGTAGTAACTTATAACAGTGATGCAGTAACTTCTAACTGTGATGCAGTAACTTATAACTGTGATGCGGTAAATGTGATGCAGTAACTTATAACTGTGATGCAGTAAAATGAATGCAATAACTTATAACTATGATGTAGTAAAAGTAATGCAGTATCTTATAACTGTGATGCAGTAACTAACAATTGTGATGTAGTAACTTATAACAGTTATGCAGTAACTTATGACTGTGATGCGGTAAGAAATTTTTTTCTCGAAAAAAATCGTTTTTTTTTTTTGAAAAAACAATTTTCGAATTTTTATTTTCGAGGGGGGGGGGGATGATGCATTAGCTTATAGGTATGATGCAGTGACTTATGGGTGTGATGCGGTAATAATTTTTCCCCAAAAAACTATCGAAAAATAAATTTTTGATTTTTTTTTTCGGCGGGGGTGTTGGGGTGGGGTGGTTGATGAGGTGGAAGGAAAAGGTGATCTGACATGGTGATGTGGAAAGGTGACACATATCACCTCTACAATCCTTTCTAGCATTCTCATTTTAATGGACTTTTCATTGTATCTCTACTTTATATATATATATATATATATATATATATATATATATATATATATATATATATATATATATATATATATATATATATATATATAGACTTGTTGTGTTTTGGCTGTTTTTTGTTAGGGTTCTAAAGGAGCGCTATGACGCCGTTAAGGCGCGATGCATGACCTCTGCGTTACACAATAGGCTAAGGTGTCAATTTTAGACGTGACGTGAGATGAGGCGTGAAAAGACGCGATGCATGATATCTTTTTTGAATTTAACTCGATGAAAAATCTTTACTATATAAAATAAGAAATGGTCAACAAGTCAATATTGGAAAAGTAAAAAAGTGAAATAATGGAAAGTGCATAACATAAGCGAAATTCATGTTTCTTTGGCAACTATTCTTGCATGTTAATTTTGCATGGAAAGTATTTATTTTGATTTCAATGTATTTGTTGCATGGTATCTTTGCATGGTAACTATTCAATTTTGACTTCAATGTATTTCCATTTTCCACACTACCCCAACCATTTCATTGTTTCATGGGCGGTAAAATTGTTTTTTCAACATTTCGTATTTCGCCTATATAAACAACCCAATACAAGTTTGTATTTCACAACAGGAAGGAAACAGCAATGGATATGCAAAATCAAAAGAATATTGATGATGATCTCGAGGTTAGTAATCAATTTCTTTTTGATGATCTCGAGGTTACGAAACACTTACCACAATATCGCATATCGTTAATTGTCTGCCGCTAGGCACGGGTACTCGCCTAATAATATATAATATATAAATAGTTTCATATTTTGTACCGTTTTAAATCAAGCCTCAAAAATTGTTATAACCAATGTTTTGAAACTCGGGTTTATAATCGACCCGGTCGAGTCATCGGTCACCGGGTCAACCGGTTCGACCGCCGGGTCAACCCGGTTTTCCATTAAAAATAAAAAATAACCGGGTCAACCGGTTCAACCACCGGGTCAACCCAATTTTTATCAAAAAAATTTGAAAAAAACCAAACCCGGCCGGGTTTCGAGAACCGGGTTGACCCGGGTCACTCAAAACCCGGCGGGTCTAACCGGTTAACCCGGTTTTAGAAACCCGGGTTATTTTGACCCGTTTTTTTGCCCGGAACCGGTCCAACCGGTTAACCCGACCGGGTCGACCCGGGTTTCAAAACATTTGTTATAACTTCATTATAATTTTTAAAACGTGAGACTTGATTATGTCGGCACGAATGTCGTTATTATAACCATATTTTTATCTCTAAACCTTAGTGGACCCTCTAATATTATTTCCCCTAAAAAAAAAAAAAAAAAAAGACTTCCCTCTCTCACAAGAAGTAGTGGAAAGACAAAAGAAGAAGCGCGGGAGTGAAAGAAAATGGAAATGGAGAAATCAAGATTGATAAATTTGGCACTTGAATTTGGGTTTGACAAAGAATCTGCTCGCATTTGTTTAGATCGTCTTGTTCATCTCTATGGTATCTCTCTCTTAAACCCTAATATTATTTTCATTATTGGGGTTTTGGGTTTCTTTTCAAATATTAATTTTGTTTGTATTGGATTTAGGGGGTGTTTGGGATTGCTAATTTATGCTTTCTGTTTATCTGCTTATTTTTAAGCTGAGTTATCAAACTGCTTCTGCTTTTGTTGACATAAAATAAGCATTATTTCCAGACCAATTGAATTATTATATTTTCGAGTGTTATTGCATTATTTTTAAATTAAGTTGGTTTACATATAAGCTCTTATGTTTAAGCACTTTATAAGTACTTTATTTGTAAGCAGAAGAATAGTAAGCTGGTCAGAAGTTGTCGTTTTTTACTTTTGGTCAGTCTGCTACAAAATGACTATAATTGTACAATGATTAAACGGCTTAACACTATATTACATTGCTCTCTTTTATTTGATTTCTGTCATTATTCATTCTTTCCATACATTATAAGTAATGCTCATGTAAAATCAATTGGTGAAGTTTTAGTGAAATGTGATCGTTTCTGTGATTTGTGGCCAAGTTTGAGTGTTTAGTAAGTAGTGGTAGTTCATATTCTTGGTTTGACTTGAATCGTTAGGATTTGAAGTATGAGCACTATGGATCAGAATTCAGAACAATACCTGAAATTGGCTAAATTTAATAAATGGCTACACACTAATTTATGGTGTAGGCGATGATGGGCGGGACTTTATCACTGTGGAGCATTGTGGTGATGATTTTCTTGCATCACTTGCTGAAACTATGCAAGATAGTGAAGATTGGGACGATATACAAGAGTTGGAGACTGAAGCTTGTGGAACCCTTGCAGATATGTTTAGCCAGGACTCGATGAAACATAACGAAACTGATGATGATGACGGTGTTAAGGAACCTTATGTTCATGTATTGGATGACTCGCCTGAAGTTCAGAAACATAAAAACTTTATACAATTAAGTGAAGATGACAATATGGACTTTGATATCTCGAACAAGAAGGATATAAAATCTACATATTCTTCATCTAATAGTAAAATCCCACATTTAGATGAAAGCACTTCAAAAACCAAGGTGAAAGATTATATATGTATTTCTAACACCTCTACTATTTTAACAACTGAAAAATTTAGAATTATTTCTCAACAAAGATGTGAATTGTTTGGTATGTGTTGTAGGATGGGAAGATGAAAACTACTCAAACTTCGGTTTTATCATTTTTTGGTAAGAAGACAGGCCCGGACACGGTTTCAAGTAATGGAAATGGAACTCTTAGCTATGAAGAATTGAAGTCATTGGATGATCTTGAATTAGCAAATGTTGTGATATTTGGTAATAAAACATTCCGTCCCTTACAGCATCAGGCATGTAAAGCATTTGTGGAGAAGCGTGATTGTTTCATACTCATGCCCACTGGCGGTGGTAAAAGTCTATGTTACCAGGTTAATTATATCCTTGTTTATGTCCTTACGTGATAGTCTCTTTCTGTTATTTCATCACGATGATATTTATATGATTATGTTGCAGCTACCAGCAACGATGCAGCCAGGTGTTACCATCGTTATTTCCCCTTTACTGTCTCTCATTCAGGATCAGATAATAACTTTGAACCTTAAGTATGGAGTGCCGTCAACTTTTTTAAATTCACAACAGACTACTTCTCAAGCAAGTGTTGTACTTCAGGAGTTAAGGCAAGACCTTTATTTGTTTACTTCAAAAAAAAAAAAACAATCTTTTTTGTTGTCGAATAGATTATATTTAGATTATCTAATGTTTTAGGAGAGACAAACCATCGTGCAAGCTCTTGTATGTTACTCCTGAAAGGATTGCTGGGAACTTATCATTTCAAGACACCTTAAAATCTCTGCACCGCAAGGTTCGTTTCTAGATTTTTATCAAACAAGCCATATCCATCCGTAAAACCAAAGATTAAAAAACAGAAAAAATATATGATGTTTGTGAGCAATTTTTAAATGTTTTACAGGGACAACTAGCTGGATTTGTTGTCGATGAAGCACATTGTGTAAGGTACGGTCCTGTTTTATTCTATTTAAGCTTATGAGTCTTAGAGACGATTTTTTTCATATATACAATAGATTCTTGTTGAACCACTCGGCCTAGTGGTAAGGCGTCCTGATGTCTTCACAAGAGGTCTCAAGTTCAAGCCTCGTTGGGTAAACATCATGGGGGTGGCCAAGAAAAGAGTTTAGAAACGGTCACGGGATACCCCGGTTAGGCCGCGTACATTTGAGTCAAAGACTCGCCCTTCCCGGGTAACCTGAACAAGGAAAACCTCATCCGTTTACCCGTTTACAGTAGTTTGTTTTTGCATTACCTTTTTTCTTATTGTTATCTTCTGCCTTTGGTTTGTTCAGCCAGTGGGGACATGATTTCCGCCCAGATTATAGAGTATTGGGGTGTCTAAAGCAGAATTTTCCAAATGTTCCTGTAATGGCGTTGACTGCTACTGCAACAGAGGCAGTTCGTAAGGTATTACTTACATAGACCTGGGAATACTGAACCATATACTTATGAATGGGTTGATTTTGGTTTTGTTTTATCTCTAATGGGTTGAATGAGTAAACTAATATATATTAATTACAGGATACGGTCAAAATCGTCTACCTTGGGAATTTTATATCCTAAATTGTTATATTTGAAAAGTATATTATCATTGTAAAATTATATTTTCTGTTATCGTATCTGACACACTATTGTTTAATAAAAATAAAAAAAAAGGTTGAACAGTTTTGGAAAAGTGTTTCAGGGCATCACAGCCTAACCTGACCCATGCATACATATATGACCCTTTTTTGACCCAATCCTGCTTTTAAAGTGATTCTAAATGCCTTTTGCAGGACGTTTTGAAAGCTTTAAGAATCCCACATGCTCTTGTTCTGGAGACAAGCTTTGACAGACCAAATTTGAAATATGAAGTGCTTGAAAAAAGCAAAGAGCCTCTAAAGCAGCTAGGAAAGCTGCTAGCGGATCGCTTCAAAGATTCCTCTGGGATAGTGTACTGCCTGTCAAAAAATGAATGTGCAGAAGTTTCAAAGTTTCTAAATGAAAAATGCAAGATTAAAACAGTATATTATCATGCGGGTTTGTCTGCTCGACAGAGGATGACTGTCCAGCAGAAATGGCACACAGGAGAGGTTCATGTGGTGTGTGCCACTATCGCCTTTGGCATGGGAATAGACAAGCCTGATGTTGTAAGTCTTTGTGTGTGCATATAACTGATCTCACTTGTAGATTATTTTTTTAAATGTGCAAAGTAAATAGGCTTGGGTGGATCAGAATGACTGGTAACGGGTCAAACCGGTAATTTATTGTTTACAGGATGACAAACATATTATGTCCAAAAAATTCAGGTCATTCATAAATATTTAGTATATAAATCATGATTATGAAGATATGACTTAAAAAAATGCTTTATTTGGAAAAAAAAATAAATAAATAAAAAATTGCGCTACTTCGACCCGACTCTGTTTAATCTTTCATTTTTACCCATTTGACTTGTAAAATAACGAGAATCAACTAAGTCATAAGTTATTTGGTTGAAATTGTCATATTTAGCGTGTATGTTAAAAGTGAGCCATATGGGTATCTTTGGTTCTAGTCCCAACAGATGGTAGTAAATTTTTAACTGAAGCATTATATGTGTGTGTGTGTGTGTGTGTGTTTGTGTGTATAATTAACTATACATGTGTGTGGATAGCTAAGTAAATTTTTGTAACCATCGTTTTCAGCGATTTGTGATTCACAATACATTATCCAAGTCTATTGAAAGCTATTATCAGGAATCTGGAAGGGCAGGGAGAGATAATCTTCCTTCAGAATGCCTTGCTTTATATCATAAAAAAGATTTTAGCCGTATAGTCTGCATGTTACGAAGTGGACGTGGTAAAAAAGAAAGTTTTAAGTTAGCAATGGATCAAGCTCGCAAGATGAAAGAGTATTGTGAACAGAAGGTAAACATATTTATCTAATTCTTTTATAGGTAAACTATGATTCTTTTTTGGATGCTCATCTAAAATCTGCTTATAAAGACACCAACACAGTAGTATAAGTTCTATTTTATTTTGCCGACAAAAAACTGCTATACTTGTTTGTGATTACTTTAAATCCTAGTCCACTAGTATAAGATCTATTCTTGTGGTTATGTATTTCTATTTTTTTTAACTGATTAGTCACACTAATACGAATGTGGTTATGTTCTTTTAATCTGCAGGAAAAATGCCGTAGACAGATGCTACTTGAGCACTTTGGAGAATCTTTCAACCAAAGAGTGTGCAAAAATGGATCCAATCCTTGTGATAACTGTCGCAAGTAATCTTCATGATCAATCCTTACAGATTACTGGAATCGGGAATGAATTGTTTTCATTTTGTTTAGTTAACCTCGGTATATCCTCTCTTACTATTAACTTTCTTTTTATTTGAGAAGTTTGGTTCACTAGTTTTGATTCATGTGGTAGCATATATGACATGAACATTCTGAAACTGAAAGTAATCATTGATTAAGCAAAAGCATTAACTTCTGATCTTTAGGAGGTTGTGTACTCTGACTTTAAATTTTGCTATTGTCATGTTGAGTTTCAAATAACGATTTATAAAACATCTTAACATTTCAATATTTCCTTTTATTTTTCCAAAACAAAAAGCTAAAAATATGAAAGTATCCAACCTTTATGATCTTGTATTATAACTAGATTTCCTAGAGAACTTTTTTATATTAAAAGATAGAGTATCCTTAAGATATCCCAGTAGCTGAGAATAATGAAAAATTGAATCAAAATCTTGTCTCGAGATTTAACAGTAAAAAAAGTATTTACATCCACTCTTCAATGAAGTAAACTGCTTAGCTAGTCTTTGTTTGTAAGGGCTTCAATGCAGACTTTGACGGGGATCAAATGGCTGTTCATGTGCCTTTATCTTTGGAGGCTCAAGCAGAGGCACGTTTACTTATGTTTTCTCATATGAATCTTTCGCAACAAAATATATTCTTTGTGCGTCAGTAAGAAAAAAACATGCTTTTTGGGAGAGAGATACTATTTCAGCGTTCATCATAAAAAAATTATACTTTGCACTACAAAAGTTACAAAATATGAGCAATAACTAGAAAGGAGGAGTTGTCATAACAAGTAAAGGAGACTCCTTATGAACAGTTAGTCCGAAAATCTCATGCATGTCCAGTTCTTCAGGTTTTCCTTCATTTGGCAATGCCAAATCAAATTTATACACTATATTTGCTAAAGCAAGTTCGCTAATAGCTGCTGAAAACTGAATACCAGGATACCCTCTTCGACCGGCACCAAATGGTAGAAATTCAAAGTCACGCGCTTTATAGTCAATACAACTATTGAGAAACCTCTCTGGCTTAAAGTTGTCCGGTTCTTCCCATAGCAAAGGATCTCTTGCTATAGCCCAAACATTGACCATCACCTGGGTACCTTGTGCGATATCATACCCCATTAACTTGACATATTGTCTCGACTCTCGAGGAATAAGTAGTGGGACTGGAGGGTGTAATCGCAAGGTCTCTTTCAGTACAGCTTTCAAGTAATGCATATTTTGTGTATCATCTTCTGCAATCATGGATCTTCCTTCCGCTATTTTTGTTACCTCAGTTTGCAACTCTTTAAATGTATGTGGGTGGTCTTACTAGCTCGCTAAGTGCCCATTCTAGAAGTGTGGAGGTTGTATCAGTTCCAGCAGTAAACACATCATGCAAGAAATAGAAATACTTGAAAATGCATAATGTATGAATGACATGTCTAATCATATAGCGCATATATATTTAAATTCCCCATATGGTTATTGGCTTGTTGCCTATATATGTGTTTCTCAATTTTCTAAAACACATTGTCATGTATGCATGCCCGCAACGTAAACTGCTAGACTGCTAATTATTAATACTGGTGACTACTTTTAATCGTCATGAGAGATGAATTTGTTTACCAAGATAAAAGCTTTCATTGTATTTCTTTCAAATATAAAGTTGTTTGTATTTTCTCTATGAACATCTAGTAAGGTATCAACTAAATTTTGGCTTTGAACATTTCCGCCATCCCCCATTTTGTTCTTATTCACATGATCTTCAATAACATTATTTAAAAAATGGCCAATATCTTTAGCAACTTTGTTTGTTCTTCCCTCTAAACCACGCAACCAATCCACCCACGATAGCCTTGGAATATAACTCTCGATACTCACAACAACTAGAAGGGCATCAAATCTTCTTCGCAAGTCCTTAAACTTTAAGTCACTATATGTCCTTCCTAGTGCGACCTGACAAATTATGTTGTTAGCAAGCGAGACCACAATTTTTGTCAATCATGTCAATCATATGAATCATTTCTCTTTCTCGAATTTGTCGAAATGATTGAATTCGTTTATGACTTAGAAGGTGGAGCACTGCAATGCGCCTGACTTGCCTCCAATGCTCTCCATAGGGAGCAAACCCTATGTTCTTAGACCCATAGTTAAGTTTATCGGGGATACTTAATTTATGGCTTTTCATGATTTCTTGAGCTACTTCAGCAGAGGAGACTACAAGCACAGGTGAACTAAAATTAATGGTCCATGCTTCTGGCTTAAGGCTTTGAAAGAGTGATGGATCACGTTCGAGCCTAGTTGGTGGAGGTTTCCAATAATTGGAAGCTTTCTTGGGGATGGTGGTAGTTTTTTTTTTTTTTTTTTTTTTTTTTTTGAGACACAGATGTAAGCCATCTAATTGGAATCCAGAGCAATAATAAAATGAACAATGCTGTAATAGAAAAAAGTAGAGTTTGAAATGAAACAAACATATTGTAATTTCTCTATGTTATGTGTATTTGTGGATATATACACACCAAATTTTTGGCTATATATATTGTCACAGTTGGATAGTGAAGTAATTTTGTTCGAATAAGCTATCATAATCTATTTCACAAGCATATCGGCTTATCAGTTGCTGATTATGCTTTTAGCTATGTCTGTCTTGCAGCTTATTTTGACAGGGACTAATCATGGACAAAGCAAAGCCTTTTAAGGATAAAATGAGATGTGTTGCTGCTTGTGTACAAGATAGAGAAGTTGAAGGGCCTTTGTGGTTCTCTTATGCCTATATATTAAACTCATTCATCTAGGGTTTGTATGACCCACAACAATGTGTTATCAATCTCACACACGCACACTCTCTCTTGATCATTGTTAAGATCTGTCTCTCCTTTATAATAGTTTGGTTATTGTCTTGTTGATAATAATCTAATCCTACAAACGTTGTGTATTGTAAGTCAGCTTATATGTGCCGACTATTATGGTTCTGGTTTAAATAAAGACTTGTTTGTGATTCTGTTGTTGTTCTGATACTTTCTCACATGGTATCGTAGCCTCAGGCTCATAATCACTGTGGATTTAATTTCTAGGGTTTCTAGAAATTTGGGGATCTTACATCTTGATCCTTCCGCCAATAACAAAAAGTGTTTATGGGATTTCTAAGGTGGTCAATTTGTTTGCTCTTCCTGTATTGGGTATTAATTGAAAAATTAGGGCTTGATCCTGAAACCCTAATGTTTTTGATTTTTGGGGCTCTTGCTACTGGAGTGATTGCTGGTTGTTTCTAGTTCGCAATCAGCCCTAGACTAAGTGAATCTAGGGTGATTGTGATTTGTTCCTTCCGCTACCTATTGCTCTGTAAGTCCACTTTCATTTTAGAATAACAATATTCAAGTATTTGTGGGTGTAAACGGGTAAATTAACATCTGGATCTGTCACCTCTAGGTGGTACGAATACCTCCTCTGGTTTACCCCAATCCACTGCCTTGGTACTTGTTACTTCGTGGGTATAAGTTATTTAAATTCTGTCTTTTAATTCCTATTGTTCTAAGGTTGGAGATTAGATCCGGTTGAGTTATGTGATTTATGTGATTATTTGTTCTATTTTGTATGTGTTATCTGCTTAATTGTTTATCTGCTTTCTTTGTCTTTATTATGGCTGGTGATGATGATGCTAATACAAATAAAAATAAAGATGGTGGATCTTCTTCTGAAATGAATTTGTGTTTTGATGATGCTTTACACCTACATCCTAATGACACTAATGGCACTCCAATTGTGACTATTAAACTTACTGGAACATGAAATTATAAAATATGGAGTATTGCCATGACTTTTTGTTGTTCCCTATTCACTATCGTTTAAAAAACAATTAAGTACTTAAAACAATTTAATAGTGAATAATGACTGAAATTAACGTAAGTAAAACACACTAAGTAATTTTCAACATCATATTCTTATTAGAAATAAATCAAAAGAATATGTTACCCAAGTACTTGCGGAATAGTACTTGGGATTGAAATGACAAAGTTTGGGTGACTCCTCTCTAAGCTCAGGCTAAGTCTGAGCACAACTCTTAGAACCCATTGAGCTAGCTCAAGGATAAAGTTGTGTTTGGAGGAGTGAAAAGTTGGCTTGTGTGTATGTGTGTTTTTACAATTCACAAGCTTAAACTTTTCACTCATCCTCTTATGCTATTTATACAAGTATGATTTTAACTTTAACCTAGAAGACAAACACATTGATCACAGTAATCACGAATATAGATATATTCGATTACTGTTTACTTTGCTATTAGTAGTCAGGCGGCGAAGCTTCTTTCCTTAACAGAGAATCCTTTAGTATCGCCGCTTACTATAAATGGGTAGATATGGCTTTAGTAGATAGGGACTTAGTTTTATCTGGGTAAAGCACTTGGGGACATAATTTTATCTGGGTAAACTTTTCCCGCCTAGTCCCGCTCATTCTTCAGTCTTCAAAGCCTTCAGTCTCTTCCTTCAGTTTGTCTTCAGTGCTAACAGTTGGAGAGGAGTCTTAGGGATTCAGTGAGTTATTGTCATCACTCACTGAATCCACCATCTTCTTCTTGACTTAGTCTTCACCCATTAAGTTCCGCCTTGCTGAGTGGAGAGGCTTCTTCTTCGCCTCGTACTGAGTATCCTGAAGATGGCTCACTGAGAGTCTATGCACTCAGTGACCTGATAGTGTTTAACGGATTGAACACTTAGGTTATTTTCTATTCAAATCCTAGATTAAGAGGTTTGGGTATTTACTGAACCCAACAGTCTCCCCCTATTTGGATATACAAATAGCCTAAGTGTTTGATCAGTGTAAGTGAGCAAATGGCTTCTTCTTACACTGAATGTACTAATGAATACAATATGGAACACTAAGTATTTTAACAAAAACATACATCTTTATTAATCATCTTACATGGTTCCTATCACTAGTACAAAGAAAAGATAACATGATGTCAGTCCAGATGGATTCCCAGTGCTTCAAGCTTCACTTTCTTGGTGATGAGTGTTTCCCTGTCAGGATGGTCTCTTATCTTAGCATTCAGGTTTTGACAAAACCTGATGTTTGCTGGGGATTGGATCTGAGAGGCCACTGGAATATAGCTGATCATAGTAGCCACTCCTGCCTGATCGATATCACTCCACCTTTGGAATGCTGGGTTCCCGTAGACATCAATGAAAAATAGCCCTCTTTCAGGCTTTTCAATTACTAGACAGTTCACAAATTTCACACCCTCAGGCAGCTCTCTGTTGCATTCTAAGCCAGGCACTTTGATCTCAGGCTGGAACTCAACTCTTTTCCTTTTTCCAGTGGATGCTTGTGGTTGAGATCCTTGAGGTGCAGTCAAGGCAGGCTGAATTCCCAGTTGGGATGTTGCATCTTGTCACACCCTCGCCGGAGGCGGAAACACGAGGTGTAACGGAAGGGAACATAAGCACAAGATAATAGAACATACCAACATTAAGATTAAAAAGAAATAATACTCCATTACAATACTAGTTTAGCCGTCATCGGCAAATATATTACAAAGTTTAGATTCCAAAATATTGAGTTTTATTACATACGACTTGTAGCGACCAGTGAAAACTTCATTTTTCAAGACTTGGAAGAAAGAACTTACTAACGATCACCTGAAATGCATGAGAGAAAAACGGGTCAACTATGAAAATAGTTGGTGAGTAAACACGTTTAGCAAAAATAAGAAAACTCGTAAGAAAGAGTCAAAGGTTGCGGTCATCAAAAATAGTCCACAAAGCAAAGGCATTGTGTATCCACTCAGTTCCAAGTTCCGCCCATACAAAACTTGCAACCTGTGTGTACACAACCCATTGCACGAAAATATATCGCGTCAAGTGGTCAAGTATAAGCGGTCATAATAGTTCACAATATAGTACCACGAATATAATAATAATTTAGGTATGCTAACGATGAAGCCAAATTAAGTTGGGTGCCACTTCCCAAAGATATACTGGGTACCTCTTCCCAAAGATATACTGGGTACCTCTTCCCAAAGATATACTGGGTACCTCTTCCCAAAGATATACTGGGTACCTCTTCCCAAAGATATACTGGGTACCTCTTCCCAAAGATATACTGGGTACCTCTTCCCAAAGATATACTGGGTACCTCTTCCCAAAGATATACTGGGTACCTCTTCCCAAAGATATACTACGAACAAAGGTGTCTATATAGTGATGCTCCGAACATGGGAGACTTTATAGTGATGCTCCGAACATAGGAGACTTTAGGTCCAGGTCATAACATGTACAGTTCGATAAGTTCAAATAAGGCATAATTTCATAATTATGATCAAGGATATTATTCAAGTTCAAAAGAGTTCACAAATGTAAGGATCAATTTAATTCAAATATAGTTCATGCATTTCGCCCCAAAATATAGTAAAAACGGTAAAAAAGGGGGTTTGTGATTACTCACTTGGTAAACTGGTGTGACGACAAAAGTGAGTACACCGAGGTATAATGTGATGTGTTAACCGGGACCTATTACGAATGATATGATATGTCATGAGTTGCAATGTAATGTTATGCATGCACTTCGTATGTTATTTATACCATTAGCGAGTTTTGAAAATATTACTTGTCGTCGAAAATACTCTTTTGACGTCTAGACCCTTCAAAAATGACTTTACAAGTATTTACGTCAAAATGTCATCCTACAATGGTTTTATAATGATTTTTGGTGAAATTACCATTTTTCGTCGCAAAACAATGTCGTCGGAAAAACCATGAAATCAACAAAAACGGCTTCGGAAAAGTAGTCGTAAAATGGTGTACGTCGATCGTTAGAGAACGAACTCGACTGTTTTGGAAAGTTTGTATCGATATCTAGAAGTTTCAGTTCAGGAGTTTTCGTCCAAAAGGTCTCGATCATAAAGATATTAAAGGTTAAAGTTGGTGATTTTTGCTAATTGTGTGCAGAAAATAAGTTTCGGCCAATGTTTGAACATCCGTAGATAATTTACTATAACTCCGCTTAACAAACAGCTTTTTGTTTTGAAAATATGGCCGATGAACTTGATTTTACTAGAAGACAACTCGTTCCAAAAAGTTTCACATCATGGTTAAAAACTGCCGCAAACATAGCCCTTACAGTTAATAAAATACTTGTAACGTAAAAATAATATAGTTTTTCAGAAAATAATAGTTACGGCAACTTTATAAAAACGTGCATATATTTGTCGTTTCAAATCCGTTTTCTACGTATAATATGTCCTTAGCTTCATATCGGAGTAAACTAATATATTTTTGAGAAGTCGAAATAATTTGTGAAGCTTAAGGCTCGTTTTTGACCCGAAAATACTAAAAACAGCAAGCTGAAATTTTCTGAAAATATACGTTTCGTCGTCAAACTTTAAAAATTCACCACGGCTTCGTTATAACTCCGTTTTTATCCGTTCAAAAGGCCACGGATTCGTTTTAAAGTATATTTTCTAAATATCAAGGCCAAAATTTCGTACTAACTGTCGGATTTTCCAGAAAACTGAAACAAGGACAGAACCTTTTATATACGTATGAAAAATAGTTTTTCTCGGACAAAACCTATTCTAATCCCTTCAAATCAACTCCAAAGCTAATCAAATCCTACCATACACCTTCTTAGGGTGTCATGGGTTCCTAATCACCATCAAGACCAAAGAATACCATGGGAATATTTATAGGATGACCAATATATTTATATAACTCAATAAATCATAAGAAAAATGGTATAAATCACATAACATGCATATAAGCTCCAAAAATGAAAAGAAACATATGAAAATGAAAAGGAAACTTGAAAATGATAAAAACATGCTTACAAGTGATTATGATGAGGTGCAAAGAACAAGGTTAGCCTAAACACTCTTGGTTTTTATTTCAAAACCTAATAAAGAGTATTAACTAGATTGTTATATAACTTGAGCTTGATAAAAAAAATGGTGATCCCTTGTACACCTTGATGAAGAACCGGTTATTAGGAGAGAACAAAGGAGAGAAAAGCTTTTGCAACTTGATGAATTATTTGAGTATGAAAATGAGAAGAATGAAAGTGTAGAATATTAAGTAAGTGTGAAATAATTTTTGAGTGTAGATCTAGCTTTGTGAAAAAGAGTTACCAATCAATAAATGACTTCACCCTCCCCATAGGGCCGGATTTTTGGGGAGGGGTTGTCTCTCCAATTCATTTTTTTTTTTTTTTTTTTTTTTTTAAATCTATTACTAGTATAATTTGTTTAATATTTGTGAAATTTTGTAAGAAAAGGTAAGTAAAATGTAGAAAATGTACAAGTAAGTTTTTAATAGTTCAAAATAGATTGTAAAGAGATGATAAAAATTGTAAAAATACTTTCCTTGTGAAAATTGAGTGATAAATAATTATCGTATAATTTTAAGAAAAACGACGTAATAATTTAACTTTAACGATTTACGTACCAAATAAATTTGAAACACTTGGAAAACTAAAAATATAGTTTTTATAAACTAAATGTAAGTTTAAAAATATGTCGGGATCATTTTTGAAAGTAATGGATTAAATATACAAAATAATAACTTACGCGATAACGTTTATTTAATATAAAATTCACGCGTTAAATGTGAAATGAAATGCCATGAATGAATTAATATGATGCATATATAATTTAAGAAATGACCGGAATTTGTGAATTGTGACATTCTTCCCATGTCAGCGGAATCACGTCCCCGTGATTCGATTAACGATACTATGGTCCGAACCTCTACAAGAGTTCTAAAAGTTCATGATCGTACGAACAGTCTAAATGATCATATCAATGCCCATGCGTACAGGTTCCCCATTCAACTAAGTACGTGCCCGTGATCAGATTTGATAGGGTAAACTTATCCAATATCGAACGTAGCTCTCAAAAGACCTTTAGGTAGTCGATTCTAATTTAATCTCACAACTCATCAAACAAGAACTGTCATGAGATTAAACTAAACCGACTTGAGTAAACTTGTCTCTTAGCTTGATTTTCGCAACTCATCAAACAAGAACTGTCACTAGATCAAGCTAGGAAACAAGTTGTTAGAAAGGTAGGATGCCACATCCTTGAATGAAGTCTTTTGAAAGATTCGCTCGATATTCGATTTGCTTACACAATCAAATCCAATCAACAAAATATATAACAACTAAGGTCGATATCAATAGGTCTCAAATTAATCAATGTCGTGAATCGTGTAAAGATTGGAAGGAAGTTATGCACTCAAAATCATGTCGTACAGAAATAAGGTAGTTGTTCGAAAGAATGTACCCGTTAAGCGTTGCGGGCTTCCTCGGTACCCAGATAGAATGCTCGACCACGTGCGGGAGGAATTTCAATGTTCTGATCTTGTGGGCCTTCTATTGCCAACGCCAGGTTTGGACGATTACCTCCTTGATTGGGAGTTCTTTTCAGCTTTGGACAGGTATTGCGAAGGTGATCTAGACTTCCACACTCGTAACATGCTTTTCTCTGTCCTTGATTTCCAGTTCTGTTTGAGCAATTTCGCGCGAAGTGGCCCGTCTGTCCACATTTGTTGCACCTTGGGCAGTCTCCTGAGTGATGATAATTGCATCGAGTACACAAAGGATGTGGACCTGCATATCCTTTGCGCTCCTGGGTGGTCGCCCCATAGTTCTGATTTATTCGCTGCCTCTTGTTTTGCTGATTCTGGTCTCGGCTTCCCTGGTGATCCTCCTGTCGCTTTCGTCCATTGTTTGAAGTACCTTCTCCGTTGTTGGTTCGTCTAGCATCGAGATGTATTATAATTTGGGTGAGTAGATTCGCTATTCCAGCAGCGTTGTTGTCTAGATCGTCATTGTGGTTTGGGTTGCCGTTGTTGTTACCTCCTGAGCGTGTGTTTCTTGCAGCCATGATCCTACAGAGGACCAAAACATCGGGTTGAGTAAATGACATTCGAACGAAGTCAGATGAGGTGCAGAACGGTGGTAATGTGTGTTATGGTGATCGAAACATGACAGGAACAGAGACATGCTATGTCTAACAAGTCGAAAGATGGAAAAGAGAAGATATGAACAAGGTACGGTAATGTAGACGTGAACGTAAAACATGCCATGCATACCCACCCGACCAATGCAACTTCAGGTGACCAGACTCTAAAGACTCGACTAAACATGATTTAAAATTACTACTCTTATCATTGCATGGTTCTTCAAAAATTAGACATAGTTGATCAGGCTATGTATAATTTATGAGTAACGATGCAACGATAGGACTAGTTGACTCGGATGATGTTCAATGTTTAATAAAATAAAATAAAAATTTTTCCGGTTATAGCTGTGATTTTTATTTTTGAAAAATCGGCATTCTCTATAACCTTTGGCTCTGGTACCAATCTGTCACACCCTCGCCGGAGGCGGAAACACGAGGTGTAACGGAAGGGAACATAAGCACAAGATAATAGAACATACCAACATTAAGATTAAAAAGAAATAATACTCCATTACAATACTAGTTTAGCCGTCATCGGCAAATATATTACAAAGTTTAGATTCCAAAATATTGAGTTTTATTACATACGACTTGTAGCGACCAGTGAAAACTTCATTTTTCAAGACTTGGAAGAAAGAACTTACTAACGATCACCTGAAATGCATGAGAGAAAAACGGGTCAACTATGAAAATAGTTTGTGAGTAAACACGTTTAGCAAAAATAAGAAAACTCGTAAGAAAGAGTCAAAGGTTGCGGTCATCAAAAATAGTCCACAAAGCAAAGGCATTGTGTATCCACTCAGTTCCAAGTTCCGCCCATACAAAACTTGCAACCTGTGTGTACACAACCCATTGCACGAAAATATATCGCGTCAAGTGGTCAAGTATAAGCGGTCATAATAGTTCACAATATAGTACCACGAATATAATAATAATTTAGGTATGCTAACGATGAAGCCAAATTAAGTTGGGTGCCACTTCCCAAAGATATACTGGGTACCTCTTCCCAAAGATATACTGGGTACCTCTTCCCAAAGATATACTGGGTACCTCTTCCCAAAGATATACTGGGTACCTCTTCCCAAAGATATACTGGGTACCTCTTCCCAAAGATATACTGGGTACCTCTTCCCAAAGATATACTACGAACAAAGGTGTCTATATAGTGATGCTCCGAACATGGGAGACTTTATAGTGATGCTCCGAACATAGGAGACTTTAGGTCCAGGTCATAACATGTACAGTTCGATAAGTTCAAATAAGGCATAATTTCATAATTATGATCAAGGATATTATTCAAGTTCAAAAGAGTTCACAAATGTAAGGATCAATTTAATTCAAGTATAGTTCATGCATTTCGCCCCAAAATATAGTAAAAACGGTAAAAAAGGGGGTTTGTGATTACTCACTTGGTAAACTGGTGTGACGACAAAAGTGAGTACACCGAGGTATAATGTGATGTGTTAACCGGGACCTATTACGAATGATATGATATGTCATGAGTTGCAATGTAATGTTATGCATGCACTTCGTATGTTATTTATACCATTAGCGAGTTTTGAAAATATTACTTGTCGTCGAAAATACTCTTTTGACGTCTAGACCCTTCAAAAATGACTTTACAAGTATTTACGTCAAAATGTCATCCTACAATGGTTTTATAATGATTTTTGGTGAAATTACCATTTTTCGTCGCAAAACAATGTCGTCGGAAAAACCATGAAATCAACAAAAACGGCTTCGGAAAAGTAGTCGTAAAATGGTGTACGTCGATCGTTAGAGAACGAACTCGACTGTTTTGGAAAGTTTGTATCGATATCTAGAAGTTTCAGTTCAGGAGTTTTCGTCCAAAAGGTCTCGATCATAAAGATATTAAAGGTTAAAGTTGGTGATTTTTGCTAATTGTGTGCAGAAAATAAGTTTCGGCCAATGTTTGAACATCCGTAGATAATTTACTATAACTCCGCTTAACAAACAGCTTTTTGTTTTGAAAATATGGCCGATGAACTTGATTTTACTAGAAGACAACTCGTTCCAAAAAGTTTCACATCATGGTTAAAAACTGCCGCAAACATAGCCCTTACAGTTAATAAAATACTTGTAACGTAAAAATAATATAGTTTTTCAGAAAATAATAGTTACGGCAACTTTATAAAAACGTGCATATATTTGTCGTTTCAAATCCGTTTTCTACGTATAATATGTCCTTAGCTTCATATCGGAGTAAACTAATATATTTTTGAGAAGTCGAAATAATTTGTGAAGCTTAAGGCTCGTTTTTGACCCGAAAATACTAAAAACAGCAAGCTGAAATTTTCTGAAAATATACGTTTCGTCGTCAAACTTTAAAAATTCACCACGGCTTCGTTATAACTCCGTTTTTATCCGTTCAAAAGGCCACGGATTCGTTTTAAAGTATATTTTCTAAATATCAAGGCCAAAATTTCGTACTAACTGTCGGATTTTCCAGAAAACTGAAACAAGGACAGAACCTTTTATATACGTATGAAAAATAGTTTTTCTCGGACAAAACCTATTCTAATCCCTTCAAATCAACTCCAAAGCTAATCAAATCCTACCATACACCTTCTTAGGGTGTCATGGGTTCCTAATCACCATCAAGACCAAAGAATACCATGGGAATATTTATAGGATGACCAATATATTTATATAACTCAATAAATCATAAGAAAAATGGTATAAATCACATAACATGCATATAAGCTCCAAAAATGAAAAGAAACATATGAAAATGAAAAGGAAACTTGAAAATGATAAAAACATGCTTACAAGTGATTATGATGAGGTGCAAAGAACAAGGTTAGCCTAAACACTCTTGGTTTTTATTTCAAAACCTAATAAAGAGTATTAACTAGATTGTTATATAACTTGAGCTTGATAAAAAAAAATGGTGATCCCTTGTACACCTTGATGAAGAACCGGTTATTAGGAGAGAACAAAGGAGAGAAAAGCTTTTGCAACTTGATGAATTATTTGAGTATGAAAATGAGAAGAATGAAAGTGTAGAATATTAAGTAAGTGTGAAATAATTTTTGAGTGTAGATCTAGCTTTGTGAAAAAGAGTTACCAATCAATAAATGACTTCACCCTCCCCATAGGGCCGGATTTTTGGGGAGGGGTTGTCTCTCCAATTCATTTTTTTTTTTTTTTTTTTTTAAATCTATTACTAGTATAATTTGTTTAATATTTGTGAAATTTTGTAAGAAAAGGTAAGTAAAATGTAGAAAATGTACAAGTAAGTTTTTAATAGTTCAAAATAGATTGTAAAGAGATGATAAAAATTGTAAAAATACTTTCCTTGTGAAAATTGAGTGATAAATAATTATCGTATAATTTTAAGAAAAACGACGTAATAATTTAACTTTAACGATTTACGTACCAAATAAATTTGAAACACTTGGAAAACTAAAAATATAGTTTTTATAAACTAAATGTAAGTTTAAAAATATGTCGGGATCATTTTTGAAAGTAATGGATTAAATATACAAAATAATAACTTACGCGATAACGTTTATTTAATATAAAATTCACGCGTTAAATGTGAAATGAAATGCCATGAATGAATTAATATGATGCATATATAATTTAAGAAATGACCGGAATTTGTGAATTGTGACACATCTCTCAGCCTTTCATATCTTTTGCTGAGCATCTTCATCAGGTCCTTGACCACCTTATTTTGCTTCTTTTCAATGATTGGACCAAGCTCATCGAGTTCAGTGATCCCAAAATCAACGAAAGTTAAGGGATCATGAATCTCGAAATGTCTCTTATCACCTCCCTATAGACATTCATTGCTAGTGGTTTGGAGTTGGGGATGATTTTGACATCAGTGATTTTCTCAGGCTTCCTTCGGCTTGTCATTGTCCAGTTGTAATGATCAATTCGTTTTGCCTGACAGATTCAGCTTTCTTTTTCTTTGCTTCAAACTGCTTTCTCATTGCAGCCATCTGAGCAGCCTGAGCATCCTTGAACTTTTGCCCTGCCTGACCCTTTTGAAGCTTGCTTGGATCTAATCCCATGTTCTCAGCTTCTTCGGCGACAACCTTTGCCAGTGCTTCTCTGTTCCTTTTCTCTTCCTCAGCTAGTTTCATTCTTCTTTCTTCTTTAGCAAGATGTTTACTCAGCTGTTGTGGTGTGAGCAGGTATTCAGTGTCGCCGATTTTATAGGGAATCTTCTCAGGCTCAGCAGTTGTCATTTTGCCTTTGCCTTTTTCCTGGCCTGAGGAAGATGATGCAGCTAAGGGTGGTGTTGTTGTTGTGACCGTCAGTGTTGTTGTTGTTGATGTTTGTGGTGGTAGTGAGGATATGGGTATTGCTGAGACTGGTGCAGATGATGTTGGAGCTACTGATACTGGAGGTGTTTGCTCCCCCTCAGTGTGAAGAGGAGTTTCTTCAGCAGTATTCTCCCCCTCAACTGTTGCCGGAACTTCAGTGAGGGCAAGAGTTGGAGTTGGTGCTGAGGGGGACGGAGATGCTTGACCCTTGAAGGCCTGATATATTTCAGTGATCATAGCCTTAATCTCTGAAGTATCTACTTAAAGACCAGTGACCTTTGTATCCAAGTTAGCCTGAGAAAGCTCCAAAGAAGTCATCCGGGGACCAAGATTCCAGGCCATGGAAGACGAGGCCTGAGCCATAGCAGCTACCTGGGTGTTCAATGAGTCCACTGAGGTCTGAAGAGACTGAACCGAAGATTGGAGACCCTGAACATTGGTAGATTGGAGCATTTCAATCAGTTTAGTTTGTCAAGATGAATTT
Source organism: Chrysanthemum seticuspe (assembly GCA_019973895.1). Lineage (NCBI taxonomy): Eukaryota > Viridiplantae > Streptophyta > Magnoliopsida > Asterales > Asteraceae > Chrysanthemum > Chrysanthemum seticuspe. The sequence goes on from BPTQ01000007.1 coordinate 261,368,520, forward strand.
TTCACATACACCTCAGTAGCTTCCAGTACTTTGGCATTGATTGCTGGGTCCTCTTTAACAGCATCCCTGATTTCATCAATTGTAACTCCACATGACTGAAGATGCTTGAGAAACTTAACCAGGTTTTCATCCAGTCTGATAAGGTGTTAGTACATGAGATCTCTGTGCTCATGAACATTTTCATTGAAGGTGAGCAAATCAGATCGAAGATCAGCGTAGCTGGCTGCCGCTTCAGTGTGTTGATCCCAAAATTGTTCAGTAACCCCAGTGTGCAGTCTCCTTAAGGCTTTAGTGATCCACTGAACCAACTGTCTTTCAGTGACTGGAAGAATGTTGTCAAAACGGTTAAATTCCCCAAAGCTGGATGATGAGGAGTCTGAGTCATTATCTTCTGGATGAAATGGTGACTCAGTATGCTCCTTTGGATCAGGCTGAGGCTCTTGTTCAGATTGAACCTCAACGTCCATTTCTTCTCCAGCTGATAAAATTTCATCTTCAGTTTCAGCAAGTTCATCCTCTGAGAATAGAATACCAGTGACATCAGCAATTGTGAATAAGGGGTTGGTGATGGGTTCCATATCAGCGGGTGGTATATATCCCTCTGAGTCTTTGTCCCCCGTTGACCCCTCAGACACTGGTGGGAGTTTCCCAGTGCCTTCTCCGGAGTCAGGATTGGTTTTGGGTTCCGTATCGGCGGGTTGTTTCTTTCCCTCCGAGTCTTTGTCCCCCAGTGACCCCTGAGACACTGGTGGGTGTTTCCCAGTGCCTTTGGCGGAGTCAGTGATTGTTGTATCCCTATTAGTGGGTTGTTTGTTTCCCCCTGAGTCTTTGAGATCGATCAGTGTGCCCTCAGACAAAGACTTGGATTTGTTAATGTCATCATCAGGCGTAGTGGAAGGCGCTCCCCTACCAGCGGGTTGTTTGTTTCCCTCTGGATCTTGGGGAGTAGTTGGTGTGACCAAGGGCACTGACTGTGATGTATCAGTGTCCTTCGTTGTCATGGGGGTGGTTGTTGCCTGGTCAGTGGGTGTCTGTTTTGTCTCGGGCTTTTTGTGCCTCTTAGGCTGTGCTCCTGAAGCCTCAGGGCCCTGAGACTTTGGTTTAGTCTTAGTCCCAGTCTGAGACTTCCCCTTTCTCTTTTTAGGAGCAGGGTTTGGAGACACTGATCCACTTTGATTGTTTACAGCAACCATGTGGGCCGTCAATTCAATGGGAGTGACAAGGGATGGGTCCTTTTGAAAATTTGATGGGCTCAGGATGCCAGGTAAATTTCCAAATTTTTCATCCTGAGTATAATTTGAACCCAGTAACGATTGCAAAGCACAAGAGACAAACCTAGGATACGAAACGTACTTCGTCCTAGTTTTGCTCTGTAGCTTCGTTACGAGATCACTGTAAATGATCTCCCCTATGTCGACAGTGACCCCATTCATCAGGCAGTATGCCATCATCAACTGAATAGAGTTAACTTGTTCAGTGGATGAGTGGTTCCCGCCGAGGACCTAAATCACAAAAGTGAAGAGGATCCTCCAAGCCACGGGGAATGAGCTTTTAGTGACTGGGGTCTTGTCCAAAAAAGTTGGATCTAAAACGATTTGTTTTAACCCATCTTTTACTGTGGAGGGTTCAGGATGGGCGACATAAATACCTTTGTTATAATCTAACCCTGTTGAAGTGCAAAACGTTTTGTAATCCAGGGTGTATTGTTGCCCTCCATTAAGACTGAACCTGATGAGATACTCCCTGAGTGGTCTAAGGTTATTCTCATCAGTAGAAGGTGTCGGGTAAAAGGCTTTAGCTGAAGCCCAAAACTCCCTGAGGTAGTTTGGGTACAATACTGAGGGACATTTTACAAAGGCCGTTTTGAGTGGGCAGTTAAATAAAAATTTTATAATGTCTTTATAGGTTGGGACATTTTCAGGGTATTCAAAATTTCCTATGACATTATTTGTTTTAAATTCAACGTTAGTAAGATCCCCTACCCACTGAGAAGCAAACTGGAGAGATTGTGTTCTAGCCATTTCCAAAGAAGAATTTAGGGTTAAAAAAAATGTTTTGACTAGAACAATCAAAGTATTTAGATCTCTCAAGTTTGTGATGAAAAAGTTTTGTAAATGTTTACAAGGAGGGTTTTCCAAAAGAGGTTGTGGAAAACTAGAAGGGGGGTTGAATAGTTTTGCCGATTTAAAGTTGATTTCAAAAACTTTAGATTCGATATTATGTGAAATCGTATGGATGTTGAGAACGTGTAGATCTAATGATAATGCAAGCAAATAAATAAAGTTAAGGGATAGAAATGACACAACCGATTTATAGTGGTTCGGCTACAAGGTCACCTTCCTTGCCCTACTCCACTCCCCGAGTCACCTACTCGAGAGTTCAAGCACTATGTCAACAAACTCCTTCACTTGGCGGAGAAGCCTTCACAACGTTGCTTACACTTTTTCCGGTACAAAGCCAGATACCGAGTCCGTAGCACGGTGGACCAAACCAACACAACTATTACACAACAAATATGTGAAATATCAAATACAAGATCTTCGCTACAGAAATCTTGCGGAGTGACAAATCAATCAAGGACCCCTTGCTTGGATGACTTGTAGAATGCTCGTGATCTCGCCTTAGAGAAGGACCTATATGAGGATCACAAATAGAAAGAAAGAAGAACAACTCTCTAGATCAAGTGATCTATATGTTAGAAGAGAATGAGAGTGTATGAGAGATTTAGTAAGAAGAGGGGTAAGTTAGAATGAAGAAATGGCTCTCTATTTATAGGCAAATTTCTCCTCTGTTCCACGGATCCCACGGATCCCTTCCACTTGGGATCCGTCTAGTGTAATCCTAGGGATCCGTTGTGACAATTCGTATTTTCGGGTCATTCTCAAAACATTATTCATGCTTCATTATTTATCATTTATCGTGAACTAGGTTTACGAGCATCAAATTCACGTAACCGTAATGGTTTAGCTGTAAATTCATAAACATTTCATCGAGGACATTTCATATAGGCTAGATTTAGTCTACATTTCATTGACATCATTATCATCATATTAGTTCATGCATGGTTTTGCATTTTACCTTAAACGTTTATTTTCCTATTAAATAAACGCTATCGCGTAAACATTTATTATGAACATTTGATCCGACACTTTCAAAAATATTCCTAATATATTTTTATACTCATTTTAAGACTATAAAAATTATATTATTAATTTACCCGATGTTTTTAATTTATTTCGTATATAAATTGTTATGTTTATATAATCACGACGATTTTCTTAAATTCTAAACGATTATTATTATTTCACTCAAATTTTGCAAGAAATGTATTTTTATAATTTTTATGACCTAAATATATTTTATCTTGACCCGTGAAAAGTTATGTTTATCTAATGCTACTCTAAATACTCAAATGTGTATTTAATTTACCACTTATCCTCAAATTACTTACAAGTTATTACATAATACATTAAAAAAAAAAAAAAAAAGATATAAAGTAGATGACTAACACCCCTTGTCGACCAAGGGGTGAGTCATGTGTGAAAGTTGCAAATATCTCTTCTAAAAAGTCTTACACACTTAGACTAATTCACACATACAAGATATTATCTAAAAGTGAAAACCCATTTATTTCTCTCTTTCTCTTCCAAAACCGGCAATCAACAAAGAGACCAAGAGGAGACCATTATATTTTTTCAAGACAAGATTTTAGTTACCTTAGTATCATTTGTTGCAAAGGTTTTGTAATACAAACCTCAAGTGATTAGGAAAAACCTTTGTCCATAAACCTCATCATATCACTAGTAAGCATTCATATTCATATTTTTATTTTACATTCATTTATATGGTCATATCATTTTATTTGAGAAACATGCAAGTCTCATGATGTTTATACCATTTTTAAAGGTTTTTAAGGTTTTTATGTGTTAAATATATATAATCCATCCTATACTTACTCCTTGTGATATATTAGTTTTGGTGATGTCTAGGAACCCATGACACCCTAAGAAGGTGTATGGTAGAATTAGAATAGCTTCGGAGTTGTTTTGAATTGGTTGGAATAGGTTTGGCGCGTGAAAAACTCATTTCGACAAGTCTAATTAAGGGTCTGTCCTTATTTTAAAAATCTGGAAAATCCGACAGTAAGCAAAATATTTTGGGCTAATTGTCGTGGTGTTATCATTGAGCTAAATGTCTTGGGATTATCATTGAACTAAATGTCTTGGTATAATCATTGAACTAAATGTCGTGGTGTAATCATTGAGCTGAATGTCTTGGGATTATCATTGAACTAAATGTCTTGGTATAATTATGTCAAGTAACTATTGATACATAAAGTCATGCACTGTTATGTGAATTCATTTGACATCATGCGATTGAACATAAACTATATCACATTTTGGCAATGGGTTGTGAACACACAGGTTGCAAGTTTTGTATGGGCGGAACTTGGAACTGAGTGGATTTACAATGCCTTTGCTGCATAAACGATTTTGAAAGGCTTTACATTTCCATACAAACTCTATGAACTCACTCAACCTTTGTGTTGACACTTTTTAGCATGTTTTATCTCAGGTATCTAAGGCATACACTTCATGGCATGCATGTGGACATATCATAGAGTCGCGGTGACGACGCGTCACTCACGGGATTTATGCACTTTAAAAACATCGTTTGACTTGTACTAAACTTATTTTCCGCACAACTTAATTTCATTTGGGACCTATACTTTGTAAACTCTGATTGTTTTATTAAATCAAACGATGTGTTTTCCAAACGACACTTTAGGTCGTTCAATATAACTGTGATTGTGATGCTATGACAGTCAACCCCCAGGAATTCCATTCCGCTGCAAAACAGGAAATTTGGGGGTGTGACATCCGTGGTACGCTCCTCTTTGCCCATGGGTTTTTTGGTTATGGGTCATGGGTTATGGGTTGGTCCATGGGTTTTCTTTAGATTCAATGTATCTAAGTATGCATTGTATCAAGTCTTCTTTGGTATGGGTTAAGATCCATGGGTTATGGTTTTTACCCATCCTAATAAACTATTACAACAAATGCTTAATTATTACATTTTTGTATTTAAATGGCTATATGTAAATGCTTTACAAAAATAACATGTATCCTTATAATTATACTTAAGATAACATTATATTTGTTATCAACAAAACACAAAGAGATCGCAAAATATTAATAAACGTTTTTACGGTTTATTTGTATTAACAATCTCCCCCTTTTTGTTGATGACAAAACATAATGTTATGATGAGTAAAACTTAAGAATAGATGTAAGTTTTGAAAGCCCTAAGTTTTACTTCTTCTCCCCCTTTTTGTCGAAACAAAAAGTTAACCCTTGGAAGAAATAAACAAACTTCTAACTCCCCCTTGACGGTAGCTCCCCCTTGTTTGGGGCGTCAAGTGAAGAAAAATAAAAATCCTACAAAAAGAAAGGTTAGTAACATGCTTATATAATCTTGTGGTTGCCGAGAATCAAGATTGGGAGCCATGGTATGTAAACAAGGCCTTTTAATAAAACAACAAATTGTAGTGGTATGTATGCCACTTACAAGCATGTAAAAATAAGAACAAGACTTGTTCTTGAAAATGACTTCAAAAATAATACTTAAAAGTAGAAAGTAGTAGTAGTGATTCCTTCCATGCTTGCATAAGGTTATGGATGGAGGTTTTGATGAGTAATGGTATTGATGCGATCAAGGATGAGGTTGAGTATGAAACGCATTTCTTCCCTAACTTCTATTGCAATTTCCCTAGTGGATTGGCAATGTTCACAATGTAAATGATGTGGGTGATGAGTGCGGAAGTTTTCCGGGTTGTTTTGATTTGAGTTATGCGGAAGTTGTGGTGGAAAAATAGGAAAATATGGATCAATATCCGGAATGTTACTAAATGGTGGTGGAAAAGAACCTAGATGTTCTTGTGATGTGATGGGAGCTAATGGTGGTGATGTTTCAAGATCTTGAAATATAGTATTTGGAGATGTGGGTGGTGTTGAAAAGACTAATTCTTTTTCTTTAGGTTGGTAAGATCTTATTGGAGTCTTAAGGAGTTCCAAAAGAGTAACTTTAGGTGGTGATGAGGTTGGTGTACTTGTTGGAGATGAGGGAGGTGCTATTATGGAAGCATCTTATGGTGAGTTATTTGTTGAGGATGAACCATTTGAGGTTGTTTTTGCTAAGCAACACGATCGGATACTAAGCCGTGCGGATATCCTAGAGTTTGATTGTGGTATTTTGGATGGTGGAAGTACAAAGGTTTGGATATCATGATTGTTTGTACTAGATGATTCTCCTAAAGGGTTTTTTGGATGACATGATGAAGTGTGTTTGTGAGAAGGAGATGGAGTATGCAAGCATTTTGGGAGTTATATATATAGAAAAAAACAAAGCATTGTAATGAATGCTTGACCCAAAATGTGGATTAAAATCTAATGATTAGATATGAATTCAAGGCATGTGATCATGAGAACACAAGCATTAAAGAGCATACTCCAAAAAATGAAGCAAATGTGGATTTTTCATCCAAAGTGAAAAAATAGAAGTTGAAAACAGCTTCTGTTACACGGATCCTTCCCTTGAGGGATCCGTCCAGCATAAAGGCTGGGATCCGTGGGTCTGGTGTTTCAGGCAACACAAAATTTTCCTTTTTGGAAACATTTTTGCCTAGTGTGTGCCTATATGCAAACTATTTGGAGTTTCGGTTATCTCGACTCCTAAAAAAAAAAAAAAAAAAAAAAAAAAAAAAAACTAGAGAAAAATAAATCCTATTGAGGTAACCCGAAAACACACATTTGGTACATAAGTACGTAATATTGTGTTATCAATGCTCCTAATTCATTTTTGCTTAAATGAATGTACCCGAAAACACATATTAGTTATATGTTCCCTTTAGCATTCAAAAGACATGAGATGCAATGAAAACGGGTTAATAATGAAAAAGCGATTTGTCCTAGACGTGAGAAATTGCTTTTGTGAAATTGATACGGGAAGGTATCATTCTTTTTAGAAAACATTTTGAAAGGAGATTTTCTTTAAAAATGTGTATGTAGTTATGTGAAAAAAAATTATAAATGGAAGACTTATCTTGGGTTTTGAAAATTCCCGTATTGTTTGTGAGTTGTGCGTGAAATAGAAATCCTAGACTCAGAAAGAAGAAGGCTAGTGTTTACATACCTTGTAGAGTCAATTAAGTTATGACGTTTGTTCCATTAGACCAAGACCAAGACGAAGTAGGTTGAATTGTTCCCGCTTCAACGGTTTGGTGAGGACGTCGGCTATGTTGTCTTCGGATGCAACCTTCTCAATAGAGATGTTCCTCTTTTGAACATTGTCTCTTAGGAAGTGATGGCGAATCTCTATATGCTTTGTGCGAGAATGTAATACCGGATTCTTGCTTAAGTCGATTGCACCTTCGTTGTCACATAGGATGGCTATGTCGCTTAGATGGATGTCGTAGTCTACTAACGCTTGTTTCATCCATAGTGCTTGTTGGCATGCTTTGCCGGCGGAGACGTACTCGGCTTCAGCTGTTGATATTGCAAGTGCCGTTTGTTTCTTAGAAAACCGTTTGTTTCTTGAAACCTAGCACATAAGCAAACACTAAACATGATATCCGGCCTACTTGCCGTGAGGTAGAGAAGGTTACCTATCATGCCACGATATTTAGTATTATCAACTGATTCTCCGTCCTCGTCTTTTGTGAGTTTGGTGTCGGATGACATTGGAATCCTAATTGGTTTTGACTCTTCTAGACCGAATTTCTTTAACATCTCCTTGATGTATTTAGATTGATTAAAGAAGATACCATCTTCTACTTGTTTTATTTGTAGACCAAGAAAGAAACTAAGTTCTCCCATCATACTCATCTCGAACTCGTCATGCATGATTTTAGAGAAATCATCACACATGTCTTGACAAGTGGATCCGAATATAATATCATCTACATATATTTGTACTATGATTATATGTGACTCTCTTTTCTTAGTAAAAAGTGTGTTGTCAACTAACCCCATGGTGTATTTGTGTTTAACTAGAAATGACTTGAGTCTATCATACCAAGCTTTTGGATCTTGTTTAAGACCGTAAAGGGCTTTCTTTAATTTATACACATGTTTGGGTTTTTCAAAATCAATGAAGCCCAGAGGTTGAGCTACATATACTTCTTCATTTATGACACCATTTAAAAAAATGCTTTTGAAATCCATTTGATAAAGCTTTAGATCATTAGCACAAGCATACGCAAGGAGTATTCTTATAGACTCTAATCTAGCCACGGGGGCATAGGTCTCATCAAAGTCTATTCCCTCTTGTTGGTTATACCCTTGAGCAACGAGTCTAACCTTGTTCCTAGACACTACTCCGTTTGCATCTAATTTGTTTTTATAAACCCATTTGGTTCCTATTATGGTTTGATTACTAGGTGGAGGGACAAGTGTCCAAACATCATTAGAAACAAATTGATTTAGTTCTTCTTGCATAGCCATTACCCAACTTTCATTTTTTATGGCTTCTTGTGTATTCTTAGGTTCTAAGGTTGAAACGAAACAAAACAAGTTACTTTGGTTTTGAACTTGAGACCTTAATGTTCGTTCGTTTAGTTTTCCTATGACTTTATCTACGAGGTGATCTTTGGACTCTTTAATGTTTACTATTACATCACTTAGAGGTTCTTCTTCTTCACTTATCTTTTTCTTTATTACTATGGCTTCACTTTCTATAATCTCGTCATCGACAAGAGGTGGAGAGGGTTTGGGTGGACTTTCATCAAATTTTATATTTAATGACTCTTCTACCTTCATTGTTTCTTTGTTTAATATGACGTAAGCTTTGCTATTTGGCGAATAACCTAAAAAGATACCTTCGGTTGATTTAGGATCAAATTTTGTAAGGTAATCTTTAGTGTTAAGAATAAAACATTTACTACCAAAGACTCTAAGGTGATTTAACGTAGGCTTTTTGCCTCAAAGTAACTCATATGGAGTTTTTCCTAAGATTGGTCTAATCAAGACTCGATTGAGTATATATGTTGAAGTATCAACGGCATTACACCAAAACTTTTGAGGTATGGATTGTTCATTAAGCATGGTTCGACTCATTTCTTGTAGAGTTCTATTCTTTCTTTCTACTACCCCATTCGATTGTGGAGTGCGTGGAGCCGAGAAGTTGTGAGTAATACCATTAGCGTCACAAAAAGCTCCGAATTGCACTTCATTATCGAATTCCCTACCATGATCCGTCCTAATAGACACTATGGGTCTTCCTAGTTGTCTTTGGATCCTTTTGCTTAATATTTCAAAATAGTTAAAGGTTTATGTTTTGTTCTTTAAAAATTTTGTCCAAGTATACCTAGAGTAGTCATCCACTATTACCAAAGTATAGTAGTTGCCTCCATAACTTTGGATAGCGGATGGACCAAATAAATCCATATGTAGTAATTCTAGACACCTAGTTGTGGACACCATGTTTTTAGCTTTATGACTCGAATGAGCTTGTTTTCCTATATTACAAGCATCACAAAAATGATGTTCATATTTTAACTTAGGTAGATCTCTTACTAGATCTTTGGATGATAGTGATTGAAGAAGTCACATGTTGGCGTGACCCAATCTTCGATGCCATAAGGTCAAAGTATCATCCATAGAGGTAAGACATAGTTTGTCTTTAGGTTCATTACCGATTTTAATGACATAGACTCCATGTTTCCTAATTCCTCTTCCTATGGTTATGCCATTTTTAAGTATCTTACTACCGGTTTCGGTAAAAAGTACATTGCACTTTTTATCACATATTTGTCCTATACTTAAGAGATTAAAGTTTAGGTTTTCTACGTGACACACATCGTTAATGGTTAGAGATTTGTTAGAAATCGTACCTTTACCGATGATTCTACTTTTGCTATTTCCAAATACCACATTACCTCCATTAATGGATTCATATGTGGAGAATAGATTCCTATTGCCCGTCATGTGCCTTGTGCACCCGCTATCCTTAACCCATTCATCGGGGTATAGGTCGACCTTTAAGCACACCTAAAACAATAATAAACTCAAAAGTTTGGTCCCCATTTGTTCATGGGTCCATTAGTGTTAAACATTCCATTCATGTTAGACACGTATGGATAAGATGACTATGCATTCCATGGAGCAAAGTTTTGAAAAGGAAAACCGTTTTGCATGTTTTGATTCCATCCCATTTGATGGTTACTTTTCGGGTAAACGTTATTAGGTCTCCTAAATGAGTTAGGTTTTGAAAAAGATGGAGCTTTGTTTCTTGCAAAAGTAGGATTATATTTTCGAGGTGGTTGTCTAGTGGTGACATGATTTGGTTTCTTCCTATTAACTATGACAAACTCAGTTCTAGATGAAGAAGCTACATTATTGCTAATGTTTGCTACAGCAGATCCACGGATCCCTTTTTCTACACTAGCCGGTTCCCTTTTTAGAGGATCCGTGGGATCCGCCACAACAGTGGCTGGTTTTTCTAGTTCTTTAACAAATTTTGTTTCTTTACTTTCACTAGTTGATGGATCAAGTTGTTGACTACCTAGACCCTTTTGATTGTTACCAGTTTTAACGCTATCGAGTATTGTATCTAAAGTGTTCGTGCTCATTCTAGCAATTTTAGAATCTAAGTGATCCACTAGTGTTTGAAGTTGAACGCAAAGTTCACATTCACCACTTGCTATTTTACCTTTCTCTAAACGTTTTAGTTTTGCTTTTAATTCTATGACTTCTTTATCTAAATGTTTATTTTGACTCTTTAAAAGCTTGTTTTTGTTAACTAGTTTTAAGCTAATATTGCATAGTTTATCATATTCATTATGCAATGAGTCGTCATCAAGTGATGAGCTACTATAGTATTCAAGACATAACCTCGTCATTTGCCATAAGACAAATTTCTTCATCCTCCTCGTCGCTCATTCCCCACGTGCCACTTACAAACGCCTTTTGATCATCCCGTTTGGGACACTTACTAATAAAGTGGTTTGGGTCCCCACACTTAAATCAAGTACGAGCATCCTTTGGCTTCTCGTCCTCTTTGCTTTTCCGAAAGCCTTTCTTATCGTCATACAGTTGTTTGACGTATCTACCCTTTCTTCTAAAGAACTTTTTAAAGTCCCTTACCGCCATAGCGTACTCTTCGTCGTCACTACTCGAAGATGAGTTCTCCTCATCGCTCGAAGCCTTTTTGGCTTTAAGGGCAAGAGATTTGTGTTTCTCTTTCACATTTGAGGCTTCGGAATCTTTAGCAAGGACAAGCTCGTATACTTTTAGGTTGCCTATGAATTCATCGAGGGTGAGGATTGTCAAATCTTTTGACTCTTCGATTGCCGTCACCTTGGATCTCCACTTCGATGGAAGTGCCCTTAGATATCTCCTAACATGGTTACGGCTAGAAAAGGATTCATCAAATGCTTGTAAAGATGTAATAATAGTATTAAAGTTAGCAAATGAATGATCTATAGTTTCCTCATCCGATATTGAAAATTGTTCATATTGTTGAACAAATAAATCAATTTTATTATTTTTAACTTGTTGGTTGCCTTGATGAGTTACAACTAAAGAATTCCAAATTTCTTTAGAGGTTTTAAGCATAGAAATTCTTTCGAATTCCTTTTTCGGTAAAGCATTATATAAAACCATTTTTGCTTCATTATTTTTAGAAAGTTTTTTCTTCATTTCATCATTTAGTTTATCATGAGGTATGTGAACTAAATTTCCTTTATCATCATTTGAGGTAGCCTCAAAATCACCTTCAACAATAATGTACCAAAGATCAATATCTTTAGACTTCACATATGTTTCGAATCTATTTTTCCAATATATAAAACCATTAGTTTCAAGTAGTGGTGGTCGTTGCATAGATTGCCCTTCCTTATAATTTTCAGAACCCATAGTGATCGAAAAGTTTTTAAAATACAACTTTATTTTAAAACTTTTATAAACTTAGCTCTTGATGCCAATTGTGGAAAACTAAAAGGGGGGGTTGAATAGTTTTGCCGATTTAAAGTTGATTTCAAAAACTTTAGATTCGATATTATATGAAATCGTATGGATGTTGAGAACGTGTAGATCTAATGATAATGCAAGCAAATAAATAAAGTTAAGGGATAGAAATGACACAACCGATTTATAGTGGTTCGGCTACAAGGTCACCTTCCTTGCCCTACTCCACTCCCCGAGTCACCTACTCGAGAGTTCAAGCACTATGTCAACAAACTCCTTCACTTGGCGGAGAAGCCTTCACAACGTTGCTTACACTTTTTCCGGTACAAAGCTAGATACCGAGTCCGTAGCACGGTGGACCAAACCAACATAACTATTACACAACAAATATGTGAAATATCAAATACAAGATCTTCGCTACAGAAATCTTGCGGAGTGACAAATCAATCAAGGACCCCTTGCTTGGATGACTTGTAGAATGCTCGTGATCTCGCCTTAGAGAAGGACCTATATGAGGATCACAAATAGAAAGAAAGAAGAACAACTCTCTAGATCAAGTGATCTATATGTTAGAAGAGAATGAGAGTGTATGAGAGATTTAGTAAGAAGAGGGGTAAGTTAGAATGAAGAAATGGCTCTCTATTTATAGGCAAATTTCTCCTCTGTTCCACGGATCCCACGGATCCCTTCCACTTGGGATCCGTCTAGTGTAATCCTAGGGATCCGTGGTACGCTCCTCTTTGCCCATGGGTTTTTTGGTTATGGGTCATGGGTTATGGGTTGGTTTATGGGTTTTCTTTAGATTCAATGTATCTAAGTATACATTGTATCAAGTCTTCTTTGGTATGGGTTAAGATCCATAGGTTATGGTCCATGGGTTATGGTTTTTACCCATCCTAATAAACTATTACAACAAATGCTTAATTATTACATTTTTGTATTTAAATGGCTATATGTAAATGCTTTACAAAAATAACATGTATCCTTATAATTATACTTAAGATAACATTATATTTGTTATCAACAAAACACAAAGAGATCGCAAAATATTAATAAACGTTTTTACGGTTTATTTGTATTAACAGAGGTTTTAAAGATTTTGAGAAGACACAAATTTTTCTGGATTTGAGAAAGGATTTTGACAGAGTTTAGTTGCAGAAAATAATTTGTGTGTGTTATGTGGTTTTTGAAGAGGGTATTTATAGAGTAGTGAGAGGGGTGGTTTTTGTATAAACGTGGATATGTAAAGACCATTTTTGAAATCATTTGATATTCCACATTTAATGCCACCCACCACTTCACGCAGTAAAATCCCGTCTTTCAAGGAAAAAAGTTGCAATGCACAGTAAAAGTGCACTTTAGCAGTAATAAAATATCCATAGGATATTTTATGTGAGAGAAGGCATTTAATGCCAAGTGGGGTGAGGTAAATGATGATACTCCTGACAGTAAGACATGTATTCCTATATTAAATTGGTGGGATTACCAACCTAGGACATTTAAGTAACTAATACTTGGTGCATTTAGTTACTCATTCAATGCTTTCTGTCAGGGACCCTGAGTAAGTCTTACTCATTCAGTGAGAGGTTTGTTTTGGATGTTCAGGGAGAATGAACCATTTCAGAGAACTTACTGAGATTGGTTTTCAGATACCTGACTTTCAATGTCAAGCATTCCCAATTCAGCTTTCAGTCTCCTGAAGGTAGGTTCATCCAAGGGTTTTGTGAAGATATCAGCCAGTTGATATTCAGTAGGGATGAAATGAAGTTCAATGTCTCCCTTCATTATGTGATCCCTGATGAAGTGATATCTGATATCAATGTGTTTGGTTCTTTGGTGGAGGACAGGGTTGTTGGAGATTGCAATAGCACTGGTGTTATCACAGAAGATGGGCACCATTTTGTAATGGATGTCATAGTCACTGAGTTGACTTTTCATCCATAATACATTGGCACAACATCCTGCTGCAGCTACATATTCAGCTTCAGCTGAGGACATAGCCACTGATTGTTGCTTTTTAGCACTCCAACAAACTAGTTTTCCTCCAAGAAATTGACAGGACCCTGAGGTACTTTTTCTGTCCATGTTACAGCCAGCATAATCAGAATCAGAGTAACCCTTGAGGTCAAACCCTGAGCATTTTGGATAATAGAGTCCAAGGTTTGGGGTTCCCTTTATGTACCTGAGTATTCTTTTGGCTGCTGTGAGATGGGATTCTTTAGGATTGGACTGATATCTTGCTATTAGACAGACTGAGAATTGAATGTCTGGTCTGGAAGCAATTAGATACATCAGTGAGCCAAAAATCCCTCTAAAATGAGTTTGATTGACTGATTTGCCAGTGAGATCAGGTCCAAGGTTGTTAGGTGGGACCATTGGAGTCTTCACTGAGGCACAGTCAGATATCTCATATTTCTTCAAGAGATTTCTTGTGTATTTCTCTTGACTGATGGATATTCCTTTATCAGTTTGCCTGATTTGTAGTTCAAGAAAGTATGTGAGTTCCCCCATCATGCTCATTTCAAACTTCTTTGTCATCAGTTTTTCAAACTGTTTGCAAAGTTTGTAGTTTGTTGAGCCAAAGATGATGTCATCAACATACACTTGGACTAGAATCACATCCTGTTGAGTTCTATAGACAAACAGAGTGTTGTCTATCTTTCCTCTGACAAACTTGTTTTGTATCAGGAAGGCTGAGATAGTTTCATACCATGCCCTGGGAGCTTGTTTAAGTCCATAAAGGGCTTTGTCAAGCTTGCAGACATAGTCAGGGAATTCACTACTCTCAAAGCCTGGAGGTTGCTGAACATATACATCTTCCTTGAGATCACCATTTAAGAATGCACTTTTAACATCCATCTGGTAGACCCTGAAGTTCATGTATGTTGGATATGCAAGAAAGATCCTGATGGCTTCCATTCTTGCAACAGGAGCAAATGTTTCATCATAGTCAATGCCTTCTTGTTGACTATAACCTTTGGCTACAAGTCTGGCTTTGTTTTTAATGACAGTGCCATTTTCATTAGTTTTGTTTCTGAAAACCCACTTCATTCCTATGACTACTACATCCTGAGGACATTTGATCAAGGCCATGACCTTGTTTTTATCAAACTGTTGCAGTTCTTCTTGCATAGCCTGAACCCAGCTTGGGTATTTTAGAGCCTCAGTGACACTTTTAGGTTCTATCTCTGATAGGTAATCAGCATATAGACATTCATTGGCTGTAGCTGTAGTTAAGTTAGCAGCCATGCTTCTAGTGAGCATGCCCTCAGTGGGTTCACCAACGATGTTTACAAGCTCAATGTCCTGAGATCTTGTCCACTTACTTTGTGGTCTGGGATATGAGCTTGAAGATGTCACTGGGAGTTCAGGTGTGAGTTCAGGTGCAAGAGCCACATGATCATTTAGATCATCTGTTGAGGTATCTTGTTCTGGTAGAGGTTCTTGAGTTATAGGATCCTGATCATTTGGTTCAGTGTTACCTATCCCAGTAGGGACTGATTGATTATCAATGAATTCACTGATAGTTGGTTGTGACAGGTTGTGAGGCAAGACATAATATGAGATGTCAGCATTAGCTTGGTATGAGGAATTGGTTTCAGTGTTGTACTCATCAGGAGGATATCTTGATGAGTTATCAATTCCTATTTCTTCCACTGAAGTGTTGGTGAACCTGATGCTTTCTATACTTTCATCAAAGGTGACATGATAGGTTTCCTCAACTTGTTGTCTCCTTGTGTTAAATACCCTGAAGGCTTTGGAGATCAGTGAGTAACCTAGAAAGTATCCATCATCAGCTTTAGCATCGAACTTGCCTAGATGATCCTTGTGGTTATGAATAAACACAGGACATCCAAACACATGGAAGTAGCTGATGTCAGGAAGTCTACCTTTGAATATCTCATATGGAGTTTTATTATGTCTTTTGACAATGATTGACCTGTTTTTTAGTGTAACAGGCTGTTTTAACTGCTTCGGTCCAGAAATGCTTTGAAAGGGCTGAGCCATTTAACATGGTTCTTGCAGCCTCAATGAGAGTTCTGTTTTTCCTTTCAGCTACCCCATTTTGTTCAGGGGTATAAGGAGATGAGAAATTTTGGGAGATTCCCTTCTCATCACAGAAACTCTCAAGCTCAGCATTTCTAAATCCATTACCATTGTCAGTTCTGATTTGTTTCACTATAAGTCATTCTGGTTTTCAATGTTCCTGATGAATGACATTATAGTATCAGTTGCCTGACTCTTTTTGGAAAGAAAGTATACCCAAGTGTATCTTGAATACTCATCAACAATGACAAGTGTATACTTCTCATGATGGATTGATCTAGGACTGACTGGTCCAAAGAGATCCATATGCAAGAGGTGAAGGCAGCTTTTGATAGAGAAGTTTTGCTTGGTTTTGAAAGATGCTCTTTTATGTTTGCCTTTTTCACATGCTGAGCATGGTTTATCTTTTGCAAAAGCCAGTGATGGTAAGCCAAGGACCTTGTTTTGTTTTTCCAAGTTGTTGATGTTTTTGAAGTTTAAGTGTGAGAGTCTCTTGTGCCACAACCAATTAATAGTTTCAGTGGCTTTGGCAAAGAGACAGGTTCCATCTTTAGAGAGAGTTGACATGTCTAAGACATAAACATCCTCTCTCCTAGGAGCAATCAACACAACTTCCTTGTTGGCATTGAAAATGGTACCTTGTTTGTCATTGAATTGTACAATGTACTTAGCATCACATAGCTGACTGACACTGATGAGATTGTATTTGAGACCATTGACATAAGCAATCCTAGAGAAAACTATTCCATTGCAGTTTACTGAACCATAACCTTCTATGGGACATGATGAGTTATCACCAAATACTACCTTTGGCCCTGGTTGCTTTACATACTTGTGCAGATATTCCTTCACACCAGTCATGCTTCTTGAGCATCCACTGTCTAGATGCCAGATAGGCTCCCTGGCATGCCTCTGCACAAGTAGTAAACTGAATTAGTTTCTCTTCGTGACCCACTTACTAGTGGGCTTGGGTCTCATGGTCTCTTTGAATTGAGTAATCGATTCATGGTCAGTGGTGGAGTGCAATGAGCTACCACAGGTTTTGCATTTAGAGACTGAGGATGACTCAGTGGATTTTGGTTGTTTTGAACTTCTCCTTGCATGGATGACATTGTCATGCTGAGATGTCTTATGAGCTGTGTTACCGCAAATATCACAACATATGTTCATAAGACAATCATCAGGGCGATGATCATTAAAGCCACAGTGTGGGCAAGGAGGAAAAGGCTTTGCTCTCAACTTTTGAGCTTTGGATGAAGAAGCATACTGATGACCAACTTTGGTGTAGTTTTCTTGATTGAGAGAGCTCACATATTGCAAGTGGTCAGCAGTCCTGTGATCATCCTTTTTACAGATCATGCAAAAAAGGATTCTATAACAATTTTCAGTGGTATGACTGGTATAGTGGCACATATCACACTTCTGCTTGTTTTTGGTGGTGGCTCTTGACTTTGAGGAACTAGAGGAAGCTGACTTTGTCTCCTTGATTGGTTCAGGGACCTTTTCAATAGATTCCATTTTGTCAGTTAGCTTCCTCACAAGTTCAGTCAGTTGCTGAATCTGATCAGCTTCAGTGGGGACTGAGGATGTGGAATTTTCAGTGGGGGTGGATTCTTGTTGAGTTGGTTTTGATGGTCTTTTCAAAATGGTTCTACCAAGTCCAGACCTTTCTTTAGAAGAGTGTGGATTGTAATGTAATGGAGTAAGCTCAGAGCTAGGATAAGCACCCTGAAGAGGTTCTAAAGGTGGAAGTGGTGCTTGAGATTCATCTTCAGACTCAGAGATGTGTTCAGTGCTACTGGGCACATCTGGGAGTCCAAGCATGCTCTTTAGAGCTTGACTTTCAGGCTCTAGAATTCTTCCAGAGTCAAAGTTAGGAAGCTTACTCTCAGGATTAAGTCTTTCAATCCAATCACTGGGCTTGGGAACAGACAACATATTGGTAATCATGCCACCAGACACAAATGGTTTAGGACTCTGGTCTTTGTTGTGAGAGTCAGAAAGATGATGTTCACCTATGACTCTCTTTTTGCTACTGGGAGCACCCACAGCATCAAAGACTCTTGGATTCTTGTTGGTCCAACTATCAATGATTTCTTTTTCTTTTTTAAGTTCATCTTGAAGAGCCTGATTTCTTTTAACTAATTCAGTGTTTTGAATTTGTAAGGTGATAGCCTCAAGCTTGTTTTGTTTTAATACAAGTAACTCATCCCTACACTTATTCAATTCAAAACTTAACTTGTTGTACTTAGAAAAAAGATTTAGTCTTTGCTCCTCTACAAACTTAAGATCAACATTGATATAGTTCATATAGGACTGCCAATCAGAATCATCATCCATAGAAAGTAGAATATTTACCTTCTTCATTGTGATGTTGACCCATTCTCCATTTCTGGCATGATTCTTTCCAACAGCTAGCTTGTCTTCCTCTGAGAGGGCCATCAGTGTGCTGACATGCACCATTTCATCATCTGATGAGACTGGCTCTTCATCCCAGTCGAAGGTTTCAGCAACAAGACCTTTGTTTTTACCCTGCACATATTGAACACTTTTTGGTTCTGAGGGACTGGCCTCAAGTAATGCAAGCTTAGCCTTAATCTTCCTATACTTGGCTTCAAAATATATTGTTTTGTTCTGGTCAGATTTATTCTGAAATTTTTGATGAGACTGATAGATTTTAGGTTGAAATTTGCTAAAGCCTGAGGACTGATTTGACCCTGATAGTCTGTAAGAGGGTTCAGAAATTGTTTTTGAAAAACAGTCCTTTGCAAAATGGCCTCTTTTGTGACACTTAAAGCATTCAGTGTCCTCATTTGCTTTAGCAGTTGAAAAACCTTTGTTTCTTTTAATAAACCTTCGAGAGTTTGCAAGGAGTGCCCTTTCTTGAAATTCAACGTTCAGGTCATTTAGGTACTCCTCACTTGATCTCTCATCAGGCTCATCATCTGAATTTCTTGAAAATCTTGAACCACATTGTTAGAAAAGAAGGCAGTTGATATAGGTGAGGTGATGGTCAGGGACTTCTTGACTTCCTGAGATTTCTTTAAGTCAGGGTATCGTCTGTTGATGAGGTTTTCCTCATAGACAAATTTCCCATAAATTTCAGTAAGTTCAAGAGTTTGGATGTGATTTGCATTTCTAAGTCCCTGAGAGAAGTTCAACCATTTCTCAGGGAGACAATTAACAAAACCAACATTTATCTCATGTTTAGATAACTTAACACCATCATTAGCCAGTTCATTTAAAAGAGTTTTGTAACGGGTGTAAGTTTGAGAGAGAGTTTCAGAATCCTTAGCCCTGAAGGTATTATACTCAAGTTTCAGGTCCATTATCCTATTTTCCTTGGTATCAGATGGACCTTCATGGCTATCGACCAGGTCATCCCAGGTTTGTTTAGCCGTGTTACAGCTTATAACTGACTCCATTATATCATCAGGAAGACATGATATGATGATACTTTTGAGTCTTTGGTCCTGGTTGACCACTCTCCTTTCATCCTGAGTCCACTGAGCTTCTGGTTTGGGCAAACCTTCAGCAGTCTTTGGGACAAATAGACCCTCATTAATACACTTGATATAATAAGGTTCCATCCCAATCAAATAGCAAAGCATACGTTTTTTCCATTTGTTGAATTTGCCAACTTCAAGTCTAGGGGCAACAGCTGAATAAGCTCCACCCTTTTTATCGACTAGTTGGGGTACATCAATTTCAGCCATAGGAATCCTGATTTAAAAACTTTTTAGAGCGGCATAAAAGGTTTTATAGTCAGCCTGGCTCTGATACCACTTGTTGTTCCCTATTCACTATCGTTTAAAAAACAATTAAGTACTTAAAACAATTTAATAGTGAATAATGACTGAAATTAACGTAAGTAAAACACACTAACTAATTTTCAACATCATATTCTTATTAGAAATAAATCAAAAGAATACGTTACCCAAGTACTTGCGGAATAGTACTTGGGATTGAAATAAAAATTTTGGGTGACTCCTCTCTAAGCTCAGGCTAAGTCTGACCACAACTCTTAGAACCCACTGAGCTAGCTCAAGGATAAAGTTTTATTTGGAGGAGTGAAAAGTTGGCTTGTGTGTATGTGTGTTTTTACAATTCACAAGCTTAAACTTTTCACTCATTCTCTTATGCTATTTATACAAGTATGATTTTAACTTTAACCTAGAAGACAAACACATTGATCACAGTAATCACGAATATAGATATATTCGATTACTGTTTACTTTGCTATTAGTAGTCAGGCGGCGAAGCTTCTTTCCTTAACAGAGAATCCTTTAGTATCGCCGCTTACTCTAAATGGGAAGATATGGCTTTAGTAGATAGGGACTTAGTTTTATCTGGGTAAAGCACTTGGGGACTTAGTTTTATCTGGGTAAAGCACTTGGGGACTTAGTTTTATCTGGGTAAACTTTTCCCGCCTAGTCCCGCTCATTCTTCAGTCTTCAAAGCCTTCAGTCTCTTCCTTCAGTTTGTCTTCAGTGCTAACAGTTGGAGAGGAGTCTTAGGGATTCAGTCAGTTATTATCATCACTCACTGAATCCACCATCTTCTTCTTGACTTAGTCTTCACCCGTTAAGTTCCGCCTTGCTGAGTGGAGAGGCTTCTTCTTCGCCTCGTACTGAGTATCCTGAAGATGGCTCACTGAGAGTCTATGCACTCAGTGACCTGATAGTATTTAACGGATTGAACACTTAGGTTATTTTCTATTCAAATCCTAGATTAAGGGGTTTGGGTATTTACTGAACCCAACACTTTTGCTTTAAGGAACCATAATAAAATTGGATTCATTGATGGTACTTATTTGAGAGATAACTCTAATTTTGCTCTTGCTAATCAATGAGATACTTGTAATTCTGTTATTATTACTTGGATTTTGAGTTCTCTTAGTTCTGAATTGTTTGTTGGTGCCATATATGCTAAAACTGCTTATCAGATGTGGAACGATCTTAAAGATACATATGATAAAGTTGATTGTTCAGCAGTCTTTAATCTGCATAAAAATATAAATTCCTCAAGTCAAAGTGGGTCCTCTCTTGCTGATTATTACAATATTCTTAATTCTTTATGGAAACAATTTGACTCTATGATCAATTTACCACCCTGTACTTATGAGGCTGCAAAACACTTTGAAACACATAATAAGCTAATCAAGTTCATGCAGTTTCTTATGGGCCTTGATGAAAATTATGTGTCTATTAGAAGTAACATTTTAACCGGAGACCCTTTACCTAATGTCAAAATTGCTTTTTATGTTGTTTCTAGGGAAGAATCTCATAGAAAATTTTCTTCTGGAAACAATTCTGTTAAACCTAATGCTACAACCTTTGCTGCAAAAACCTTTGATGGTGTAAAAACTTTTGATAACAGGAAAGGGTTTAACAATAATAACAATTTTAACAAAGGGTCTAGTTTCAATACTGGTAATAATTCAAACAACGGAGGACCAAATCGAAATCTTAAGTGTACTAACTGCAATAAACCTGGCCACACTGTTGAAATATGTTATGATCTTGTTGGTTATCCTGCTGGGTATGTTAAAAGGAACTTCAATGCTAACTCTAAACCTGTTACTAGTAATAATGCTTCTGCTGATGTTAATCATGTTACTGATAATAGAGCTAGCAACTCTCATGTCTCTTTGTCTAATGAACAGCTTGCTAGGCTCATGAGTCTTCTTAATGACAACAATGTGTCGTCTGCCAATGATCGGGTAAACTGCCCGTTAGTATGTGTTAGTCCTAGTATCTATTAGTTTATAAATGTAAAACATGATGGAAAATGCACATCACCTTGTGAGATGGAACGAGAAATGTTTTATGGTCAGCCTGAAGAAATTTTGGAGTTTGCGTATACCTCGTTCAAAGTTGTGTTGTTCCGAGTTAAATGGTTCGACACTAGCAATGAAGGACATAAAGTCAAACGTTTTGCCATTAGAAACAACATGACACAAATCCTCGCATGTAGTGTTACATGTAATGTTTCGTTTGAAGATCAACCTTACATTCTCGCAACACAAGCAAAACAAGTCTTCTACCATGAAGATCCGGCCAGACGACCACTCCAATGGAAGGTCGTCCAAAATGTGAATCATAACACAACCTGTGATGTTATCGTAGTAGAAGAAGATCATGATGTTATACATGACAACAACTCATCTGATCTCGAACTGTCTACTGATTTCTATTTTGAAACCTTGAATATCGATGGTCAATCAACGGAAGTTCAGGAACTGATACGCTTACGCAGCGCGTTCGGGGTCAAAGGAACTTCCTTTTCGTCGATCAAGTTTTTCAACACCCTAGGCAGTGAACCTAATCGTTGTAGTGTAGTATTAGGGTAAGCCACGGGTATTGATATCGTTCTCTAGGGGAATAAAAATGCTAGTAAGAAGTTACTACGCTAAGGTTGGGGTTGAGGAAGATTATTTTTTACCTTTTTTATATTTTTTAGAAAATGGAAAGGTACAAATCTCTGGGTTTGGATTTGGGGGTTTGGTATTTCTACCGATTACTCTACTTATTTATTCTAATTAACTAAGCTAAGGGTAGTCTATGTCTTTTGTTGTGTGCTCGTATGATGATTAAAAATGTGTTTACTTAGATTTTATTACTCCCTAGTTATCTCCTATTGATGGTTGAATTGTCACGTCCTTATTCTTAACGCGTTGTGTTTCTAAGGTCGTAGGGTATGCGTTTATCCCTAACTCTTTGAAACTACCAAAGGTTAATGACTACGAAATCTCTAGGATTCATAAACTTAACTCTAAGGTATTCTTTGGATGTTTAGCCTACAATTCCACTAGTAACTATATGCTAAGGTTCAACAAAAATTAATCAAGCATTAATAACACAACGAATGACCTATCGCAATACTAGGACAATCACAATTAAGATAATAGACAGCCAATCAATATTCAATAACTAGGTTTCATATTACCTAAGCAAACACACAAGTAAATTAGCCAGACATGGAGAACATGCAAGCATACACACAATCAATTGAAGACATAATTGAATCAATGAAGTAAAACTTTTATCTTGATGTAAAATAGGGTATGGAATCCTAAAATACTGGACAATACAGCCTTGGTTCTGTTTAGGTTTTTACTCCACAAAACTACCTCTCTAAAACTGAAAAATTCGGATTCTATATATAGTGTTACAAACTGCGACGGCGTCACTCTTTAATTGTGACGCCGTCGGGTCGCCGTCATTAGGTTTTCGTCTTGGCCACGTTATCATTGTGACGGCGTCACCTTATGCCTGTGACGCCGTCACCTTCAGTCTCTGACGCCGTCTTGATCAAATCTAGGACGTCTGAGCTGCGACGCTCTACTCTTTTAAAACCTGATGCCGTCTCTTGTAAATAAGCAATTTGGCTACTGAGTCGCCACAAAAAATGTTGCGACGGCGTCACAGTTGAACGCTGACGTCGTCCCCTTCAGTTCCAGCAGCTTGAGTGTCTCGATTCTTGACTTTGGCCATTTTCTTCGTATATTCGCGCCTTTTCGTCCGAATAAGTGTCATTCCAGCAATTTGCCTTCAAGAGACCTAAAAAGTGAAAAGGAACGAAATTAAGTAGTAACGGATACAAAAGTGATCAATTAAGGGCTTAAATGACCCCTAAAAAAGGTACCTTTTAAATCCTTATCAAATATCCCTACACTTGGTATTTGCTTGTCCTCAAGCAAATGTGCTTTTAGCCAATTAATTTATAAGTTAGGGGTCATGAAGCATTAGTTTAGAACGATTCACAACACATATAAGCCCCGCAAAAGTCTTAACAAGCATGGAATTTAAATACTAGCACCTCACATGGGGTGTTTGGATACTCACATCTCTCGGGTGTATATGAAATATAACAAGTTGGAAATGGAAGATAAACACTCATTAACCGGTCCTAGTACATAGATTACCATAGGCTTGAGACTAGATCAAACCTCCATCGCTTTGGCGTAAGCACCTAGGAAAAACTATCCAAGAGGTCTTTTAAAGGGTTGTAACGTTAGGCTTACGGTAGGGAAACAAAATGTTTGGAGGGATAGGCGATTTAGTGGTGGCAAGTCAAAAATCTTTATGTTGCAAGCATGCGAAGAATGGCGTTGCTAAGCCAAGACTCAACACTCTAAACTCTAGATAAATTGAAATAAACAAACATAAATTTAAAGATAGATGTAGGATGGTAGCCCGTATATTTTTTCATTATTATTATTATTATTTTTTTAATACACTTTTACTCTACCATCCTCTACGATAACATCAAAATAGTAGGGATTTATAGGCACATCCCTACACTTGAGTTTTTATTACTCTAACACTAATTTGACCAGAATTGAAATGATCAAAAAACTTGGAGTATATTATTACGCAAATAAAGGGAATTTGAATTTAATGTTCCCTTCCCGTCATTTTATAAAATTTAACTTTTCCCATGACTCCCAATCGTCCCAAAACTGTGTACAAAGGATATGACTCGACTTAGAAACTTATGCAAGCAAATAGATAATTGAACTAAGGGTTTAGTGTGATAACAATAATGCACTAAAAGTGAGTGCATACAAGGTAGGCTAAGGCGATTTTGGTGTACATTTGGGGGTGGATTGTAAACAATGCTCTTCATTGATATTCCGGAAAACCGACACATCACGAGAACCGCGAAAAGGATAGGCTCTGAGGGGTTAACTAAGGGTATCGTGTACTAAAGATGAGTACAACGCAAAGGTGTGGGGGAATTACTCAACCGATGTGGAAGAATTAATTATATTACAGGTATCAAACAAGGGTTATCCTAATGCCTCTTATCATTTAGTTATTCCTAACTACACAAGTGTAGTCTTACTAGCGATCTCGGAATGTATCACAAAACAAGTTCTAGAATCTATTATACTACCGGTTCACACTCTAAGCATTAAAGATGAATGCTTTAATTCCTACAAATCTAAGGGCGATCCTCACATTTTAGGTGGAATTTAAGTGGTAAAGGGTTTTTTTGTGCTAGTCATATAATTTTCTATCCATGAGATGCTTTATTAAGACTAATGGCCCACTCCTATATGTCATGAAAAATTTTAAATTTGGTGCCAAAATTACCCTAACCGATATTTCTCATGGTTTATTACACAAATGAAATTGGATAAGGCAAATAGTCAAGGATAAGCATAGTTTCAAAGTTCTCGTTTTATTTTCCCTCCCTACACTTAAACTGAACATTGTCCCCAATGTTCCCCGAAAGTATCAAAGTTATGATAATGAAAGGTAATTAAAAACGAAAAAAACTAGTACTCCCCTGATTAGCTCGGTAGGATCCGTGTGAAGTGGTGGTTAAATCTTTCTTCAAGAAGAATGTTTGCGTGAAAAGCTCCTTCTCATCTTATGTATCTTCGTCTTGATAAATTAAATCTGCACACTTGAAGAAAACAAACGAAACCTTCGCGTAAAATCGGCGGTAACAATATATATATATATATATATATATATATATATATATATATATATATATATATATATATATATATATATATATATATATATATATATATATATATATATATATATATATATATATATATATATATATATATATATATATGACTCTACTAAACTAGGATATAATGCTTGTGGAATGGATGTTTACAGATTTTCTAGAAAATTAAGACCTGGAAAATTCCAAAAATTTATAAGTAGCTCAAAAAACGAGAAAAATAGTAAGTTGTTTCTGCTCCTCCTGACGCCGTCAGGTTATCCTGACAGAAACTGGTCTGCGATTTTCTGGAAAAAATTCTGGAATTTTGTTTTTATCTTTAAAATCTGGAAAAATTTCCTGCAAAACATCCATTATGACTCGATACAAGCATTTGACTCGAACAAACACACATGTATATCTTTTAAATAATTGTAATTCTCATGTTCACGTTTCTTTTGAAAACGTGTGTAATCCTCCCTACACTTATCCCATATGTAAAATACCTTTATATGTATTTAAGACGAGGTTAAAGACAAAATAAAGCATTTTTACAAATTTAAACATGAGAATAAACAATCAATAAAAGATACACGACACACAAAGAAGCAAACAATTAAGCATGGGTTGCCTCCCACGAAGCGCTTTTCTTTATTTATGAGTCTTGTAGCTAGACTCGAAGTCGTGCCCCTACGTGACTTCATTACCGTCACCTTCTACCTCATGACGGTCTCTATTGGGGGATTCCATGTTGTAGAAGTGCCCTATGATGCACCTTTCTAAGAGGTCGTCCTCTCCCCACTGGGTTCTATATTCCGGTCCTAAGTTCAAGCAATCCTTATAGAACCCGAAAATCTTATTCATCAAATAATCAACTCCCTTCTCCTTATCTTCCTCATTCCTATAGTAGACCGATAGCTTAATTTCTTTTTCATAATTGGATAGTGATGAAAATTTTTCAATCTTAAAGGGCATTTGGTAGGCTACATCATCGGTCTTATCCTTGAATCTCACTATTCCTAACGACGAATCATAGGTCATCCCGGTGTTTTCTATGAAAGGCTTTCCTAGAATAACGTGGGATAAGCTAGGATCTATGGTTGTACTAATATCATCCACTATTATGAAATCTGTAGGAAACGTGAAACTACCTACATAAACGGGCAATCCCTTAACTCTACCAAGAAAATTGCAACTAACCCTAGGTTTATCGGGATCTTGCCTAGTTGGGATAGGCTTCTTCATTACCCAATTATAGTAGGTGCTAGTCATGATATTTATCGGGGACTTGCGATCAATGTAGGCCTTTGCCACGAAATGGTGTCCTATGCAACATGGTATGTTAAGATTCCAAGGGTTCCCAAACTTGATCCTAGGGCTTCTCCTAACATACATGTGACGGAGGTCACGTACTAAGTGTGGGTGGCGAGAGAGTTCTTCTTCCGTAGGAAACTTATTGAAATAGTCATTGCCTACTTCATCTACTTCCTTGGTTGTTTCATTCCTAGGTGAAGAGTTGGACTTGAAGCCAAAGATCAATGCCGTGATGAGGGACTCTATGGAGTAAGTCCTTGAATCGAGTCCATGCTTCGTAGAGAGATTCACCTTGACGTTGTTGGAACATCAAGATTTCATTCCTAAGCTTAGTAGTTCTCCCCAGTGGGAAAAATTGAGCAAGGAAACGAGAGGTTAGATCATCCCAACTTGAGATGGAGCCGGCGGGAAGTCGCTCAAGCCAATTACTAGCTTGGTCCCGTAGAGAGAATTGGAAGAGACGCAGATGCGTGGTCTCCCAAGTAGTAGCATCGAGGTCGATGGAATCGACAATTTTAAAGAAATCCTTAAGATGCTGATTAGGATCTTTGAAACGAAGTCCATGGAATGCACATCCGTTTTGCACCAACCGAATGGTGTCGTATCGCAGGGCCGTAGTTTGGGCTTGGTCGGGAAGCTCAATGGTGTTCCTATAGCCTAGGTGGCTTGGTCTTGAGTATTCACCAAGAGTACAGCCTCTTGGTGGGTCATTTGGTGGTGGGTTGATGAGTGGTGGTTGGTTATCACCTTCCATGATGAAAAGTGATGGGGTTACGAACAAAGGTCACGAAGAAGGGGGATAGACTACGAGGAAGCTAAAAATGGGAAAAAAATCTTACTTGATAGGAATCAAGCAAGGAAACCTAAACGAGGTGGACTCCTAACTAGCTATTCTATTCCCCAGCAGCGGCGCCAAAAAACTTGACATGCTTACACAGCGCGTTCGGGGTCAAAGGAACTTCCTTTTCATCGAGCAAGTTTTTCAACACCCTAGGCAGTGAACCTAATCGTTGTAGTGTAGTATTAGGGTAAGCCAATGGTATTGATATCGTTCTCTAGGGGAATAGGAATGCTAGTAAGAGTTACTATGCTAAGGTTGGGGTTGAGGAAGATTATTTTTTACCTTTTTTATATTTTTTAGAAAATGGAAAGGTACGAATCTCTGGGTTTGGATTTGGGGGTTTGGTATTTCTACCGATTACTCTACTTATTTATTCTAATTAACTAAGCTAAGGGTAGTCTATGTCTTTTGTTGTGTGCTCGTATGATGATTAAAAATGTGTTTACTTAGATTTTATTACTCCCTAGTTATCTCCTATTGATGGTTGAATTGTCACGTCCTTATTCTTAACGCGTTGTGTTTCTAAGGTCGTAGGGTATGCGTTTATCCCTAACTCTTTGAAACTACCAAAGGTTAATGACTACGAAATCTCTAGGATTCATAAACTTAACTCTAAGGTATTCTTTGGATGTTTAGCCTACAATTCCACTAGTAACTATATGCAAAGGTTCAGCAAAGATTAATCAAGCATTAATAACACAACGAATGACCTATCGCAATACTAGGTCAATCACAATTAAGATAAGAGACAACCAATCAATATTCAATAACTAGGTTTCATATTACCTAAGCAAACACACAAGTAAATTAGCCGGACATGGAGAACATGCAAGCATACACACAATCAATTGAAGACATAGTTGAATCAATGAAGTAAAACACATATCTTGATGTAAAATAGGGTATGGAACCCTAAAATACTGTACAAGACAGCCTTGGTTTGGTTTAGGTTTTTACTCCACCAAAACTACCTCTCTAAAACTGAAAAATTCGGATTCTATATATAGTGTTACAAACTACGACGGTGTCACTCTTTAATTGTGACGCCGTCGGGTCACCGTCATTAGGTTTTCGTCTTGGCCACGTTATCATTGTGACGGCGTCACCTTATGCCTGTGACGCCGTCGCCTTCAGTCTCTGACGTCGTCAACCTGATGCCGTCACTTGTAAATAAGCAATTTGGCTACTGAGTCGTCATAAAAAATGTTGCGACGGCGTCACAGTTAAATGCTGACGCCTTCCCCTTCAGTTCCAGTAGCTTGAGTGTCTCGATTCTTGACTTTGGCCATTTTCTTCGTATATTCGCGCCTTTTCGTCCGAATAAGTGTCATTCCAGCAATTTGCCTTCAAGAGACCTAAAAAGTGAAAAGGAACGAAATTAAGTAGTAACGGATACAAAAGTGAACAATTAAGGGCTTAAATGACCCCTCAAAAAGGTACCTTTTAAATCCTTATCAAGAACCACCACTAATCATTCCTGTTGATGACAACGATGATTATACTGAAGATGAAGACGATGTTCCTTATGATTTAGCAGTTTCTGATAATGAAGTCGCTACCAATTCTGATGATGAAGTTGCGGTTGTTGTTGTTTAGGACAGTGATGAGCCAGATTAATCTTAAATTGTAACTTGTAAAACGACACTTATTTGAATAGAATTGTTACGGATTTGTTTAAATCTGTATGTATTTGAATGTGTGCATGCTTATATTACTTTGTTTATGAATTTCTATATGTTATTCAACTATACTTTTACAGATGGCAACAACAGTCACGCGCGGTCACGGTGGTGTCGATGACCCACATCCCCCTTCCCATCAGATTGGTAGATTACTGAGGTAAGAATTTCAATATTATTTTAAAAGAAACTTAAACTTGATCATTTGAATTTGGTTACTTTTTATTTTATGACTTTTCACTCATTTCAATTTGTAAGATCGCGACCTCGAAGAGGAAGGGGCAGGGGAGGCGGGATGGCGGCGGGAAGGGTGTACTTCCAGCCTCAGATTGATTCGATGTTGGCCGAGAGAGACGAGAAGGTTTCTGAAGCTACACGAGTGGCTAAGGCCACTCGGCGCCAACTCGATGAGGTGTTGTCTCAATTAAGGAGTAACCCCCAATGGGTCGAGTTATACAGCCAGATTCCTTCCCGTAGCGAGATAGGCTCGGGCAGCGGGAGTGGCTCAGGTAGCGGGAGTGGTACAAGCGGTGGCTATGGCGAGAATGGCAGCGGGGATGACGAGGGGCAGTAGTATGGGTATATATGGGCTTTTTTATGTGACTTATCCTTTGAACTATATTTTGGCGACCAATATATTATTGTTGTATACTTTAAACATGTTATGTACTATTTTGGTGACTTGTAACTTGCGAATATTGAAAAGTTTTTTGATTGGCAGCTAGTTGTAGATTAGAACACCCATTTGTAGACTTTGTAACGTTTTAATGTATTAGACGGTGTTTAGCAATTATATATAAGTGTTTTAGCCGTTCTAAATTGTTTTCCGATATTGGCATGTTAGTTTTGGATGTGTACATGCTTTGTTGTGTACAGGTTTTGGTAGATTTTTTTCGAAAAAAATTTTGAAAAAAATCTGGAAAACTGTTGATAGGCTACTGTGTAGAAGCAGTTGTATGTTTTGCCGAGGACGTGTCCTCGACAAAAGTTATTCAACTTTTGACTTTCGTTGATCTGGTTGCTAGTTTTGCCTAGGACATGTCTTCGACAATGAGTATACACGTTTTGACTTTCATTGACCGTTAGTTAATTTATTAATTAATTACAATGACTTTCCCCGAGGACATGTCCTCGGGAAAACATTGGTCGAACATTGCAAACGTTTGACTCGAAAAGGGCGTGGGCCTCACATTGTCCTCGGGATAGTGATTGCCGACGCTGCATTGCCGAGGACTGTAACCCGTTGACATGTCCTCGGCAATAACCTTTCTCGAAGATATGTCCACGACGAAAGCCTAAAAGTTTCCTCGCTAATTGAGGCGATTGTACTAGTTTGTTCAGTTTCAAATAATGATTTTTTAAAACGACATCTTAACATTTCAGTATTTCCTTTTATTTTACCAAAACAAAAAGCTCAAACAAAATATGTAAGTGACGCATAAATATATAAAGATTATTAATCTCAACCTTTATATGATACTGTATTATAACTAGATTTCCTAGAGAACTTTTTTATATTAATAGATAGAGTATCCATAAGATATCCCAGTAGCTGAGAATATAAAAAATCGAAGCAAAATCTTGCCTCGAGTTTTAACAGTAAAAAAAGTATTTACATCCAGTCTTCACTGAAAATAAACTGCTTAGCTAGTCTTATTCATCATAAAAAATAATTTTGCACTACAAAAGTTACAAATATGAGCAATAACTAGAAACGAGGAGTTGTCATAACAAGTAAAGGAGACTCCTTATGAACAGTTAGTCCGAAAATCTCACGCATGTCCAGTTCTTCAGGTTTTCCTTCATTTGGCAATGCCAAATCATATTTATACACTATATTTGCTAAAGCAAGTTCGCTAATAGCTGCTGCAAACTGAATACCAGGACACCCTCTTCGACCAGCACCAAATGGCAATAATTCAAAGTCAAACCCTTTATAGTCGATAGAACTGTTGAGAAACCTTTGTGGCTTAAAATTGTCTGGTTCTTCCCATAGCGAAGGATCTCTTGCTATAGCCCAAACATTGACCATCACTTGGGTACCTTGGGTGATATCATATCCCATTAACTTGACATATTGCATTGACTCTCGAGGAACAAGTAGTGGGAGTGGAGGATGTAATCGCAACGTCTCTTTGAGTACAGCTTTCAAGTAATGCATATTATGCGTATCATCTTCTGTAATCATGGATCTTCCTTCGGCTATTTTTGTTACCTCAGTTTGCAACTCTTTCATTATATGAGGGTGTCTTACTAGCTCGCTAAGTGCCCATTCTAGAAGTGTGGACGTTGTATCAGTTCCACCAGTAAACACATCCTGCAAGAAACAGAAATACTTGAAAATGTACTGTATGTTGTATATGATGCCTTAGTTTTTTTTAAAACAAATTGTAATATATGCATGCCTACAAGGTTACAACGCAACAAGCTAGAATGCTAATTATAAATAGTGAGATGAATTTTTTTACCAAGATGACGGCTTTAATTGTGTCTCTATCAAATATAAAGTTGGTTGTATCTTCGCTTTGAACATCTAGTAAGATATCAATTAAATCTTGGCTTTGATCATTTCCTTTATCATCGTTACCATCCACCATTTTGTTCCTGCTTACATGATCTTCAATAACACCATCAAAAAACTCGTCCATTTCTTTAGCAAGCTTATTTGTTTTTCCCTCTAGACCACGTAACCAATCCACCCACGATAGCCATGGAATATAAGTGCCAACACTCATAACACCAAATAGGATTTGAAGTCTTCCTAGCAAGTCTTTAAACTTTAAGCCACTAAATGTCCTTCCTAGAGCAACCTGACAAATTATGTTGTTAGTAAGTGAGACAAGCATCTCACTCAAATCAATCACGGAACCACTACTTTTGTCGATCATGTCAATCATACGAGTCATTTCTCTTTCTCGAATATGTCGAAATGATTGAACTCGTTTATTACTTAGAAGGTGGAGCACCGTAATGCTTTTGACTTGCCTCCAATGCTCTCCATATGGAGCAAATCCAACGTCCTTAGACCCAAAAGTAAGTTTATCGGGAATACTTAATTTAGGTCTGCTCGCGAATATTAAATCATGGGTTTTCATGACTTCTCGAGCTCCTTCAGCGGAGGAGACTACAAGCAAAGGTGCACTACCTAGGTGAATCAAAATTATTGGTCCATGCTTCTGGCTTAAAGCTTGGAAAGAGCGATGGAGGCTCGAGCCTAGTTGGTGGAGGTTTCCAATAATCGGAAGCTTTCTTGGTGATGGTGGGAGGTTTTTTCGTGTTTGAGAAATAGATGAAAGCCATTTAAGTGGAATCAACAGCAATATTAAAATGAAGAATGCTATAATCGGATAAAGTAGCAGTTGAAATGAGAGAAGAAACATTGTTATTTGTGATGGTTTTCTTAATTACAACTTTGTATATATGTGCAGGCGGGTGGCACATATCATATACGGAGTATATAGTATCAAAATCTGTCACAAATATATAGCCACAAATTTGGTATTTACATACACATAGGCTGTGTTTGGCGAGGGGTTTATGAGAGGCTTATGGGACTTGGACTTTTAAAATAAGCCGGCTTATAAAATAAATCTCGTTTGTCATGCGGATTTATGAAATCATAAGCCCCTAAAAGGGGCTAAAAACTTTAACCAGTGGCTTTTGAACAATAAATTAATTACTTATTTACCTACAAAAATATCTAATATATACAAAAACTCATTTAATTATGTCGTTTTTAATAATTTTGCAATAATAAGCTTAAGCTTAAGCCCATTTGCCAAACAAGTTTATAGAAATACAAATTTCAACTTCGGCTTATAATAAAAGCCCCAGCACCAGCACCAGCCCCAGCCTAAGCCTAAACCCCAGCCCTTGCCCATTGCGCCAAACATACCCATATACATGGTCGACGACTTAGGATCAAACCAGACGAAATTTTAAAATGAGAAGGATGAGAAATAAGTATAATCACACATTATAGATTGAAAAATGATTGTTGTACCTAATAATCAATCCTACAAATGTAGCTAATAATTTGATTGGTTGATTTAAAAAAATGATTGGTGTGAATTTGAAGAGAGAAAATACATAATATAATTGTACAAGTGATTTATGCATTAGTCATGTATTTAGGCTTGATTAGTATGTCTAAATAACATTACTCATATCGATTTATTGACTTGAATTAAATGTAACCATAATCTTTTAAATGTATCATAATATATTTACTAGCAAAAATATAGATGCATATACATATAAAATGCATTTAATCAAGTTAGGTGAATCATTTATATATTTTTCGTCCTTTGTGAGTCAAATTTATTGCTAATACTACTTTGCATCGTTTCACTTCAAAATTATATTTGAAACAAGGGAAGACGCATCTAAATGAATAAATATATATATAAAATCAATTTGATGTATCTCAAATTTATGATGATAGTTACTTCTCATCATTTTAATTTTAAGTTTTTTCTCGATAGATCTTTGTTATATGTCTTTTTTGTTTGAACGAATCTTTGTTATATGTCGACACCAAATTTGTGGCTATATATCTGTCAGATTTTGATAATGCTCATGTGGTGTAAAAGAGATTTCTGTATTTTTGTTGATAACGCACGTGGTGTAAAACTAATACACATCACTTTCTTTCTCAGATTTAGAAAGGAGTAGGATCCTCTCAAGTTCAAAAATGAACTTGATATGAACTTGATAGGTAAACACAACTTTAACTATCAAGTTCATTTTTGAACTTGAGAGGATCCTACTCCGATTTAGAAACACTCCTATAACTAAGAGGGTGTTTGTCTCTTAACGACTTTTACATCTGACTCAATAAAAAGCGTTAAAAAGTTTGATTGTTTGTTTTTTCTTTTTAAGGTAACTCCATATATTTTTAATTTAAACTATAAAATAACATGTATACTCAACTAAATATTATAATAACATATATACTCAAGAGAAATGTTAGGTTTACAAAAAATTTACCAAATAAAATCACATTGTCATATGAATATGGTGGGTTAGAAAGATGAAAGAGAAAACATTATACAACATCATTGCTCTAATTCACTTGTTATGTCATTGTGTAGACAAATTTTTGTAAACTTTTGGTGGATATAGCATTTCTCTATACCCGGTTTAAGCATCAAATTTGTGGCATTTACCCATTTGATCATAAAATCAACTGAAAATGAATTTTACATCATTAAAATCCTATTATACTCTTTAAAAATATAAAGTCTGTTTGATGTTTTAGTTGGTAACTGGTTTAAGTAGTTTGTTATACCCTAGTTAATTTTGTATCAAGTCCAAATGGTTTGTGTATGAATACAAAACCATACGTAAAGAACAGAAGGGTTGAAGAATTTCTATGTGTCTTTCATATGTTCATCTCTTGTTTTCGTTCATATTCAGCAAATGTAACACAAAACACAAACATCTTACTATCTTATAATGGAGATGGAGGAAGACATCTTCATTCATTAAATGTCATAATTTTAAGTAATACAATTTAGTATGCATCATGTACAAGTCATGTAAGCTCTTTTCCTCTATTAAATGTCTTAATTATAAGTAATACAATTTAGTATGCACTATGTACAAGTCATGCAAGCTCTTTTACTCCATTAAATATATCTTAATATCACTCCATTAAATATATCTTAATATCATTGATGCATAATTAATAAACATTCTTAAAACACTTATTTAATGATAAGTACAAGTATTAAAATACATAACACAAGTTATGCAAGCTATAAATTAATGATACTTAAAAAAAACTCTTTAAAAAAATAAAAATAATAATAATAAATAAATAAATTTAAAGAACACACTGTACAACTCAAGCAAGCTACTAAAAAAATTACAAATTAAGTAAAGTTTCACCGAACTTTTGTCATTGCTTATACTCCATAAACAAACAAACTAATGAAATGGAAAAAATTAAATTACAAGATACCCGTAGCTGCATCGCGCAAAGACCCTGCTAGTATATTTTAACAAATTGTTATCGCCAAATCTATGAATCTTTAATAATAGTAACACTTTTCATCAGTAAATAATGAAAGTATACTTCATGTGTTCTTTCATATCCTTTGTAATATAATTGAGAAATCATACTTTATATTTCATTGTTAAAAGGTAAAATAGGGAATTTATTAATGTAGAGAGAATATTTTTATGATTTTATAGTCAAATGGGTAAATATGACAAATTTAATGTTTAAGTCAAGTATATATGATACTAGCTAAAAGATCCGTGAAATTCACGGGTATTTTTAAAAAACATAAAAATATATATATATAAATAATGCTAATATGTTATGGAATAAGATGGAAGAACAATACAAATGAGTGTGTCGGGTGGAAAAAAGGGCATGTTTGTAATAAAACTTAGAAACATTACAACAAATTGTCTAATAATGAAGAAAGAACATAAAAAAAGAAAAACATATGATAGTATCTGAAATTGTTCATTTTGATTTGTTATTGAACACAAAAACTTGTGGATGAATTTGTCGATAACTCTTTTTTTACAAAAAATTTGACAACCAAAGTTACACCAACTTTCATATCTTGTATAACAACTAAAGTTCTAACAATAATAAGGATATCAACCTAAAATGGGTATGATTTGAAACACGATATTTTATTAGACATCCATAATAAGTGATAGAATATGAGAACTAAACATCTCAGTATTAACAATAAATAATTTGCAAATGACGACTAAAATAATGTAACCAAATAGTTTTGTACGGGTAATTACTAATTAGCATCAATTGAATACAATAAAGCAAAATCAAAAAAGATAGGCCAGAACACATATTAATATCCCAAACTTGGCAAATTGGATCTTCTAGTACTCAGAATTTTTAAAGGTGTAAAATGGTACTATGAACTTGACAAAGTGAAATTTCTACCACCCTATACTAATTAACTCAACAAATAATTGTTTTTTATCTTTCTAAAATTTAATTTAGTAAAGTTTTTTTAATGCATAATTTATAGTAAAACTTTAGCTAGGTAAATATATCTATTTTTCTAAAATTTATTTATATTTTAAAAATTAATATACTATTAAAATTAATTATTTAGAATTTATATGTAGTATCTATGTTTAAGATATTTATAAGGCATTACTCTTATCATATCTTTATATTATACTATTAAACGTATGTTACAAATAATTTTTAGATCCTTGTAACCAACTATAGATGAGTTTTTGCAATTTTCAATTTTAAATATGCATATGAAGAAATAAATAGTTAAAATTGTTATGGTCCAAAAATATTTGATACATACACTTAGTATATAATACGGATATCTATACATCAAAAATACTGCGTTAAATTCACATTTGTTTAAGTATTATTTCAAATATATATTTATTCGCAGTAAATTCACTTGCGAGGCGGTTAAACCATGTCAACAAATCGAACAAAAATCAAAGACATAAAAGTATTCCAGAAAAGGAGATTCAAGCATAGAGTAAGAAACATAAAAGATAACATGAGTGGTTCAATCCTTTTCGATCAGTCAAGCAACTTCTTCTTGGTGCTAGATTCTTAATCCATCCATCACAGTATATTTGCCATCATGTTTCCTAGCTAAACATATATAGAGCGGATTGGTTAATGCTTTGGAGGCGTTCCGTTGTCATCAGTAACAATAACCGAAGCCAGAGCCTAACAAAATGATAATATTATTAAGATTCAAAAAAGATAAAGTTCATATAATCGTATTTGTAGCAGACCAATTTTGGGATACATGTAAATTAACTCTTACCACTGTTGAGAAGTATGGTTTCTTTCACATTGGAAGAACTTGGTTCAAGCTGTTCCAAGTTTAAATACGTAATAATATTGTCTTTTAGGTAGTCAGGCCTGGTTCAAGCCGATGCTACCGGCTCCTATTTCATATAAATGTTAGTTTTGATGTAATTGCTTGTACTTTTCTTTTTTGTCGAGATCAACATTTTTTATTGAGGATCCCGTTAGACTTACCCGCCCTTGACATAAGTTGTCATTTGTGGTAGGGCTGGGACAGTTGTCCTAATGAAGAAAAAAGAAAAAGAAAGATAGAGAGCTATACAAAAATTTGTATTGATCTATACTTAAACTGTATCTATAAAATTACTTCACCCAATAAAAAATTACAAAATTACTCAACGAACATACATCTGGCCATGTGTGAGAATACAAAACTACTCGTATTTACAGAGCCACAAATACTCAAATAAAACATGTCTTCACCCAAATACTTATGTTGCGTTGCTTACACTCTGTTCGTGAGTATAAAACGGAAAGAAGAGAGTTGGAGATGGAAAAAAAGAGATAAGTATAGAGGAGAGGAATAAAAAATTATTTTTTATCTTGTGTTCTCGAGTTGGAAAGAAAAGATGAGGATGTAAGCAAAAAAGGCTTTAAAATCAACTTCACTCCATTTCATTCTAATTTGGAAAGAAGATTAGGAGAGTAGTTATGGTGTAATTTACTATCCTTTACTTTCTTGTCTTCTCCTAAAAAATCTCAGGAACATAATTTTTTTTATTATCGTCCCAAACCTTTCCCTTTCTCTCTTAAAAATAAACTCAGGAATAGAATGTTAGTTTTTTACCTTCATTTTGAAACCCATTTCAACAACACCACCTTTTGTGAGGTTAACCTACAATGAAACATAAAAAAAAATATACACTATAAATAATAAAAACACAAACCACTTGAAAAAGTATTCCATTAATTTGCTATCCAAAAATAGATAGCAAATCACCCATTGCACTCTAAAGAAACACAACCTTTTCAGATGCTTATGCTCTGTTTTAGAACTTGATGTATCAACTTCTTATTTAATAGATGTTAAATTGAGTTGACATATTGTATCAACTTTGTTTTTAGTGTATCTATATTCAATATAATTAGTTTGCCATACCCGCAAAATCATTTACACCTACTGCCAAAGAGACTCAAGACGGAAAAATTCCTCACCAAGGTATGCATACAAATTTAGAATGGAAAGTAGAGAGCTAAAAAAACCTTGAGGCTAAAGTCGATGAAATATACTTCAGAGTAATGATATTGCCATTGAACATATATTTATCGAACCAAATTGCATACATACCTTTATAGATCAACAATCATGACCTGGCAATGAATCAAATAAAAACAATATATGGTCTTAAAACAAAATTAACGAACCTAAATGACGATCAAAACAATTAAATTGGCAAACACATAAAGATAAAGAAAGAAATTGAGAGCTTAACTCGAACAATTATCGCTTATGATCATTTTCAGGAAAATGAAAATTGAGATGAAGGTAATTCATGAAAGCTGCAAAATATTACAAAATCAAACGACATGAGAAGAACATATAAAAAATAATTGACGACTCATCATTGGTTTATTATTGTTGATTTAAGAAAAAACATATAAAAATCATATAAGAGAAACATAAACATATAAGATGTCAAATAATTGTTGATAATCAACAACCTCTCCTTAATTCTATGCTTACACAAAACAATCAAATACCAATTGTAAACGATATTAGTACAAATAGTAACATTACATCACATCCATAATTTTATAAAGGAAGTAACTAATGGCTTAAAATAATTGCACGTTCTACGTACAGACGTGATAAGCACTTAAAGAAAGTAACATAGAGCTTTCATATTCTTCAAAAAATGAAATTGCACATAACAAAAAAATTAACATCAATACCTTCTTTTACACTATAATCAACTATACGTGGATCACATTAGGTTTGTTGTATACCGGTTGCGTTCAAGTTTTAAGAACACAGAGAAGAAGAATGATATTATCTTTAACGGCACTTAGGTTAGATATGAAACCATTTTTAAACTTTGTTGTTGTGTTAGGAAAATCGACGTTTAGGTAGTGATGAGAAAAAAAAGGTTCAATGTATTTTAAGCAGTGATATGTAGTTATGTGTATTATAAGAATCTTTATTTTAAGTATCAACCAAGGTATTCGCTAAGTAAATGTGTAGTGATTGATTAGCAAGTTAATTAAAATTAATTATTGACGGTATCATATTAGTGGCATTCCAAAAATCATTCCAAGAGTATTCTTAAAATAACGATTTTAATTGAGAATTCGTGAGAAATTACAATTGACTTTCCAAACACTCTACACGTTTTGAGTTATACTGGTAAATCAAAACCATTCCAAGATTTAAATGACAACTTAATGGCTCTTTTTACTGGCAACACTTTTGTTAAAAATAAATAAAGCTTATCGTAACTAAACAGAATTTGAAAAATAACGATCAAACAATGAATATTAAAAAAAACAACGTAATTGAGCAAAATCTATGTACCATTCACCTTAAATGAGCAATAATCATTTTTCAGAACTAATTTAAATAACTATATATTCCAAATAAATGTTGTAAAATAAAAAAAGACGTTTGGTTTGATGTTTAAAAATATATAGGTTGCCTTTAGCCCTTTAATACATTTATTTTTACAAAAATACCCTATGTTTTCTTTAGAAATAAGAATATTAATATTAACGAAAACAATTTTTTATGCACAATTATATTACACAATCTGCCATAACTAAATTTTTTTAGCACAAAATTTGCAAAAAGGTCAATTACAATATACGTTATATTTAAACAAAGCTAATTTAAAAAGACTACTTCAAAGTGCTAATTAGGACATGTGTCATCATTAGGTTGCAAGTTAATTTTAGAAAAAATTAATGAAGAGAGAGGATAAAAAAGGGTCACGTTATTTAGACGGTGGCTATTTTTTTTAGATAAACCCTCCCTAGTTTTTAGGGGGTACCTTTTGTCCTTTTTTTTTTTTTTTTTTTTTTTTTTTTTTTTAAATAGAAATAAGTGTGTATAATAATGTATTGTACATGCATAATGTTTTGTATATTTTTGTTTAATAATGTTTTGTATATGTATAATTATTTTGTTTGTATAATAGCACGTTAAATATTATCACATTAAATAACTGCAACAACAACAGTTATTATTAAATTAAACGTCAACGTTAACATATTATTTAAATACAACAACATCTACAACATATGAAGATTATTCATCTCGTTTAAAAGATCATTGAGCCTTGCACCCGACTGACAAGCGTGATCCTCAGGATTCCTTGCCAATTCTAACTCCATCTCCAGCGTCTTTATTCTTGTCTTCAACAGCTTGATCTCATTATCTTTAGCAGCGCAGTTTGAGCACTGCGTTGAAGATGAGGCTCGACTAAAGTACCGTCTTTCAAATTCTTCTTTCCAACTGAAGTATCGACACCCATAGTCATCTGTACCTGGCTGTTACATGTTAAGAAAATAATAAGAAATGTATTTTTAACAAACAAATTATTTACATAAAACCCCTAAGCAAACGTATGATTATTTACCACTGAAAGAGGACATGCATAATACGGTCGGCCCCGAAAGGATTTCGTGGATTTCCGTTCTATAATAAATCCTCTATTACATCGACACCAGAAAGGATTTCCTTGGCCCACCTGACAAAAGAATTTGCATAAATCCGCAATCAATCATTTACAACATAAAACACGTATCATTTACAATGTTATTATTAATTTAAATATAAATAGTAATCAATCATTTACAACATAAATCAGTAATCAATCACTATGTTTACAACATAAATCATTAATCAATTATTTACAACATAAATCAGTAATCAGTCACTATGTTTATAATTATTTACAACATGAATCATTCACTATGTTTATAATTATTTACAACATGAATCATTAATCATTTACAATGTTTTGTATGTATATATTATTTATTAATTTGGTAGTCGATGCCTATATAATGTTTCCCACTGGGATGCAGCTTCAGATCTGTGCCTCCTCCATTGTGGGTGGAGATGCGGAAGTGGAGAATGTTCGTCTAGCGTCAAAACAATGTAATGACCTACTTCGTCCCCCACACGGGCTATCACAAGGGGGTCAGTTCTTTGTGAGAAGTCTGGACCACTGAGAAGCGGAAAACACATATTCCAACCCTGCCAAGATATAAATGCAACGGGTCGTCTAATCAGTTCTGCAATAACCAACCCCGTGTTTGGCATTTCCATGTAGCGATCAGTCGGTGCATTTCCATGTCCGGACCAGTCTATTGTACGGCGAAGTTCGTTAAAACCAACTTCCCCCCACAAACCCATGTAAACATGCCAATGTAGGTCCATCTGTTGCAATAACATCTTCCTAACTTGGCGCCACAAATGTTGTTGTTCCCAAACACCATGGGCAACGCACCGAAACCCACAATTTCCGTTACCCACCACATTATATATACTGATTATGTATGGATGCCAAAGGACTGGAAGCATACCCATAAGCATTTCGCTTTCTGCATCTCCATCGTACAACCTGTGTCTTATTTTTGGTTGATTACTAGGACCCGTGAAAGAACTATGTCGGGCAGGTTCTTTGTTGAAGTTCGGGACTTGTGTACATCTTGTAGCGGTGCTTCTTCGGTGATCTACGGTTGGAACTTCATTCAAGTCCGGGTCTTCATTCAAGTCCGGGATTTGTGTAGCCTTGCCCATTTTGTCCTTTGCGCTCGGACGTACACGGGTATTTTTCTGAATAA
Organism: Chrysanthemum seticuspe; assembly: GCA_019973895.1. NCBI lineage: Eukaryota > Viridiplantae > Streptophyta > Magnoliopsida > Asterales > Asteraceae > Chrysanthemum > Chrysanthemum seticuspe. Next base: position 261,410,457 of record BPTQ01000007.1, read on the forward strand.
CAGGTTCCCGTGTGTCATCATATGCAGGTTGGTATATCGATCTCAACTTCGTTATCATATTATTCTTGACAAACGACGATGCTTTGGTAAAAACATTCTTGAATTGCCGAATGTCATCTCTAAACGAAGTATCATCATGATGATCATCATCATCATCATTACTGGAAGAGCCATCTTCAGGCGGTGGCCTATTGATATTAGGCCACGGAACATGTAGGGTTCTCCAAAAAATATTAAGTTCTTCTAGTGGAATGGGGCGTCCTGAAATCATTAAAAGTAGTATATTACAATGCCACCCGTAAATAAATCATTGATATTAATGGGGAAAACAACTTGATAGTTATAAATTTACTTACCATTATATACATAGTATTGCATCTCGTGAAAGCATGGCAGTCCGTAAATTGTACGCAACTTATGGCTACAATCTTCTACGGTGATAGACAGGTGCAGTTCTTTGTGCATGAGTTTGAAAGCATGGTGAGAAACTTTATACCACAATTCTTGAAATAGTAGTATATTACAATTGTAAAACCTTACTTTTATCAACCTTATCACAAACCCAACACTTATATAACGTTAAACACAAACTGATGATATGCGTAAAGAAGAAAGAATAAGAACGTGGTGACTTGAATGATAGATCGTGTATGTATTTAGAGAGATAAAGGAAAGAAGATGAAAACAATAAGATGTTATATTGCTTCAAAGGAAAACACACACACACACACATTCAAGCACACCCCTCAAATGACCATTTGAGGGGTATTTATAGTACAAGTAACTTAAAACCCTAAAAGGCTTTGCTTGGGCTTTTCGTGGGTTGGACATGGATTGGGCTTTGGATACTTAAGCTTCAAACGGCTAGCATAATCATAACGCCTAGCCATTTAGCTTAGTCCAATCCACGAGCCCGTTGACTATTCTATCACAAAATCTAACACACGATACAAAGTTCCTAAACGTGAATGACCATCACTTCTAATCAAACTATTAAGGCTAACAATCTCCCCCTAAGGGGTGGTCATTCAAATGATGCTCCACTTGATTAGGTTCTTTACTTTCCTTGAGCTTGAACTTTGTGTGTAGATATAGAATAGTCTAGATTCTTTGTTCCTTCATGCTTTGTGATCAGATAATGTAGTTGTCTGCCGTTGTCAACTTCGTTGGTTAGGTATCTCCACGTCTTTCTCCACCATGCTCACACTTCTATTTGACTTTGAGTTTCCAATGATGAAGTTCTCGAGTCTTTACACTTTGTAGATTCTTTGACATTGACGAAGAATCATCTTTAACTTTGAGTTGCCTTTGATTTTGATGAGAACTTTCATGTGTTGTTGGTATGAGCATGTGGAGAGTCTGCACGATCAATCCGCTCCGGAGCTTCCATAAGAAGAAAACATAAAACAGGTTAGTAATAAGCGGATTCCGGCACTTACAAGTTTGAATTTTGAGGGTGTTAACAGCATAGTGTGAAAACACGTCTCTAATTCTCACAAGGGCCGTTCCTGAACTGGAGTCTCACAAGTGAGATAACAGGATATACTGAAGTACATCTACAGTTCAGATGAGTCGCTGAAGTACACCGAAGCATTACTCCACGACTGTAGACCGTTTGAGACACACTAAGCGTAATCCACGGGGAGTTACCGAAGTGACCTGCTGTCAGGGCTGCTTGATGTTGACCCTGGCAGGAGTTTCCATTCAATCACTGAAGATCACAGATGTGAAACTTCTCATAAATGTTCTGGCAGATTGCTAAGATCTGCGTAGGACTCTAGAATATATCTCTTATGTCCTTATTGATGAACAGCAAGCGATGTCATGTCAAGTGTTCCTATGAGATCTTTTGATGAATCTCGTGGCTCTAGACTCAATTAGTTCATTTTGGTTTTCCTGAGCGGAGACTAGGGAGAGGGTCTCCTTCTTCAATACCAACAATCTCTAAGAGAAAGCCGATAGTTTACGTAGGGTTCCCAGTGAGAATGAAACAAATCCTTTTAAGAGGAATTGAGTGGCTAGGAGGTTTAGTGCAGTGCGTCACTGGGTCCATGACGTCTTGGTCTTCAATACCAGTGTCATCTAGTGACAACCAGTAGCATATGTATTGAACCCGGTTTCTGCCCTAAGGTTGAATATGGAGGGCTATTTCTTTTCACCCTTTCTTTTACCTTTCTTTTTGATTCTTCAACCCCTTCTTTCTCCTTTCTCACATTACTCCTTTTTTCAATCATACCTAAGGACTTCTAATACTAACTATTTGTGATGTCCTTGGGTAGATCCCTCCGGATCTGGCGGATCATAGGACTGATTTCCTATCCTTAGTCACTTTATAACTCCATGACTGTCCTATTGTTGCCATAAAATCACTTTTCATGAAAATCTCTCAGAGTGTTAATGATAGAAAACATGTTTGAAACACTCCGTGAGTTTTATATTTTCAGAAACACTCCCCCTTCACATGTGCTTATAAGTTTTGACAGAAATCTGCACATAGAGGGTAGAGTTCGCACTTTTTGAATTGATCGACTTTAAATGAACAAGACCGATTCGAGACACGTTTACATCACTAGTGAACTAGCTTGAAATTATTACCCGTCCTGGTCAAGTCCATAGAAAGTTTCTCGAGATGGTACATTATTCCTCGTCAATTCATTGGTTTCAACTGAGTCGAGCTCTTTTGAGATTCAAACAACGATCATTAAACCTTTTGATCACATTTTAATCATGTTTTCTCCCCCTCAAAAATAGCATATCTATGATGTTTTTGAAACAAAATGATTAAAAGATATGTTTTTCGAAAAAACATTTGGAGAGAAACTAATTTAGCATGAATTTTGGAACAATTTTGGTTTATACTCCCCCTTAAAGAAAGCATATTTTTCATACAGAAAATTTAGAATCAATTAAGGGTTTAGAGGGAGTTATCTTGGTACCAAATGTGAGAGATTTTGAAAAATCTTTTTGAAAACTTTCGAATCAATGGTACGCAAGATGAAGATTTTTAAAAAATCTTTTGAAGATATTGAAGAATAATTATCTTCATTTGTTTTTAGGATAAGTGCTCGATATTTATGAAAATCGATTTTGCATAGCACTTTCCTTTCTTTAAAGATCGGGTTACAGTCTGAAGTAACTGCAAGCCATTGTGTTTTTAGGAAAAGTGCTTGAAAAATATTTAAAACCTTTGATTGGTTAAGCACTTTACTTTCTTTGAAGTGCGGGTCCTGAACTGATGTGTCCAGAGGCCATTAATTTGAAGTTCGGGTTTCGTACTGAAGTATACGAAAGCCATTATTATGAAGAAATTTTGAGAAACGACATGTTTTAGAAAACAATTAAAGAACTCTCGCTCAAGCATCTGTACATGCCCGTATCATTGTTGAATGACATTTCTAGAAACGTACAGAATATCGATTATACGAGAGACATGTCGTGAGAAGAATATTTTTGGATTTTTGATTTTATATTGTTTTTGTATTTTTTGAAAGATTTTTTATTTTTGTATTTTTCTTTTTGTTGGTTTTATAAAAGAAATGGAAAATCAAAAATAGAAGATAAAGAGAATGATGAAGAATATTTTACAGAATTGGAACCCTCTGATGAGTTGGGTTCTGAGATATTTGATTCACCTGCAACCAAAGACGAAGAGTTTTCACAAATAACAGTGTTAGAAGTACAAGATTCCTCACGGTGAGGGTGATCACTATCAACGGTTGTAGTGGTTTCTACTTCCTTATCCTGATGAGTTTCACTATTATCTGTGTTGGAGCAAGTATCAAAAATCTTTCCTGTGGGAATCCATCTAAGACCTACTTTGTTGAAAACTTTTCCCGTGGGTATCCACCTAAGGTAAGATCTAGGAGTTGTTTTCTTATCAGATGCAGCGGAAGACTCAGTTTTTGAAAAACTACGTCCTGACGAGATCCACCTATTAGGTTTCTTTTTGTTTGACATTTTATCAACGGGCTTGTTTCTATTTGGTGTCTTAGTGGATTGTGCCTTGGCACGAGAATTATCTTTCTTGAGATATTGTGAGACACATGCCTCATGATTAACTGAAAAGACACATTTTTTACATGTAGTACAGACAAATTCAATATTCTTGTTTAAAACAGTAGCTTTAACTTTGTCACTACAGTCTTTTGGAAATTGATTCTTGTTCGAAAAAGACTTAGAATTCCTAGTGTTGTTTTCTAAGGGCATAGCATTTTCTTTTGCGCAACTACTCTTAGATGCAAGCCAATCCCTAGTCTTTTGTAGAGTGTTCCTAGGTAATGGTTTGCTACTACTAGCAGTCCCTTGAAATCTTGTAGAATTCATCACCCTAGATGTTGCACCTAGAATTCCGTCTTTTCGAGTCTGTGCCTTTTTTCTAGCTTCTTCTAGATAGTGATTGTTGACCATGTCGTTAGAACCAACAGATTCTTTAACTAGATTTGTGGTCACATTCCGTGTACTATTCTTAGAAATGCCAGGTGTAATCACTGTAGGTTTTTCAGCAACTGCTTTTTCATTTTCAAAAACTTTGATAATTCTCTTTTTAATAGGAAAAGTCTATGGAGTGACTGTTTTTGACAAATCATGTTTCTCATTGACTTTTGGAGCAAACTGAGAAATAGACATTTTTGGTTTGAAAACCGGTTTTGGAACATTTGTATTCTCCTCAGTCAATGGTTTTGCAAACTTAGTATCCACAGCCTTTCCTTTTAGACATCCCAACTGAGCTCTCAAAAGATCATTTTGCTCTTGCATGTCCTTGTAGGCACGCTCATACGACAGTTTGTTATACTTGCATTCCTCAGATTTTCGATCAAGTTGTTTAAAATAGGACACGTTTTCTTTCTCAAGTTTTTCAAGAGCATTTTCATATTTTGAAACAACTGCGGAGGTCTCAGACTGGAGTCTTTCATGATCTTCAACAGAATATGTTGGTAAAATAATGGACATGATATCGGTAGTCATAACATCTTCGAAGAGAGAATCATTCAAATTTTCCAAAACTTTGATGTGTTCAAAACATTTATTAGCTTGCTTTACCAGGGATTTATGGTCCTTGACAAAGTCAGTTGTTTCTTTCAAAAGTGCTTGTTCAACATGAATTACCCTTGAGTTGATGTTAGTCAGTTGAGGGGCAATTTGAGTTTCAAAAAACTTTTTCTGTTCAATATCAAAACTATTAAACCAGATGTTTGTTGTAATATTGGTTTTAGTTTTAACGGTCTCTTGAAGATCTGCAATTCTCATTTTCACATTTTCCAAAATACTTCTGGCATCACTTGTGTTAAAAGGATTGTTTGAAGACATTTGTTCAATGTTCGAAAGAGATTTGGATACAACAACTGGTTTTGAAACTGATTTTGAAACTGGTGTTGACACTTTGTTTGAAACACTTGGTTTGGTGGAAAACGTTGATTGAGAAACAAACGAAATACCATTAATTTGGTTCCATTTATTATAATCAATAGGTTTGATTTCCGGATGTTTTTGTTTCATTTTTGATCTACTCTCCTCAGATAGTTCCAACGTTTCAAGAGAATCACGAACAATTATGGGTTCATGCAAAGGTTTTCCATTGTTCAACACATTCCGTTCTTTCTGAGCTTTCTTGAGGAACGAAGGAGGGTCGTTACCAAGTGCCATCTTATGTGAAGTATGAAAACGTGGATTTACTTGGTTAGAAAGCATCTTGTTTGATTTAGCTGAATGACCCGTTGTAAGAAGCAAATTGTCCAATGTTTTGATTTTTTCCGTTTTATCAAGAATTTCATCAAGAAGAGAATCTTCTCGTTTTGAAAAATCAGCAATCAACTATTTCTTCTCTTTTTCAAGATCAGAAAACAGTGCTTTTTGCTTAGAAAGTTGGTCATTTAGATCAGAAATTTCCTTTTTTAAATATTTTATTTTCAAGTTCAAATTCACATCAAGTGTGTCATACTTGAGTTGCAATGGTTTTTCTCTTAAAACAGAATCTCGATAACCAATTTCTAATTCTGAAATTTTGTTTGTATGAAATTCAAAGGCTTTGGCGTGCTCCTTGTAACTCTCAAGCTCAGCGGTCAATTTCTTATTCGCGGCCTTAACTTCGCGATTGACCTTACTCACTTTTTCAATTTCAATGCCACAGTTATTGATTAATGATTCAACATAAGCACGTGTTTCCTCATCAGTCTCAGTATTTTGTGCCACACAGCCTCCATTAGGATCCACATATGGAGTTTCAGAGTTAGTATTGCTACAACTCGGATTGTCCATGTATGTATCATAAGTAGGTGCGGATGTCACAGAATGATGTTCATCATGAGTAAACACATCACATATGACATTGTTATAGCATGGATCAATGATTGGTACCTCAGATACTGCGTTGGCGTCATAGACAGGAGGTGCGTCAGAGTCAGTGTCGTACTTAGTCTCCTGAAGATTTGCCATGTAGATGCAGTTCACATTGAGTTCCTCGAGGTCTTCCAAATCATCCATAATAGCGAAAAAGTCATGTTCCTCAGCACTCAACTGCATTCCTGATTCTGCCTTTTGTGCTAACAGCATAGCTTTCTGAAGATACGCAAAATCCTTCTTTTTCGGCTTAGAAGGACAATTCCTTGCCATGTGACCCACTCCTTGACAGTTGTAACATGTAACCTGATTACCCTGATTCACATTTCCATAATTCCCAACGACTGGAGCTGCAACATTCCCATTCTGATTACCCACTGCTCTATTCCCAACATTCTGTCCAATCTGATTTCCAACATTCTGACCCAACTGATTACCCTGATACGGAACCGCCTGATTACCCATACGAAATCCAGTAGCATATCCCTGCTGATTCCCAATAACTCCAACCATTTGTCCTTGATTACCCATATTCACACCCGGCTGTGCAATTTGCCTGTTGCGAGTGTTTGATGATATCCTTTGGTTGTTGTTAGTAGGTGTGGAATAGCGACCTTTGATTACTTTACCCAAGAGAGAAAGTATTTGGGACATAGGGTCTTCTTGATCAGATTCGAGATCAGTGATTCCTTGTTCCTGGTATTGTGGATACTGTTGTTGAATGACTTGTTGTTCTGGTGGATAGAATTGTTGTTGTGGTTGTTGAATGTATTGCTGCAAGTTGTTGTTGGAAGATGATGAAGCTTGTTGTTTTGTATTCACTGAAGGTTGATTCTTTGCAATAAGTGCCAATGGATCATGATTCTTTGCCAATCTTTCTTTCCTGACTTCATTGACTTCAGCTTGGTTTTGTTTCAGAAAATCATTCAGTTGATCAAAGCTCACCTGATGAAGGTCTTTTGTTTGGTTGACAATAGTTACATATCGTCCCCATTCTTCTGGAAGATTGTTCAGGAACTTGATATTTTGAACGATAGTTCTGGGTGTCAACTTGTTTCTAATTAGCTCATTCATCAAAGTGCAAAACCTTCCATAGTAGGATTCAATGGATTCTCCTGGAGTAGAAGTAAACTTTTCCCATTCAGTTAGCAGCTTGTTCTCCATGTCTTGTTGACCAATTTCTATTCCATGACAAAGCCGTCTAACACGTTCCCACATATCAAAAGCAGTTTCACAACTGTCTACAGCAGCAAAGATGTCTATTGGTAAACCCAGTTGGACAATATGAATTGCCATGTCATCTGCATCGACTTGCTTCTGATCCTCTGTAGTGTATTCAGATTCGTATTGAAGACGAGAAGATGGTGGGACGGGAGGTGTTGCATCTGCATTTCCAGGTACATGAACTTGTCGAGGCTGGAAGGGTCCATCCTGAATGGATTTAATCATGAGTTTACCATTAGGTTTGGTCTTGATGTAGCGGAGCATTCGACTTGTCCATTGAAGATAACCACCTTTTGCCAACATAGGAGGTCGGTTTTCAGCACCGGCTGCATGAATGTCTTGTTGAGTTGCCATTGATGAAGGTATGTTCTGATAAAGTTGATGTAGGATCGATTCAACGATAAAGGAGTTGTGGTTGATGAAGATTAAGCTCGGTTGAGGTGTTTCTGAAAGTCGTACTCGTAACCTTGGTTCTTAAAAAATTTTCGCCCAAAATTTGAAATTTACTATAAAAATCAATTCTAAGATCGTATGAAAATTTTGAGTTATGACAATTTTGACGCCAAATTTGACCCGGAAAATTTGAATTTAGGCCCAAAAATTTGAATTTTTGACCAAAATTTTCACAGTTAAACCAAAATTTGAATTTCGCGTAAAAATTGAACGTTTAGTCTCCTCAAAAATTTAAATTTTACTCAAGATTTCCCGCCAAAAAACTCCTTTTTTTTTTTTTTTTAGAAATGAAGAGCTTAGGCGTAGAGAGACGAAGTTACGAGTAGGATATGGTGCTTATGCGTAGGATCTTATGCGTAGGATCTTATGCGTAGGATCTTAGGCGTAGGATCTTAAGCGTAGGATCTTAGGCGTATGATCTTAGGTGTAGGATATTCTTATGCGTAAATAGTATCTTACGCGTAACCTTAAGCTTATGCTTAGAAAAAAAGTTACTCGTAAACCTTACGCGTAATTGTGAAGTTATGCGTAGAGTTACTCGTAAGCTTTTAGCTTATGCGTAAACTATGGTTAAGAACCAAAAATCCTTTACACTGTCACAGCGTAAGGGATATCCACAAGTCGAAGTGTTCCACACACTTATCCAAGTGAGGGAAGCACTGAGTAACTGTTATAGCTCGAAGATTTTTCACCAAAAAGTTATGAGTAGAAAACTAGGGTTTTGACTTTTTGACTTCTACGCGTAAGAAATTTCCAACGATTCAAATGATTTCTTTTGCACAGATAGCCTTAAAAACACTCGAATAACCCAAAAATGTTGACCTTTTTCACCCAAAGTGCTTAGAAAAGTTACGAGTAGAAATGACCAATGAACCAAAAACGAGCTTAAAAATGATTTAAAACACGTAAAGCTTCGAACTTTTTGCAAAAACCTGAAACTTTAGCACCAAATAAACCTTAAACCACAAGAATCTTGAATTTTTAAGTGCAAAAATTAAAGCTTTAAGCATGACAACTTTTATAACAAAGCTACGCGTACAATACCAACCTTCAAAACAAACACAAACACTCCTAAACCATTGTTAGGCGATTGATACCAATTGTAAAACCTTACTTTTATCAACCTTATCACAAACCCAACACTTATATCACGTTAAACACAAACTGATGATATGCGTAAAGAAGAAAGAATAAGAACGTGGTGACTTGAATGATAGATCGTGTATGTATTTAGAGAGATAAAGGAAAGAAGATGAAAACAATAAGATGTTATATTGCTTCAAAGGAAAACACACACACACACACATTGAAGCACACCCCTCAAATGACCATTTGAGGGGTATTTATAGTACAAGTAACTTAAAACCCTAAAAGGCTTTGCTTGGGCTTTTCGTGGGTTGGAAATGGATTGGGCTTTGGATACTTAAGCTTCAAACGGCTAGCATAATCATAACGCCTAGCCATTTAGCTTAGTCCAATCCACGAGCCTGTTGACTATTCTATCACGAAATCTAACACACTATACAAAGTTCCTAAACGTGAATGACCATCACTTCTAATAAAACTATTAAGGCTAACAACAATCATTTATTTTCTCGCCGATGCTTCTACTAAAACTCTCTTTTATCGCATTTTCTTGCGCAAATACAATCTTATCGATTGCACTCAACAACCTGTCTAAATTGGACTGTGTGCCGCCCAAATATAATTTCAACAACGCGTGGTGAGCCTCAACTCTACACGTTGTTGTCTGGCCGAAGGAGCGATATTCATCGGTGATGTACGTGACAAACATGTCTCTGTAATCTCGCAGCCAGTTATCCAGATACTCAGCGATAGCTGAAAAAAAAACAATGAATTAATCAAAGTTCATTCGGGTGCTTATTAATTGAATAAAAAAAATAGAATTAACAATTTAGTACGCGCATGGTTGACCAAGCGTTGTTGTAGGCGCTCATAATGTTGCTCGAACAAGAGGCGTGTCGGAGCTTTAACCAACCGAGCCCATCTCCTTTTAATGGAGTCATACTCATCTATCCCACTGCATCTGTTTCTCATAAACTTGAGCAAATTTTGCTCTATATGCCATCGACAGAGTAATTTGTGAGCGGTAGAAAATTCTGCTCTACATGCCCCAACCAACGCTAAATCTCTGTCGGTGACAATAACACGTGGGTAGTATCTTTCGTCTATCACCTCTTTCACGCGTTACAATACCCACTGAAAATTATGCCCCTTTTCACCGTGTATAAAGCTGTACGCCATTGAAAATGTTTTATTCGTTGGAGTTACTCCAACAATTTCCAACAATGGCAATTTGAACATGGTGGTATTGTACGTGGAGTCCATCAGCATGATTTCAGGGAACGTACGCCATAGAGCATACGAAGTGGGGTGAACAAAAAATAGCTCATCAAGCTCATTATGCTCATTCACCCTCGGGTAATATGCATACCCTGAATCCGTCAGATGCGAGTAAAGGACTTGAATTTGAGTTCTATCACCTACTCTGGCTCTCCGGAACTTATCAAGTGCGTTATATATAGTTCTAACGCTAGACACGTTGTTGGGAATAATCCGTTACCACGGGTAGTAGTGGTTTACACTGCTTGGTTTAACACTAGCAGTGGAAACATATTCCCACTGCAAGTTCTTCATTACCACTGCTATCAGTTAATGATAAGGTTAAACGCGTATTGATAAGTATAGAATAGATTTCGTGTATATTCTATTATGTTAGCTATATACTTATCTTGTAAAGGACTCCTTGTAGTATAAAAGGAGATCCTAGGTCATTGTCTTAGGTACGTATTACTTTACAATATTACCTACGAAAGCTTCAAGGTGTAACCCTAGTGATACCAAGATCACTCGTATTATTTCATTAATAATATTGGAGCTTGAGTTTTGTGTTAACCTGTGTTTACTCTCATACATCATATAATTCGTCTTCTAAGTATTACTTAAGTAAATTCCGCTTGCTTGATAATATTATACAAAATATCATTGACACAAGGAGAGTGTCTTAGATCCAACAAGTGGTATCAGAGCCAGGTTATGATATTTTGTTTTAGAAGATCCAAAGAATTAGCTTGACTCACTCTCTCAAGACAATGGAGATGGAAAACAATCAATCAAACTCTTCTTCTACACCCAGACTCCCTAAGCTTAAGCTTAATGAGTTTGAGATGTGGAGGATACTGATTGAGCAATACTTCCTCATACAGGACTATGCTCTATGGGAGATCATTCAACTTGGTGATTCTTTCAAATCTGTGACCACTACTTCAAAAGTTGGTGACACAGATGTTGTGAAAGTTTCTGTGCCTGAATCAAATTCTGAAAAAGCTCAAAAGAAGAATGATCTTAAAGCTAGAAGTCTATTGCTGATGACTCTTCCTAGAGACCAGATTATTGCATTCAGCAAATACAAGACTGCTAAAGAACTGTTTGAAGAGATTTGCTCAGTGTTTGGTGGTAATGATGCAACAAAGAAGACTCAGAAGACATTGTTAAAGCAAAGTTATGAAAACTTCTCTGCTTCAAGCAATGACTCACTTGATAGCATTTTTACCAAACTTCAGAAGATTGTTACACAACTAACTGTTTTTGGCATTGAGGTAGAAAAGGAAGACCTCAATTTGAAGTTTCTAAGAAGTTTGCCTTCAGAGTTTCAAACCAATGTTACTGTATGGGAAAACAAAACAGACATTGAAACAATGAAGCTCAATGATCTTTACAACAACTTCAAACTTATTGAGCAAAGGTTGAAGAAGGCAGGGAAACTTGGTACAAGCTCTAGTAGCTTGGCATTGTTGTCAAATTCTGTTGACAGTGATGATTCTGAAGATGAAAGTGATGATGATATTGCCACTGTAGGTTCTAAAGTTTCCACTGGTAATGTTAATGTTACCACTGCAGGTTCCAAAAAGAAGGTTGCTAGTATTGGAGATCCTACCTTTTATGCTTTTATCTCCACACAAGTTGATGGCTCTGTCTTAACTCATGAAGACATAGAGCAAATTGATGAAGATGACTTGGAGGAGATGGATATAAAATGGCAGATAGCTCTTCTTAGCATGAGGGCTAAGAAATTCTACAAGAAGACTGGCAAGCCTATTCACATTAATGGTGATGATACTGCAGGTTTTGATAAGAAGAAAGTGGAGTGCTTTAACTGCCACAAGTTTGGACATTTTGCTAGAGAATGTAGAAGACCAAAGACCAAGGACAACAGGTCTACATGGTACAAGAAAAAGAAGGGACCAACTGTGGAAGAACCAAAGGCAATGTTGGCTATTGATGGTGTGAGCTATGATTGGAGTTTCATGGATGATGAACAAGAAGAAGAACATTCAGATGTTGCTCTTGTTGCTACTGAATTTTCTCTTATGGCTTTCTCTGATTCTGAGGTACAAAACTTTGATAGTTGTTCTAAAACATGTAGGGCTGCTAAAGAAGTTGAAAGACTTAATGATTTGTACTCTAATGAAAGGCAAGAATTATATACTGCTAATTATACTGTGGCTAATCTTAGGAGAGCTATGGCAGTATTAGAAAATCAAATAGAGCACTATCAGGCAAATGAGTCAAATTATAATGATGATATGATTCTTCTTAGGAGAGAGGTAGAACATACAACTGCTGTGAATGAAGCATACCAAAAGGAGCTTGAAAAACTCCAAAAGAAACTTGAAAATGTCAATTTAACTATAGACACATGTTATCATCAGTCTAAGTCAATTGATAAAATTTGGAATGCTCAAGTAATTAATAAAGCTAAGTCTGGTATGGGTTATAATACAGTGCCACCACCACTAAGAGGTGTTCCATCACCTCCAGGTGTAGATTTAGCTCATACAGGTTTAGAAGATTTTAAGGAACTTGTTAGAGAATATGGTCCTTTAAAGGACACAATGGTGAAGAGTGAGGAAGTGAGTAAGCTTGATAATGATGTTTTTGAGAGTGCTAGTGACTCATCAGTTGTTGATGAGGATGTTAAAAATAATGTAGAGACTACTATCCCAAAAGTTGTTAATACTGTTACAGAGGAACCTAGGAAACCAGTTAATAAACCTAGACCAACTGTAAGGTATGCTGAGATGTATAGGAACAAGCCTACAGCTCCTAGGGGTAACCAGAGGAGTTGGAATCATGTTAAATCTTAACAACTAGGTAGTGATTTTGTTATGAACAATAAGGCATGCTATATCTGTGGTAGTTTTGATCATTTACATGCTTATTGTGACTATCATGTTGGGAGAAGGGAAGTCTATGGGTATAAAAGGGTGGAGACTAACAAGTATCAACATAATGTACACCCTAATTCCCATTGCAAAATGGTCCCAAGAGCAGTTCAACTTAGAAGTGGCCTCAAAACACTTGCCACTGCAAAATCTGTTAACACTGCTCACCCTAAGTCACCTGTTACAAGTGCAAATACCAAAACAAGCTTTGTAAAATCTGCACAAACAGGAAAAAGGACCTTTCAAGCTAAAAAGGTAAACAATAACCAACAGTGGGTACCTAAAAAGAAACCAGCAGTTTCCACTGCACATTTAAAAGTTACCACTGCAAGGGTTTTGAATAAGAAAAGGGGGGACATGGGCAATGCTGTGAAGGCCTCAGCACGTTGGGAATGGAAACCTAAAGGAAATACCTCTACAACCAATCCCAACGGTGTATCAATGACCTTTGATAGATTTAACTATATTGATATACGAGGCAGATCCAAGTCAATCATGGCTTGGGTCCCCAAAAGAAACTAACTCTGTACTTATTTGTGCAGGAACATCCAAGAACGAAAAGGTCAGATCAAGGATATACAGATAGTGGGTGTTCAAGGCACATGACTGGCAACAAGTCTTTTCTTTTGATTTTGTGCATACTTATAGACTGTTTGTCAGTTTCTGTTAATGAAGTTAGTGGATTGAGATGTGTGATGCAGGAACACTAATGATAAAAGAAAACATGGATTATTATTGTTATTACTAAACTGCACTGAAAGTGCAGTAAAATTACATCCATGAGGTACAAAGTACAAACATTACTACATCAACTGATAAAACAACCACAAACAACCCATCCCCTTCCTACCCATCATTCATCCTTTATGGCTTCTTGGAAAAGCCCCAGCTTGGCATCACCTTGGGAGCTCCACGCATGTTAATCCAGTCATACACCCTAGGGCTTGCTAAACCCATCACCACTATACCAGTAGGTGGTGAGGATGATGAAGGAACTGTTGTTGGTGGTGCTGGTAGAAATGGTAGTGAATGTGATGATTGCAACTCTTCAGGAGGAGCTACTGCTGCAAGAGGAGGAACACTCAGGACTCTTCCAGAGGTTTCATCATCTGTAACATATGGAGACACATAGGAGCTGATCTCTGAGCTATCTTCTTTGATTGTTGCATCCTGAGGCTCTGGTTGTAGTGATCCAGCTGAAAAAGGATTTGAAAGAGCAAATGACTGCTTTCTCTTCTTGGATACAACCTTCTCATACTACTCTTTTTCAACTCTCCCAGGGTTTTTCAAAACAAAATCATCCCAGGAACTATCAGATGAACTGCTAGAAGAGAGATTGATTGGACTTGATTGACTCATGGTGTTGCTGAAGTGATGATCTTTGAGGGTACAAGTTGAGGAGTAAATTGGAGTTTTGTATTCTTGGAAAATGTATCAATGCTTAAGTGTTGACTTTATTGAGTATAGCCACTGCTGCGCTTAATTCTTTCAATATATTAACCATTGCCAACGAAATTATGATTCCAGTGTTTGGTTTATGTTAGTAAATTGCAGTCTGAAGGATTTTCGTTAGTTACTCTCTGGTGAATCGATGCTCTAGGTTTATTAGACCTTATCTAAGTTGTTCACTAATGACTCTGTTTTACAGTGGGAACTATATTGAAACCAGTGGTAACATACTTTCAGTGGAAAAAGGAAAAACAAAGGAAATTCATTACTAACACATCATACATTACAACCAAAAGTACTCCTAGTCAAAACACAAAAACTGACACCTCGCACATCCTATACCTATCTTCAGCTATTCCATTGGTCTCTTGCCCTTGCCCACATAGTCATGTTTATTCTTCTGGGCTCTCTTTCTCTTGTTCTCAAAAGTGGATTGCATCCTTGGACATGGAAGCCCAAGAATCTGTGGAGGAGGTTTTGGTAGCATTACAGACCTTGTTGGATTGGATATTTGCTTCATATTGGAAATCGCTATTTTCAGTGCTATTGAAAGAGCTTTTGGCAACTCTTTAGTAAGAGAATAGGTTTCATCATTTGCATCATCTTCATCTGATGAATCAGAGTAGAACTCAAGGGATTTTGCAGGCTTAGCTACAGGCATTCGCTTAGCAGTTTCTTTAGTATATCTTTTGGATGAAGAGCCAGCTCCTGGTGGGAAGTATCCAAACCATCTTGATGCTTCTGAAGATGATTCTGATTCAATTACATACTCTTCTTCGGAGTCAGAAGAGATGTTGATAGTGTTGGAGGGATTGCTCATGCTTATGGTTTTGGGGTTATTGTGTTTGAATGAAAGTTGATTAAATTTACCTTAAGCCAAGTCTTCTTATATAGACAAAGTCGGTTGAAGGGTTATTTAATGAAGATATTTACCTTTTTCTTATTTTGGTAGGTCAAGGAGTAAATATAGATATTATTGAGTTGACTTTGGAAGATATTTTTCTTGAGTAAAAGTTTGGTTAAAGGTAATTTTGGTTGATCACAAAATTGGTTATTCTCATCTTTTACTAATGCATATCATGTTCTGATGAGAAGTTGGAGTTAAAAGGTGTATATCTGAGATACACATCAAATGGTTATTGATTCACCATGTCTAATACACATAAGAATCAACTAGTCCAGAGCAAACGGCTACTGGTAAAGACTTGACAAATCCGTTTATGGTTGATAGTTTACCAAAAACTATATGGTTATCAACTCACCATATTCTTTATGATTAAGAGTTGGCTAGTCCATAGCAAACGGCTCATGGTAAAGACATATCAAATCCGTTGATAGTTGATAGTTTTCTAAAAACTATAATGGGAGCAGTATTGTTTTCTAATGATTTTATCTTCCACTGCTCTTTGAAATTTTTGTGAAAAATTACCACTGCCAGTTCACAGTTTCCACTGACAGTGTTATTTTACCACTGTTGTTCTAGCCGTTACAACTGATTATGTCAGTAATTTATTTTTCACTAGCCGTTGAAAGTAACCACTGATAATTATATATATAGGGTTAATATTTTAAGTAAAATATCTTCCTTCCATATTATAATTACTTTCTAAAGATAATTTTACTTGCGCATCAATTATAAACCCTAACCCTATATATCTTGTTCTCTCAATTGGCTAGTCATTACTTCAATTCTTACTGACATAATCATATTTTTCATCAAAAGTTTCTGTAAGATATTGGATTTCACATACACATCAAACCAAACACAAAGTAGGCATATAAGATGATTCCAGAGAGAGAAAGTTAGAGGTTTAGGGAACTTTAGTGAGAGAAAGAAAATTCTTATTATGAGCTCCAACTCTCTACCTTGGAAGGTAGAGAGTATTTATAGTCTTACATAAAACGCCACACAACGGGCTGTGGATCAGGCATACAGTGGGTAAAGACCCGTCTGTCCTCCACGGTGTTACTTAACTAAATACTACTTAACTTAAAAGAACTACAACTATGAGCTTTCTAACGATTACATATACTTGAGGTGACTGACTCTTTAATACCTGGAATTTCTAATTCCTAACAATCTCCCCCTAAGGGAGGTCACCTCAAACATATACTAAAATTACATTGAATATAAACAGATATTACATTAACAATTGTTCTTGCATTCTTGATGTAGTACTTTGCTCCGAAGCTCGTAGTCATAGATTCTTCTCATTGCATGTTTGGTTAATCCAAGTGGAGGTCTTTTACTGATCCACGTGATAATAATTTTGAGCCAGCTTTTGAGATCATTAGCTAACAAAAATCTCTGAGACATCCATTATGGTGTTGGTATTATGTGATGTTGTGACTTTCGGACCGACATGCTCACATTCTGGATCATGATATCTTCGCATCAGAGTAACGGAAGCTTTCGTTGATTCATGATATTGGCAGCAGCGTAGCAGAAGCATGGAGTGAAAATATCAGAGTCATTGATGCACTAATCATGATTTCTTTTGAGATGAATGTGTTAAGTGAGCGTGCGGCTATGGATTGACCGCTTCATTCTGATCAGCTGCAAATGTCGGGTGTACCTGCATAAAACAGTTAACAATAAAGCGCACGAAAAGTGTCTTTGATCACTTTTGTTAAATTGAGGAACACGGCCCACGGTTCCCCGTTGATCAGTACAAGTACTGCCTGTGATCAGGTAAGATTCCGAAGAATTTCCTTGACAGGGTTTCGCAGCTGCTCTAGCTGTTCTCAAACCGGAACATTCTCAAAGAAGACAACACGGAGTGAGTGAACCAGCGAATAGAGATTCACTGATTGATGAAAAGAGATTTGAAAAACAATCATGTATCGCACAATAGAAATTGTTTTTGCAATACAATGAAGGTTTTAATGAAAATCAATTATCAATCATAAACACCTTTTGATTTGAAGTATTCGTACACGGTCGAAGTGCTAAAGAAAAGAGTTTTTAAGCACAAAGACCGGTTTTTCAAAGGTATCCGTCAATCCATAACCTGAACCAGGATTGATTCAAAGGATTGAATCGCCCCATTGTTTCTGTTCAGTTGTCACATGGTTGATCTATTGAATAGATCTCACATGCCACCTACCAGGAGCTTGTTTGATGTTGGCTCCAGAAGGCTTTCCATCTTCATTGTGAATATTTTTATTATATCACTCGGATGTTCTGGCAATACCACAAGGATAATGCGTAGGACTCAAGATATAATCTCTCTTTCCACATTGTGTGAAACAGAGAGTCTTCATTGAAAGTGTCCTAATGAGATTTATTGATGATCTCGTGGCTCTAGACTCAATTTGTGCATATTTGGATCCTGTATCGGAGACTAGGGAGAGGGTCTCCTTCTTCAATATCAACAATCTCTAAGAGAAAGTCGTTAGATAATGTAGGTTCCCCGTGAGAATGAAACAAGCCCTTTTAAGAGGAACTTGAGTGGTTTGGGAAGTTGTAGTGCAGAGCGTCACTGGGTCCATGACATCTTGTCTTCAATACCGATGTTACCACCAGTAGCAAATGAATTGAACCCGGTTTCTGCCCTATGGTTGAATAAATGGAGGGCTATTTCTTTTTACCCTTTTTCTCATTCAATTCTTTTTCATTCTTCAACCCCTTCAGTGCTTACCGAGACTTCATAGCAAGAACCTTGTTGGGTTTATTCCAGTACTTGCTCTGTCTCAGTCCACACTCTTCCCATATCTCATTTTTTCTCCTTTTATCGTCATACCTAAGGACTTCTACACTAACTAGTGGAAAGTCCCTGGGTAGATCCCTCCGGTTCTGGCGGATCATGGGAACACATACCTAACCTTATCATCCTTATATCACCATACATAAAGTAAAGTTGGTCGGTCTATTTGGTATTGTTCATCTGCCATTGGAACCAATTTAAAACCATTTGAAAATCAATCCAGATACTTAAGATGTATTATCAAAGCATTTTGTACCTGAATTATTTTTGATATTTTTAGAACGAGAACTCCCCCTCAACATGTGCATCAATTGTTTGAAATCGTTTTGCACACGGAGGCAAGAGGAAGAATTAACTTCTTTGATTACCATTTTCTAAAAGATATCAACATCACTTCCCTGATCAAATCAAGTAGATAAAGTATTTTGGGGAAGGATGAGGTTTTCATACATTTGCTCCCCCTCAATATGTGCCTCAAGGTTTGAAAAGAGTTTTGCACAAACTAGAGGGAACCTGCACATTTAGATAAATGATCACGTTTCAAATCATAGGTTTAAGATAGATGCTCCCCCTCAACATGTGAATGGAAAAATTTGAAATCGTTTGTCACATGCGGGGAGGATAACTTGTACATCCTTGTAAAACCATTTACCGAATCCTCAGTTTAAGTCCAATTTAAATCACAAATTCTCCCCCGATCACAATTATCAAATCATTGAGATTTGTGATCTCTGTAGATTTAAATTGATTTTGAAAGCTTTTAAGGAGAATTGTGACTAGATTATGAATATGTTTTAACTGATAAGGATCGAATTTATAGACTTTAAACTCCATTGATTAAACATGCATGTATATCTTTTGAAAACAATTGAATGCCAAATAACTTTTTTAATTTAATTAAAATCTTTCTCCCCCTCAATCAATGACATAGGTTGTTGATTGAGATATTGATATTTTGACAAATAAGTCCAGATGATTATCAAAAATAGAGACTGAGTTATTTTTCAAAGCAGTTAGTTTTTCAGCAGATAAATGTTTATAGAATCAGAGCATGGAATTTTGAAAAACATGATAAAGAATGGCTCTGTTCTTTCTTTAAAAAAGCGGGTTACTGCCTGAAATGACAATAAACCATGTGTTTCTCTTTCTCCCAAAAATATTTTTTGATTTTTTTTTTTTTTTTTTTTTTTTTTTTTTTAAATTTGAGCAACATCTAAAGTCCCGTGTCATTCTTTGAATGACAGCACAAAGATCGTAGATATTATCGAACCGAGAAAAACATGACAAATTGACAATATTTTTTGAAGATTTTTCGAATTTTTCAGAGATTTTTTTTTTTTTTTTTTTTTTTTTTTGAAAGTTTTATATTTTTCTATTTGATTTTTGAGGGTTTTATAATTTTGTATTTTTGTTTTTCGAATAGATATATACAAGAGATAGATGAGCATAGACCTTTACTCCTCGTCTTCCTCCTGAAGACGTTTGAGTGTTTCTGGTTGAAGGCTTTTCAAGCCTAGTCGTGGAAGTATGAACTCAAAACGTTCTCTTGGAAGAGCTCTGGTGAAGATGTCTACTAACTGATATTCAGACCTCACAAAATAGAGTTCCACCACACCTTTTTCCACTTGTTCCCTGATGAAATGATGTCGAATGTCGATATGCTTAGCTCTTGAGTGTTGAACGTTATTGCATGAAAGAGCAATAGCACTTTTATTATCACAGTACAGAGGGATTTTGTTAAATACAAAGCCATAGTCAGTTAATTGAGATCTCATCCCTCCGTCTTATGTATCGGTACAGTAGAACAACACGAGTTTAAGAAACCTACTCTAGAGTTAATTGACTGATACCGAAACATAAATTGTTTTAGGGAGACATGACACTATTATTTTCACGATAACGAGAAAGTACGTTATTGCAAGTTGTGAGTTCTCGATTCGTATAGCTGTAAGCTGTAGTAAAGTAGTCCCTTGTTCACCTTTTTCCACACCACCTTGAGATAAAACACTCCAGACTTATAGTCAATCATCTGTAGAAGTGGTCTCGAGAAGGTTCTCTTGCAAAACTCAAGTATGAAGGTGCTGATCCGAACTTTTCGGAAGTTGGTCTTTGTGAGTTTGCAGAAGTCCTCCTTCTGCTCCTCATTTCCAGATACGAGTAGATAGAGAACATATATAGATAAGCTTTTTGTTTTTATGTTTTAATATTTTGGGAGTTTTTAGTTTA
>BPTQ01000007.1:261455884-261558190 GCA_019973895.1 Chrysanthemum seticuspe
CGTTTTCGTCCGTTTTTACACGTTTTTCGTCCGTTTTTACACGTTTTTCTCGTTTTTACACGTTTTCGTCCGTTTTTACACGTTTTTGCTCTTTTTTTTCGTTTTTACACGTTTTCGTCCCTTTTTACACGTTCTCGCTCGTTTTTGTTCGTTTCGACCCGTTTTCGTACGTTTTTACATGTTTTCGCTCGTTTTTGTTCGTTTCTGCACGTGTAAAAACGGACGAAACCGTGCAAAAATGAAAAAAAAAAAAGTGTAAAAACGGACGAAAACATGTAAAAACAAACAAAAATGAGAAAAAACGTGTAAAAACGGACGAAAACGTGTAAAAACGAACAAAAACGAGCAAAAACGTGTAAAAACGGACTAAAACGTGTAAAAACGAACGAAAACGTGTAAAAACGGACGAAAACGTGTAAAAACGAGCGAAAACGTATAAAAACGGACGAAAACGTGTAAAAGCGGACAAAAACGTGTAAAAACGGACAAAAACGAGCGAAAACGGACGAAAACGTGTAAAAACGGACAAAAACGAGCGAAAACGTGTAAAAACGGACGAAAACGTGTAAAAACGAACAAAAAAGAGCGAAAACGTGTAAAAACGGGAGAAAACGTGTAAAAACGGACAAAAACGAGCGAAAACGTGTAAAAACGGACGAAAATGTGTAAAAACGGACGAAACCGTGCAAAAACGGACGAAAAAGTGTAAAAACAGACGAAAACGTGTAAAAAACGGGCGAAAATGACTAACGGTGCAATAATATAATAACGGTCGTTAAAAACAGACGAAAAGGACTAACGGTGCAATAAAAAAATAAACGGTCGTTAACATGACCGGCTCCAACAGGTTAAACAAGTCACCGATACACACAATAGCACGATCTAAAAAGGTTTGTGTCACAATAAGAAAAAAAATAGTTCGCTACACACAATGACAAAGAGTGTCAAGTATGATGCATTTTCATGCAATTTTCCCCATCTTTATATGTATACTTAGATTGAGCAAAACATTATTCTTCAAGAAGGTATTTTTGTGTACGATAAGAGTTTAGGTCAAAGTAATTAACATATTGAGATTTGAGATATGATTGTTGTTAAGCTAACATCTGATTAAAGTTCATAATTATGGTGCTTAGTGGTCATGATTAGTTTAAACTCTTTTACTCGGGGTTTTATTTCTACTTTTGTAAAATTTGAAAAATAAACGAGAAAAGATATCATATTCACATGTTAAAGTAAAAGACGACACTATATTTCAATCATTTTCAATGTTTGACTTGAACACAAAATGTTGGAATTACAGGCTAGCTACTTTTTTTGGATTTCATATCACAAATTTTGAGCAATTCTGAGTTCAAACTATTAGTCATAAGCTCTAAGTTCGTTTAAAGCATTTTCTCGCCCTGTTCACTTTGCGGTTACATTCGTTATCTAACTTGTTTGACATGTACTGCTTGCATCATGTATAACGAGACATGTCGGGTTGTAAAGAAAACCATTGTCCATAAAAGCTAACTAAAAAGAGCATGAAAAACAAGCTTTTCCACATTTGAAGAAGTCGTTATCTTGGTTTGTTGACATTTCAATTTCGGCTACCGATTCTTGACCGAAAGTTTAAAGTATGGAGATTACTACTACTTTGATAATTAATAATGCTAATTGAATTGATTGCTACAAAACAAATAAAGGTGGAATGATTTAGACATTACACATTAAATCTTATTAAATCTTTGACCATAGCTAAAGTCAAAACATAAACGTTTTTCTTTGTGCATCCTAAAAAATATTTCGGTTTCAGACTAGCAAACTTGGACCTATATCGAGTTTTTTAAGTTTCATGCATCCAGTTCTTCCATTTCGGTTAATTGGAAAAGTAAAAACAAGTAACAAATTGAGGTTGCTTGTGTTTCGGTTACCAAGTCTTTGACCGCTCACGTGTATGCGGCCTAAACAAAGTATCCTGTGACTCTTGTTCATTTGTGAATTGTGACAAGACGGCCGAATTAGAGGCAAAAAGTTCTCGGCGGCAAATGATGCCTTACAACAAGATTCAAATAATGTTCCTTCTTTTTCTTTTTACCACAAGAGAAAATATTCCAGCAACTTATGTAGCACCCATATCTAGTGGTCAATGTCCAGATTAAACCGGTTTTTACATCCTCATGGATGGGATCGATGAAACAATGAAATAACCATGACCGGTCTCTTAATCCACGAAACTTACATGCACATCAATGACTCCTAAAGACTATATGCCTATTAATTAAAAGCAACACAAAATATTTATGTTGCAATTACACACAAGTTGGCTTTAATAGTTCATACAAGCTGGCTTTACTTCTACACTTTCTCTACTAGCTTATAAGTTAACCCCTGTTCTTCCTATTACTTATTAAGTTTTTATTCCAACAAAATGAACATTACCAGAGGTAGCTGCATGGTTGCTCCCACACTTCAAGAAATCTTAAACTAGCATTATTTTATATGTACTGTCAAAGCTACATTATGTGTAGTATCATTGAACGTGCTTGTTGGTGACTACTGACTAATGACACAGAGAATATGTGCTATGAAAATAGAGGCTTCATTGAGAAAGATAAAGCTACTTACGATGTTTAAACTAGATATGGTTTCATTCTCTTTCTTGCACCAGTCAGAGCATTCAGATCTATTCCACCAAGTAGACAGCCTAAAATGAGATACAAAGACGTGCATGTCATACTATTTCAGATCAATGAAAGCTGATTTACACTGTATCCATTGTTTTAATACTGACTTCATGGTCCTAAAGGCGTAATATGCTTTCCTTCTTGAGTATATGTCAGCAGACCATTGACATATTGTTATTAAAAGAATATATAAGGCTAATGCAAACTCAAAGAACTAAAAGAGCTCGTGATTGAAGCACAGGAAGGAATCAAACATTTAGACAATTTACGCAAAACATGTACAAGGGCAAAAGTTCCACACTCAATTCCTATACTACATATGATATATGTGGACGATTGAATATATAAGAAACAAAACCTGATCCGATCAAAAATGCCAAGAGAAGCTTCCCAGTCGATTTAATTACACTTCGCATATCAGCTCTGAACAACATTAACGGGATAGTCAAAGGTAGAAGGAATTCCATGACAACAGAGTAAGCACGAGCTTCATGAGGAATAATGCCCATATTACTGGCTGCAAGACCCAACAAGATGCTCACCAATGCAGCACTAATCATCCTCCCGATCTTTGTTCTCTCTGACCTTCAATCACATATTCACAACATAAGCATGACATGCAATCATACTTCCTCCTTTCCAATTCATAACCAGATAAACCAAAAAAAATGACCAAAACTCACTCAACACAATTAAAAAGCATGCCGGACTGTCACAGACTACGCAATTGTAAAGTAGAATAAATCCAGAAAGAAACAGTTGATGATGAAATAAAACTCCGTATTTAAGAAGAAAAAAAAAGAAGTGAACACAGAAATAGAAAATCTTAATGCACATTGTTTCGGAGTGTTTGGCAAAACTAGTTTGAGCTTATTCTAAAAGATGTTTAAAGTAGCTTCTGATAAAAAAGCTTATTATATTATAAGCTATCAGAAGCAAAGCCTATATTCTAACGAACCTTAAAAAATTAAGTTGTACGCCTAACGTAACCTATGTTGTTACAAGTTACAGCTTCGTAGCAGATTAACCTGTTAGGTTTGACTTCAAAAACTACCTAACATACACCAGCCAGCTAGCATATCTAAAAGCTCAGCAAATCCATAAGCATTCACATTTTGGGAGTTGACCTCCAAATTGACTTATAAAAGTCATAATTGACCTATAAAAAAGTCAACGATATCAAATCTATACTACATATATATAAAGGTAAAAAAATTGCTTAAAATTAAAAAACTTAAAAAAATAAGTAATGTTGTTAGACTAAACTACCACCTACATATAAAAGGCAACACATTCTATTAACTTTCTTCGCTATCACTTAAATACAATTTGCTTCACACTCATATCTATATCTATAAAACAAAAATGGTCAAACTTGAAAAATGAAAAAATTTCAGTCATGGTCAAACTTAAAAACAAGTAACAAATTGAGGTTGCTCGTGTTTCGGTTAGCAAGTCTTTGACCGCTCACGTGTATGCGGCCTAAACAAAGTATCCTATGACTCTTGTTCATTTGTGAATTGTGACAAGACGGCCGAATTAGAGGCAAAAAGTTCTCGGCGGCAAATGATGTCTTACAAACAAGATTCAAATAACGTTCCTTCCTTTTCTTTTTACCACAAGAGAAAATATTCCAGCAACTTATATAGCACCTATATCTAGTGGTCAATGTCCAGATTAAACCGGTTTTTACATCCTCATGGATGGGATCGATGAAACAATGAAATAACCATGAGGAGTCTCTTACTTAATACAGTAAACTTACATGCACATCAATAACTCCTAAAGACTATATGCCTATTAATTAAAAGCAACACAAATTATTTATGTTGCAATTACACACAAGTTGGCTTTAATAGTTCATACAAGCTGGCTTTACTTCTACACTTTCTCTACTAGCTTATAAGTTAACCCCTGTTCTTCCTATTACTTATTAAGTTTATATTCCAACAAAATGAACATTACCAGAGGTAGCTGCATGGTTGCTCCCACACTTCATGAAATCTTAAACTAGCATTATTGATAAATGATATGGCATTGTAATAACTCTTCATCTTGCAGCTAAGATCAGGGAATGTAAAGATGCCCAGCTAATTTATTAAAGCGGATGCTCAGAAGATACTAACTTCTCAAACCTATCTCCAAAATGAGCATTGAATGAGTCCTAGTCATCATTAGGAATTCTTAAAGCCTAGGTACCATTTTGATTTAACTATCGCACAAGAGTTGCATAATGCTTTCAGTTGAGCAGATACATAATCCAATGAACAAACGCTGATACATTACTGCATGAGATTCCCCAAATGCCAACATAATGAACAAACGTTGATATCATAATTTAGGGATATTCTCTATGTAAAGAATATTCCAAGTCAAAATATTGACATTAGTCAGTCGCACTGTTCCAACCAAAGAAAAAACGAGGGTGTCCGTCAAAACAGAAAAGAATGCCACTAGGCCCACCACCAATGCCTGTCCACTGTGACATATGTAAATTTCCGACATCTTGCGCCACCACAGGACACTTGTGATAAACAGTAGGCATCCATAGCCGCTGACTTTTATCAGAGCATCATGGAAGACCCCTTAACTCACTTTTGAGTTGCGAGAACATGGAGTCCTACTGCCTAACTTCTACTACACTCCACTTACCAGCTGTGCTGTACTATTCCAGCCTCAAAGTTTCAACCCAAACAAGAATGGCCACTAACCCCAGCCTCAATGTTTCTCAACCACAGATTCCATTGTTTAAAGGAGACTCGTATGAATTCTGGAGCATTAAATGAAGACCTTGTTTCGGTCCCAAGATCTTTGGGATTATGTAGAGACAGGTTATGAAGAAAATGAGACTCGTAGCAAAGAGCATCAGAAACGCGATGCAAAAGCGCTATTTTTCATTCAGCAAGCAGTAGACAAGTCAATTTTTTCAAGGATAGCAGGTGTCAATACGGCTAAGCAAGCTTGGACCACTCTAAAAACCGAGTACCAAGGCTCCTCCAAAGTAATCACTGTTAAATTACAATCACTAAGGCGGGAATTTGAGACTTCCTCCATGAAGAATAATGAGTCAGTGCAAGAGTTTTTGGCACGGGTTTCATCAGTTGTGGGGCAAATGAGATCTTATGGAGATCATATTACTGATGAAACGGTGGTTGCCAAAGTCCTAAGGAGCTTATCATGCAAATTAGATCATATAGTAGCAGCAATCGAAGAATCAAAGGACTTGTCCATATTCTCCTTTGATGAGCTTATGGGTTCTCTTCACGCTCATGAGGCACAAATTAGATCAGTTATTAAAGAGGAAGAGAAGGCATTTCAGATTAAGGGGGAAGCTGAATCATTGAATCAGTATGGAAGAGGAAGGAGGTTATAGAGGAAGAGGTCGCGGTAGAAACAATATTCTAAAATGCTCATATTGCAACAAAGGTGGGCATTCTGAAAAAATTTGTTGGTCAAAACCAAAGGAAGCAAACTATGTCGAGGAAGAAGACGATGACCTGTTGTTTATGACTATGAGTGCAGCTAAAGAGGAGAAAAGCCAAGTCTGGTACATGGACAGCGGTTGCTCAAATCACATGAGCGGAGATCGTTCAAAATTTATAGCAGTTGATGAAACTGTAAAGTCACATGTGCGACTTGGAGATGATAAACAATTAAAAGTTGAAGGCGCAGGAACAGGAACAGTATATCAGCAAATGAATTATGTAGCAGACAATATGAAAACGCACAAGCATATTTGATTATGATATTGGACTCTGTCTAACATATTTGATTCTCAACTCTAAGCCACATGCACCAAAACTGTAATCACAATTCGATAGTTACTTTTGACCAGTGACTCATGCTAATGTGTTCATTTGTGAATTGTGACAAGCTGGCCACATCAGAGGCAAAATCCACTATTCTCATCATTTACATAGCACCATATACATGAGTACATCTACTGGTATAATTCTTTCAGCTCAAAATCCACTATTCTCATCTTTTACATCTCTCACACTAGGCGTCACAGTCCATAGGGTACAAATAAAACTGTGTGTACTAACCAATTATGGTACATATATTCAGAAATTAGTTACTTTGTGTCATCATATAGCTTTTCCTCTCTCCGATCTGCATTATCCTTCCCATCTGCAGCCTAGCTCCGGAAAGGAGTTACTAATCATAAGAAAATGCTACACAATGCACAATCATACAATATTACCGAACCCTAAGGACCACATTATGGAAATATACAAGCAGGAGTCTTCTAATTCAGATGCTAATATCAAAAGCCAAAATTCACTTTGTTTTTCTGATACAGTTCATTAACAAAAAAACAAGAGTCAGCACTATAGTATCACCTGTCATGATTTAGGGATATTCTCTATGTAAAGAATATTCCAAGTCAAAATATTGACAATCAGGCGCACTGTTTCCAACCAAAAGAAAAAACGAGTGTGTGTCTGTCAAAATAAAAAAAGAGTGCCACTAGGCCCACCATCAATGTCTGTCCACTGTGACATATGTAAATCTCCAGCATCTTGCGCCACCACAGGACACTTGTGATACACAGTAGGCACCCATAGCCACTAACCTTTATCAGAGCATCATGGAAGACCCCTTAACTCACTTTTGAGTTGCGAGAACATGGAGTCCTACTGCCTAAATTCTACTACACTCTACTTACCAGCTATCCTGTACTATACATGCTCTAAGGGCATTGTGACAGATCGGCTCATGTTCCTTGTGTCATTATATGCACGCAGTTGTTCTTAACTAATAACAGGCATAGAAGCTTGTTGCCACTTCTGGTCCGTTGCTCTAGTTCTGTTTTGGTAGATACACCAAAACCGGAGACACTGACCAAACATAAAAACTAAACAAAGTACTACTACAGATCCAAAAAGACCACCCGACTAACAATTAAACCTAGCTACACCACCTTCATTACACTCCTCTTAGGATCTTCCACACATTTTCTATGTTCCTGTTCTGCTCATGCTTTAGATCCTCATGGATGGTATCAATGAAAGAATGAACTAACCATGAGGAGAATATCATGAGGAGTCTCCTAATACATGAAACGTACATGCACATCAATGACTCCCTAAGACTATATGCCTATTAATACAAAGCAACAAAAACTATTTATGGTGCAAACTTACACACAAGTCCGTTTTCATAGTACATATAAGCTGGCTTCACTCTACACTTTCTCTACTCGTTCATAAGTCCTATTCTTGTTATTAACTACAGTATTAAGTTTTCATTCCAACAATATGAGAAAAAACGTGTGTGTCAGTCAAAAAAAAAAAAAGAGTGCCACCAGGCCACCACCAATGTAGTGGTCAATTAGGTCAAACACAGACACAGACAGTCAAATAACGGCTCGCAACAACACAGACACTTATATCAGAGCTCCTAAACACACAGGCAGGATAATGATAGTTCATAACAGCACAGGGCAGTTAAATTTAGGCTGTTAATTAACGCTCATAATAATAGTTCGTAACAACACAGACGCTTATATCAGATCTCGTAACAACAAACAAAGTACTCAAAATTTACCTATTATAATCAATTTGTGCTTCTTATAGAGCCGACCATTTCCTCTTCCACTCCCTAAGACGCTCATTGATCGTGGTTGATGTTTCATTGACCTTGGTTGATGTTTCATTGACCTTGGTTGATGTTTCATTGACCTTGGTTGACGTTTCTGTCAACAGCGTAACTATTTTATCACAATAAGTTTTCTCCAAATCAACACTTGCTTCCTCCAACACAGAAATTCGTTCTTCCAAATTGCTAATACGAGTGGTTTTATTAGAACTTTCTTGCTTCAAGGTTGAAATTTGTTGATGTAGTTTCTTCAGTTGATCATCCTTCACCTTTAAAGAATTGAGATTTCTTGAATTCAACTTTTGCAACTTCTTCAACTCATTCTTGAGACTTACATTCTCTTCCTCTATCTTTTGACAATACTCTTTTAGAATCGGTATAATAACTCCTTCAAGCTCTTCAATTGCCCTATCTTTAACCATCATCCTCCTCATCAGAGTACCGCCTTCCTCCTCACCCTCCGTCCTTTGGCCACTAGTACCTTCACCCATATCAACATCAACCTCATCCTCATCCTCAACATCATCCTCATCCTCAACATCAACATCAACATCAACATCAACCTCATCCTCAACATCAACATCATCCTCATCCTCATCCTCATCCTCAACATCAACATCAACATCAACATCATCATCATCCTCAACATCAACATCAACATCAACATCAACATCAACATCAACATCAACATCATCATCATCATCATCATCATCATCATCATCATCATCATCATCATCATCATCATCATCATCATCGTGAACCTCATCCTCAACATCAACATCAACATCAACATCAACATCAACATCAACATCATCCTCAACATCAACATCAACATCAACATCATCATCATCATCATCATCATCATCATCATCATCCTGAACCTCGCCCTGAACCTGAACCTCGCCCTGAACCTGACCCTGAACCTGAACCTCGCCCTGAACCTGACCCCCGCCCTGAACCTGACCCTCGCCCTGAACCTGACCCTCGCCCTCACGGCAAAGCAACGCCATGTAAAACTTCCGAGCGTCAGTCGATGCACTAAACTCTATACCCAATCTCGTTTCCTGTTGCGCTCCATCTGTAAAGCTGAATACAAAATGCTCTTGTGAAACGAGCACCGAGTAATCTACAGAATGACGGGGGATGTAGCAATGAGCAAAGAATTGACCAGAATTCGACTCTCCTAACAGTAATTCACGGCAAAACTCACCCGAACGGAGAACAAGTGTTCCGGACCATATCGGGTCCAATCCAGACCACCTCACAGAATTGAAACGACCACCTGTAACCGGATACGGTGGCGGTATTATGTAAAGTGATTAGGAGTATTCATGGTCGAGATGGGGGGCTTGGGGTTGGGAATTCTTCTGTGGTGTCTAGAAGTGGTATTTGGGCGGATGTTATTAAAGTAGGTTGTGACATTGATAAAACGGGGGTGGAGTTCTCTACGTCTTTCATTAGGAAGGTTGGTAGCGGGGAATGTACATCTTTTTGGAGTGATAGATGGGTTGGTCAAAGTCGATTGAGGGATGTTTTTAATAGATTATACCATCTAGAAAGCAACAAAAATGTGTTAGTTTGTAATAGAGGGGAGTGGGATGAGGGTGTTTGGAAGTGGAAATGGGAGTGGTTAAGGGATCCGAGAGGTAGGGCGAATGGTGAGGTGGAAGAGCTGCAAAATTTACTTTCTCGATTTTCATTGTCTTATGATCGTATGGATTCATGGAGTTGGAGCCTCAATGACAAAGGGATCTTTTCAGTTAAAGAATTATCAAACATTATCGATGATAAATGTTTGCTTCTTAACGGGTTGGTTCAAGAAACTAGATGGAACAAGTTAGTTCCAAAGAAGGTAAATGTGTTCGTGTGGAGACTGCTACTAGGGAGGCTTCCGGTTCGGGTCGAGTTAGATAAAAGAGGCCTTGATCTGGATTCTCTCCTTTGTCCTCATTGTGATGATGGAGTTGAATCTATTGATCATGCGTTTCTATTTTGTAATATGGCCTCTAGTGTGTGGAGCAAAGTCTTTAATTGGTGGAAGGTAGGTGATGTGAATGCATTTACAGCAAAAGATATCATGGCACATCTGGGTGGTTCTAACTTTTCGACTCAAAATAAATTGACGTGGCAAGCTACTGTTTGGATCACTGGATATATGTTATGGCAGGTTCGTAATGACCGAGTGTTTAAAGGAAAAGTACACAGCGCAAATAAGATTTTCCAGGATATTCAAGTAAAGTGTTATGAGTGGATTTCTAGAAGAGCTAAGAGAGGTGCGATTATGTGGCAGTCGTGGGTTTTTAATCCGTTGGAATGCTTATAGGAATCGGAATAGAGGAGCGATTGTTGATGGTGATCGATGTTATGCTCTAGTTATTCAGGTGGTGTGTTTGAGGATTTTAGAAGTGTTGGAGTATTTGTTGCTGTTACTGTTGTCTTTTGTATATTTAGGGGTGTTTGGGGCTACTAATTATTTGGCTTCCTTTGTGTTTTTAGTGGTTTTTGCTGTGTTGGAGGTCTCTCCCTTTTATCTCGTTGGGAGCTAGTTTTTCTTTTGTAAGTGTATGTTGGTGGGCCTTGGCTAAGGTTTGTTTAGCTTGGCTGTTTTTGTTTTTCTGTTATATATTATGCCGCTTTTCAAAAAAAATAATGTCTAACACAATAAAGCATAAGGGTTAAAAATGTCTTGGGGCTAATATTTTGGGGGGCCGTAACCCCTCCCGGTCCCAACTAAGTTCCGTCCCTAAGCCTATGCATAGAGTCAAAGAAAGATCTCAAGTCAACTAAGGACTGTCTGCCTATCCCAAACTGGATGATCGGGTCCACAATGCAATTATGCATAGTAAAGCTCTAAAATTACCCTTTACTATACGTATGCAGCAAAGTATGAAATATATGACTACACGTGGCAGCTAAAATGCTAAATATTAGAATATAGTTGGTTGTAAATGAATGCAATCGTCCACCCCCATTAGTGTAAGTCCATAATGCCGCACATGAATCAAAAAGGGACTTAAATGACTACTCGCCTCAAGAAAGTCAAAAGTGCACCTCTTATTGGGAAAAAAGATTGAAATGAAAGAATCATATGTTGTATGTTAATTAACTCAACTATAATTTGCATCGTTTAATATTGATCTGATCCAACATCCAAATCCAGCAGGCAAATATTCGACCTATTAGCTGTCAAACAGCTCATGCGTTATATCCAAATTCACCGCAATCCTAGTAACTCTAGACACAGTTACACAAAACTAATGCATAAACTTTGTTTAATTCGACTAAATTAACAGATACGGAGTACTTGTTAAGTTAGACTTGGATCAAGAGAATCTATTCACACAAATAGTTCATGAGAGAATATTGACTTAAGTCAAAAAGAAAAAAGCTACAAATAAAAGACACTACTTAAAGCAATCAATCAAAATGAATAAAATCAATTACTATAGATTCCTCACTTGGATTGGAAGTAAGAAATATATACCTTAGCATAGTAATCTTTCCAAACTCTACGAGCAATCTGATGCCCACCCAAATCAAAAGCTTTGAACTTAATTTTCCCAATACTCAATTCTTCAGACGTCGGATGTTGCGTAGGCTGATGCTGAACAAGTCTCTGCCATAATCAAACCAACAAAACACACACATTATTACAACCAACATCAACACAGCCACACACCCAACTGACAACACTTAACAACCACTATGCAATAATCACCTTAACCTATATAACTATTTATCAAAAATAATACTCCTTCGTCCCAAAATAATCTCCACCAGATATAAGCACACGGTTTAAGCAAAACTACGCTTATTAACTGCTTAAACTTAGCAAAATGACATTTTTACACTTTCACCATTATATCATGTTTTTCAGTAACTGTCGCAATAATAAATTTAGTTAAGCACAATTTGTGGGAGTTTGTTTTAGCTTATGAGCTTATTTTGTTTCGGCTAGTTTTTCACATAAGAACTTATTAGTTATTACAACTTAGAACATGAACATGAGCCGGAAAAAAAATGGAATACATAAATTGAACCCAACCAAATAAACTAAAACATTTGGTAACCATGTTTTCCAGCCTTTTCGGGAAGGTTGGCGTGGCCACATAATTGAACTTTAGGCCATATGAGTAGTTAACTCAATCAAGTTTACCATATTAGGGACGGAACCAGGGCGTTCACGCGGGTGCCCAGGACCCCTATGAATTTTTTTGACGTAGTGTTAATTTTTGAATAAAAAAACATCATTTTTTCCCAAATGCAATCTTAAATGCACCCGGTCCATCGAAATGTGTTTCTTATGGTAATAAAAACATCAAACTAGTAATAAAAAGATGAAAAAACAAACCTCGTCTTTCAACATATGAAGCAAAGTGGTTTTACCAGCATTATCAAGACCCAAAAACAAAATCTTAGCCTCCTTTTGCCATAACCCTAACGATGCCAACACCCCATAAAACCAGTCCACCAAAAACATCTTCTTCTTTTCTATTCAATTTTGATTTAAATAAATAAATAAAGGGTTTTATAAAAGAAAGAAAGAAAAAAAAAGGGAGTGATTGATGAGTGTGTGTTATGGTACATGTTGGAATTGAATTTATATTTGTCTGTTATGAATGAGAGTCGTGAATGTACTACTGGATTCATCTCAACCGTTGGATCTTGCTGATTATTGTTGTTGTGATCAAAGTTTTGAATTGTACCCTTCAAAGTGTTTGTTGTTTCATTGTTGTTTGTTGTTTGAGAGTTTTGCATAAATAGTCCTTATGATACTTTGGTCGTGGCTTCCCATGCGGCCAGAACCCCTCCCACTACGGCCGGTCTTATACATGAATGATTTCTTTTAAACTTATAAATTCGTTTAAGCAAATGCATAAGCTTGAGCTTCGGCCGATAGCTAGTTGTACTCGTATATAATACAAAAATGCATGGCCTTATAATTGCTCGTTTAGTAATACACATGGAAAGTAATAAAGTTTAAGAAAGAATTTGCAAGACTAAATTATATAATTCCTTTTACGTGTAAAGACATCTCTTATACAATAAGATAAGATAAAATGGAAAATTAGTAAATTGATAATAAAATTTACAATTAGACTTTAAACTTTTAAAAATAGATTAACTTTAAATCTAAGTTTATCGATTTAAGTGTAACATCCTCAATTTTTATAGTTTCTATTAATATTTATATATTTAACAAAAACCTCATACACTTTAAACTTTTATAAACAACTACTACTATATATTATTATTATTATCATTATCATGATTATAATGATGATTATTATTATTAAATTGAGCTAATACTAAAAACACAATCAATGAACATCTTTACTACATAAAATGTAAAAAAGGTTAAAGGTGAAAGTGAAAATTTGAAACTTGAAAGTCAATCTCTACTAAAATGGTCAATGTTGAAATTTTCAAAAAAATGAAACTCAATCTATTAATGGAATGTTTTGAATTATTAAAATGTACATTTTGTGATTAGTTTTTTGTCCGGTGTGTTGTCCTTCTTTGTGAGTATTATTTGCAAGGTTAGACAAGTATTATGATAACTCTTTTAATTTAGACAACTAATTAATATGTTTAAACAACTTTTCAAACCCAAGACAAAGTCGACCTGGATATATGAGGGAACTCATATACAAATGGAAAATATTCTTTGAAATATTAAATGAATTCATTAAATTCATTCTCACACTCGACTTTGTGTTATTTTATCAATTTAATATCTCCTAATTTGTTTCTTATTTGAATTGATGCCTACTTAGAAAGAATGATGCATTTATACAATGAGATTCAAAGATGTTACGACACCATGTATGAAAGCCCAACATACGCTTATTTTCAATCATTGATTATTGATATTCTCTTAATGAAAATAACAATAATTTTTCGTTCTTTTGATGTCTTTATAGATAAATGTAATGTTTCATGAGTCACCATGGAATACATGCAAGAAAGATACCATCATTCGATTTTCAGGTATGCATATATTTGATTCACATGGGATTGAAAGTGCTCATATCATTGTATTCACAAAACTGTATGTAGATAGTTTGTTCATTTTGATTGCTTTGCATATATATCTTTATCATCGAAACACCCCCTATACTGAGACTCACCACGTCCAAGACCGACCACTCGATATGTGTAGCCGCTACCGCCGGATCTATGTAGCCGCCGTCGGATCTTTGAGGTTTGTTTGTTTTTTTAGTTTCGAATTTTTTTTTATTGATACAGATTCAAGTGTTTCTTTTGTAGATCTTGCCGGAATTTGTGTAGATGCCGTCGAATTTTTCTCGGCTGCCGTCGGGATATGAGGTTTGTTTGTTATTTTTAGTTTTAAATGTTTTTTTATAGTCCTATGGTTTTTTTTAATAGATTTATGTTTTTTTTAAATATGTGTGTTCTTCTTTTAATAGATTTATGTGTTCTTTTACGGTTCTATGTGTTTTTTATATATCCATTTGTTTGTTTTAGATATCGTTGAAATCTGGGTTGTCGTCGTCGGAATATACTTAACCGTGGCCGAAAACTGCATAGCCGTGTCGGAAAATGCATACCCACACCGGAATTTGCTGTCATGTCCACTTCTGCCACAGGAAACTTCTATGGCCGGAAAAGTGTGGTTACATCTTAATATATGCTGGTATTTTTGTTATAAGTTTATTTAAAGTTTGAAATGAAGTTTTATATAAACTTTTATGTATACTTTGTATTCTTTCCGTCCCAAAATAAGTATCCAGTTTGACTTTTTAGAGTCAAATTGGTTCAACTTTTACCTTAAATTTTTTTTATGTGTTATATAGTACAATATTTGATGAAAAGTACACTTAAAACTCAATTCATTCATATATTTTGCATCAAGTATTATATAACACTCGCAAAAATTGATAAGGTTAAAGTTGAACCAGTTTGACTTTGAAAAGTCAAACTCAACACTTTTTATGAAGTGTTTGTTATAAATTTTGTGTCTTTTGTTTTTAAATTTAATTGTGCATTTTGGTTTGTACATTTGTTTGCAAGTAGTTTGTAAATTTTATAATAGCTGAAATATGTTTATATGGTGCAGGTGAATTTTTTTATTGTTTGTTGGTAATTTTGATTTTATAGTGTATGTATTGGCAAATTATGTTTAACTTTGTTGTGTGAACTATTGAAGTAATATAGGTGAATGTTAAAATATGGTGCGTCTATATATTTTTTTTTTTTTTTTTGGATAATATGCAATTGATATAATTTGGAGTATATTGGACTAGCTCCGAGGGCCGCTCTTTGAACTTGGTATGTTAGTTTTGAATAAGTTCTGTGGAAAACTAGAAGGGGGGGTTGAATAGTTTTGCCGATTTTAAGTTGATTTCAAAAACTTTAGATTCGATATTATGTGAAAGTCGTATGGATGTTGAGAATGTATAGATCTAATGATAATGCAAGCAAATAAATAAAGATAAGTGATAGAAATGACACAACCGATTTATAGTGGTTCGGCTACAAGGACACCTTCCTTGCCCTACTCCACTCCCCGAGTCACCTACTCGAGAGTTCAAGCACTATGTCAACAAACTCCTTCACTTGGCGGAGAAGCCTTCACAACGTTGCTTACACTTTTTCCGGTACAAAGCTAGATACCGAGTCCGTAGCACGGTGGACCAAACCAACACAACTATTACACAACAAATATGTGAAATATCAAATACAAGATCTTCGCTACAGAAATCTTGCGGAGTGACAAATCAATCAAGGACCCCTTGCTTGGATGACTTGTAGAATGCTCGTGATCTCGCCTTAGAGAAGGACCTATATGAGGATCACAAATAGAAAGAAAAGAAGAACAACTCTCTAGATCAAGTGATCTATATGTTAGAAGAGAATGAGAGTGTATGAGAGATTTAGTAAGAAGAGGGGTGAGTTAGAATGAAGAAATGGCTCTCTATTTATAGGCAAATTTCCTCACTGTTCTCACGGATCCCATAGATCCCTTCCACTTGGGATCCGGCTAGCACAAAGCTAGGGATCCGTGGAACGCTCCTCTTTGCCCATGGGTTTTTTGGTTATGGGTCATGGGTTGGTCCATGGGTTATATCTAGATTCAATGTATCTAAGTATACATTGTATCAAGTCTCTTTGGGTATGGGTTAAGATCCATGGGTTGTGATTTTTACCCATCCTAATTAACTATTACAACAAATGCTTTAGTTACTACATTTTTGTATTTAAAAAATTATATGTAAATGCTTTACAAAAATAACATGTATCCTTATAATTATACTTAAGACAACATTATATATGTTATCAACAAAACACAAAGAGATCGCAAAATATTAATAAACGTTTTTACGGTTTATTTGTATTAACAAGTTCAATATAAACTACCATAAAAGATACGATAGAAACAACTAGAAAAATATATATATTAATGCAATAACAAAATTGACTTTTAACCTCACGTCATTAGAAAGAAAATGAAGATTGGTCTTATTTTTCATATTACTATCGAAATTCACAAATGAAGAGCATCCTCATATGAGTAGACTGGCCTAGGATTCACGTGATCTAACACAAATTAGTACATGTGCACATCAACAAAATTGTTTGCTCACAAAAGAAAAGTGTCTCACAAAATTTGTTCACCGGATACAAATTACCACCAGTTACATCGCGTGTAATAGAGTGTATGTCGTAGCTACTAGGCGAGGTTTACTTTATCAATATTGTTATTTGAGCCTTAAAATGAAAAGAACACGCAAAAATATCGATTTATCTGAAATTTGCTACACAAAACCGTTATCTCTAAGCCTCGAAACAAGGATAAAAGAACACACAAAAATATTGATCTAATAGGAATTTGTCGAAGACTATACACCGCTGCCGCTAGGTGCGGGTACGCGTCTAGTGTTATTAAATATATGCACCGATTAAATAGAACATAAACAAAAATTAAAATTCAATGAATTTGAATCATATTAAAATATCAAATTAAACTACTTAACAATAAGATTATTAGATAAAATCTCTGCTGTAAAAATCGGTCCAGGCGGCCGATTAATCCTCGCTTAATCGTTGATCGCTTACTAAACGCCTTGATTTATCATAATCAGCCTATTTAATCGGTTTCGTCAAAGATCGCTTAAAAATCGGTCAACAAACCGATTAATCGGACAAAATCGGTCTAATCGGATTAATCGGACAAAATCGCTTAAAAATTGGTCAACAAAATCGCTTATGAATCAGTCAACAAACCGATTAATCGGTCAAAGATTGCTTAAAAATGGTCAACAAACTGAGTAATATCTATGTTTGACTTTGAACTTTGAAGAATTATGTATTATGTTTATATTTGAACACTTGAATATTTAAACTTTAATGCACTATGCTTATCTCATACATATAATATAATATAATATATAAAATTACAATTTTGTCCATAAAAGTTTCAATCCGATTAATCGTTAGGCCCTACCCTACCGCCTCACTAACGCCTAGCGATTTTTATAACCTTGGATAAAATTGATCATATTTTCAAATCCAAGCAAATATAATTGATAAATTATTATTTGTTATAGGTATTGTATGATCTAATTCGTGTTTAATAATCCGCGCGTACACGGATTAAAAAACTAGAATACAAATAACGATAAATACTTTAATTGTAATACCAAAAATCCGTAGATGCAAGGTAGTATAAGTGGTAAAATTAAAAAATGGTTTATAAGTACACACTAAACAAATTTAGTTAGAATATAATTATTAGTTGTACTTACAGTCTGAACCTCGTGCGTGTAATATAAGTGTTACAAAATATTAAACACTACTAAACTTCTTATATACTACTATATTAAACAAAAATATGTAAACACCGGGACTTGTAACTAGTTTATATATTATAGAAAGGTACATGCGCAATGCTGCGGTGGGTACCCGTGACTATTTTATGACGAACAAATGATTTTCATTTTAAATCTTTCTCATTTGGCATGTTCCAAATACTTTATAACGTAGTATATATATGTTTTTCAAAAGTAGAACGTCTAAATTATTAATAGTATTTAGCATTTTTATTTTTCAAATTTTAGCATTAAATTGGTGGCTGTAAGTTTAGTGAGCTTTTCTTATAAACAATTTTATAAAAATATATCATTATTTGAAGTGTTATTATATGATTTAAATAAGACTTAAATTTTTAAATTTTACATTAATTTTTTATTTTTTATAATAACTTTTTGTGTCTTAAAAATTGAAGACTTCCTTTAATATAAAGTCCCAAATCTTTTATAATGGTACTAGAAGGATACTTGCGCAATGCGGCGGCTGATACCCGATGCATAATTATGGCGAGCACTTGTTTTTTATTTATATGTTTTTAAACAGTAACTTTACGAATGAATGACAACTTTTAATTAAAATAACTATAAGCAATAACAATGCAAACTATTTCATATCTCAATAAAAGTTGTCATTCTATTGCTATAATCCGAAAACCAAAGCTTATTCATTTCTACTATAGGTAACCGAACATCAAAATGAGAGTAAATTTATCTAATTTTGTGTGTGTTTTTTATCGGTGCTCGAAAAAAGAAGAAAGAAGTTTAAGTTTTTAGGTTGGCTTATATACCATTGACTGCATAAATATTGACTGTATTAAAAGACTATAAATATTTGAAGCTGTTACAAAGTGTATGAAAGTTATATGATGAATAACATTAACTAATTGTTTATTAATTTTTTATTAAAGAAATGTTTTTGGTAACCGAAAAGCAAAGCTTATTCATTTCTGCTGTAGGTAACCGAACACCAAGATGCGAGTAAATTTATCTAATTTTGTGTGTGTTTTTATCGGTGCTCAGAAAAAGAAGCATGAGTTTATTTCGTAAAGGAGTTTGAGTTCTTAGGTTGGCTTATATACCATTGAGGTTTGGGTTGTTATAAGTCGACACTTAATAGACTGCATAAATATCTGTCAGTATTAATACTCTATAAATATTTAAAGGTTGTTACAAAGTGTATGAAAGAGATGTTACTTTTTATTTATGAAAATTGTCATGAAAACTATATGGTGAATAACATTAACTAATGGCTTATTAATTTTTATTAAAAAAATATTTTTAGTCTTAAAAATTTTAAAACTTTTTTATTTTAAAATTCATAAACACTTTATAAAGTAATACGTAGTATAGATATAGATAAATAACTCAAACAAAGAACATGCGTTACCACAACTCACACACATGTTTTCTTTAATTCTAAAACACCTATTTTTACACACGCTACACACATGGTTTCATTGCACATAGTAATTTTGAAGTGTTAGAAATCAAGTTTTTATACTAATTTTGGAGTGTTAGAATATCAAG
Organism: Chrysanthemum seticuspe; assembly: GCA_019973895.1. Lineage (NCBI taxonomy): Eukaryota > Viridiplantae > Streptophyta > Magnoliopsida > Asterales > Asteraceae > Chrysanthemum > Chrysanthemum seticuspe. The sequence continues at coordinate 261,475,515 of BPTQ01000007.1, forward strand.
TTTGGTGGTTTTTTTACTAAAGTTGTAAACCAACTTCATTTGCAGATTCACAGTAAAGTGCGACCAAGTTGGTTTGTAGATTCACTAAAAAGAATTATCCTTGGTGGTGTTTCATTTGCAGAACTATAACGACCGAACGTAGATCTTACACAAGGCAAGAACATGTTTTGTAGATCTGCCTATGTTAAAGTTAAACGTTTACCCATTCATAAGAATTCCAAAATTGTCAAAGAGTGAAATTGTAAAGTGACTACATTTCCGCAACAGCTTTTGGAATGAAATATGTTATGAGAAAAGTTTGTTTCCAGACAGTACATTTTTCTAGTATCTCAGAACATACATATTACTAAAGCATCATCATTTATCAACATTGAAACCAAAGATAGCATACAAAGATTTATTGGATTATTTATAACAATAAATTCATAAACATTTAAGCTACAAAACTTGAACTGTTATACAAATTAGCAATAAAACAAAGGAGAGGGGAGAAGGTGACTAACTTGCCTTCGAATAAAGGATTGAGGAGATAATATAAAGATTTGTGGTGATGATCTTTAGAAAACAATGGGGTTTCATCTAATCTATTGGCGGTCTTGCGTTGCTATTTTCATAAGGAATTGCATAAGTATGTAATATGGCCACAAAATTCACAGCATTACGCATGCCTATCTTACACTGCAACTGGTTCAGGTGCCGCACTAGGAACATGGCCTGTAACCTGCACAAGTACAACAGAGATAAGAGTACAACCCTAAAGACCAACAACTCAACCATTATTAACTAATGGTTTTTGCAGTGAACTTATTAATTTGATTACTTTCAACATTCAACTATCGAGTAGGCGGCAATTCTCATTTTATAGTTTACAATAATGTCATTTGGTTGTATTAATGGTAGCGTGATCATTCGGTTTTGTGATTAATATCATCAGAAAACTTATTTTTTGTGGGGAACCATGGTGTCTGACCTTTTGGCCGACTAATCCACGGGGCTTGAACCCACCACCACACCGACTCAAACCGGGTAAAACACTCCCTTTCCAGGAGGTTGGTGTGGCCACTTCAGGGTTGTTTTGCACCTAGCAGGAATTGGACTTGAGACCTCACGTATCAATTTATAATAGAGTAATAGTCACAAGCCCTTTTGCCACTAGGCCACCCCTGAGTGGTTATCATCATCATCAGAAAACTTATCTTGCTCATTTAGGGAGGTTGTAGAGATTACCTTGGCTGATTTAAACAGTTCATCAATAACTTCAGACAAAGTTGGATGGGCATGTACAGCATACTTGATATCCTGCATGTAACAGAATTTACTGACTTAAAAAACATATAATGTGATTTGTTTAAGGAAAGAAACACCAAATAAGAATTTTAAACTATGCATGATGATAATAAGGTTTATTATAACACTCCGGTCAACTTGGGAAATTACAAACACAATAGTTTGAAATTTGTTTTCGGATTTCCTTGTTAGAACTTCAAGGTAAAAACAAGAAGTAGCAAGTTTAGCACATTTATATGAAACGGGGCAATTCAGATTGTATTTAATTAATAAAGGGTCAAATGGGTTGAAAGTTGTCTAGAGTGTACTCAAATGCTTAAAACCTCATAAGTCAGTTAATAAAAATTTCTAATTATATATACCACATAACGACATCAATATGTTTAAGAAATCAAACACAAAATCGGGAGAAAAAAAAAAGGTTTAATCGCAGATCGATTCAGCATGTTTTGACCAGAACTCAAAGATTACCCATTTGACCTTGAACCTCTTTGATCCATTACCCAATCTGACCGACCCGTCTGTTTGGCACATCAAGTAAAAGACTACAGTCGAACCTGTATACGTGTTCCCAAAGCGATAGCATTTGATGCTTCATGGATGAGATCTGCAGCATGCAATCCGAATATATGGACCCCAAGGATCTCTCCATTATCAGGTCTATAAATCATCTGCACAAAAGCAAAGAAGCTATATAAGCAATCTAACCATGTGGAAAACGAAAGAAAATAAAAAATAATAATAAATTAATCATATTTCTAGAATAATAAAATTACCTTGGCTATTCCGTCTCCTTCATTTTCTGCTAGGGCTTTAGTGTTAGCTTTGAAGCTTGTCTTGGCAATACTGATTTCAAATCCTTCCTTTTCAGCTTTTTCTCTAGCTTGAGGCTGCAAATTTTAGTAACTCAAACGACTCAGCTAGAAGTTTCTTTATTAAACAAGAATTAAGTTGTTAACGTGGCCTTTGTGCGTATTACAATATAGTCAACAGTGTGCATGCTCAAAGAAGAGCTACAACTCGCTAAGTTGCATTCTAATGAGCATGCTTCTCCATGAAGTTGAAATTTCCAAATTTCCAAGTCTCCATCTTAGGCAAATGCTATTAATTTTTAATTTATACCTATGTGATATTTAAACATAAACATTAGAATAGAGAAGCTTACCTCTGTTAATCCAACCATGCTGATTTCAGGATGGGTAAAACATGCAGCTGGAATGCTAAGATGATTTAGGACATGATCTTTTCCAGACACTTGCTCAACGACTAGGTTAAGGAAACAATTTATAAAGTCATATAGTCGTATAGGTACAATTAAAACTCATAATAGATGACTGATTAACATTTAGAACTAAAGATACCTGAAATTCCCTGGGCACTTGCTGCATGAGCAAGCATCATCTTTCCATTAGCGTCACCAATGCAATACAAGTGAGGTACCTAGTCGCCGAGACCTTTTGTCAATAAAACATGGAATGTAGAATGCAGAAATGATTATGTAAGGAGATATTGTACCAGTTCTCCCTTTGAGTCAATCACTCGCATGCGTTGATCAACAGGAATAAAACCACGTTGTGTTTGTACATTGACCTATAGAAATCCAGGATATATATTTTTCATTTCAACTCTGATCATATACTAGGAGCCTCAAGATATAATGTACAAGGACGCGTGGGTCGGTAGAGTAAACGGTTCACATGGGTTCGTGTCAAAACTAGTCAGGTCAGGTTGACCCACAAGCACTGGTTTGTTCAATTTCTAGTCTTTAGAGAAATTAATAGCATTGAATATAGTCACAAAAACTAAATGTTTGAATCAATCATTTTAGAAGGTTGTATACCTTCAGAATACACTATTGAAAATTTTTATGCATCTGAGCCGTGCGACCCATTTGACCCGTTTGGCATAAAACATAACCCAAATAGAACCATTTCCACATAAATAGGTCGATATTGCCACCTATAATATGTAGTAATAACAGGAAGTTCACTTACACTCTCCAAACCAAGACCTTCTGTGAAAGGAGCTCTTCCAGTTGCAATAAGTGCAGCATCCACCTACATCAAACACAAAAGCACACATGCAAAATATATTTATGACGAAAGAAAATATAAAAGACATAATGATAGATAATAATTTGAGTGATTCATATTGTTATGAGAAGAGAACATTTTCCTCCATCTTAGCACCATGATGCCCACCTCTAATGTATCTTTTAGTTCCTTAGTCTTTGCATCAGTAAGTTCAATTGTTACAGGTTTTCCATCCTTTGCTGGAGTGATCTGTCAACAACAAATGAAATGGTAAATAGTACAGTAAATACCATAAAATTAGTATACTTACAGCTGGAAAAGAAAAACATGGCAGTGTAAGAACCTTGGTTGCAAATACACCAGTATGAAAATCAATTTTTCGAGGATTTATGAGAACCCTTTGAGCCAACTTTCCAATCTCAGGGTCGAATCCAGGCATTAATTGGTCCAAAGCTTCTACAAATGTAACCTGCGCAAAAATGAGTAGCCATATCAAAAAGAATACTTTAGTATGGCTATGTTTGGCACACAAGATTATGGAGAGATTATGCTTATTTTTTCAAAAAATAAGTTACTTAAAAAATAATCTTTGTTTGGCAGACATAGCTTATAAGAGATTATAAAAAAAATAATCTTCCATAATCTCTGAAAATAAAAGGTTACTTCATGTAGCTTATAAAAATAATCTCTTTTTTATAATCTTTTTAAGCAACAGCAACAGCACCAGCATCAGCATCAGCAACAGCACCAGCATCAGCACAATCTATTTTTGCCAAACATACCCTATATCTCAAATAGAAGCAGCCCAATAAAAGTTACTAGCACAAATTCTTTTTAGTTTAAACAGAGTGAAGCTAATGATGCAGTCTTATGGTTACACGGAAATCATAACAACACGAAACAACTGGCTGACAATGCAAAAGAACTTTAAGCCACACTCACAACATTCAATACTATATCAGTAATGTCATTTTTGGATGAGCAACCTATTGAAAAGCTAGAGCTGATTATGAAAGTCACAACTTTAATGCCAATAAGAGTAAACATTATCCACATTCATTAATCATTACAAGTTAGTGAGTTGCCCATAATTGTATATCCTTACTGAACCATAATATGCTACTATTGATATAACTCTCGCATGTATACTAAACAAATAATGCAACATCAGAATATATACATATTTCAGATCAAATGCCTCTGTCTGAGCTAGAGCATACAGCGTACTTGTTATTTCACCCACATGACAGTGAATAAAAACAAATAGCTTGAAAGAAAATGCATGTCACTGGATTGACAACGCTCACCTCACTTCCCAGTGCTGTGTAGACATCACTGAATTCAAGTCCAATGTAACCACTTCCTACAATAACTATCCACTCTGGAACTGTCTCTAGTTTGAGTGCATGATCACTTGTTATTACAGTCTTACCTGCAGGCAGCCAACTAACAAGTTTAGTTGCTCCATGAGAGATATTAAAAGGTTCATCTAAAGAAGAAAATCTTGCAAGACATTCGAATTTTAATATCCACATTATGATAACTTTAACCTACTTTTGGTTCATCTCATTTTTCTAATGTTCCTTAGTTCAGATTTTTTTGTACATGATGCAGAAAATGTTTGAAGAAGAAAAGCACTTACCATCAACTTCAACTCCCTTAGGGACAAAGGGTACTGAACCAGTGGCGATGATTATGTCTTTTGCAGTAATGACTGTCTCAGGACCCCCAGATGTTCCATATTTCACCTTCTGTGGACCCTGCATATTTTTCAATTAAGAGGTCAGCTACTACGCCATGCCACATTTAATTCAATCAATTTGAAGGATGGATCTAAACAGTAGAAGACATACCACAACAGCACCAAAACCTGTCAATATGTCCACACCAAGAGCTTTCATTGAATTGGTCAGATTGTTTCTAATTTTGGTGGCAAGACCTTCCGCATGATCAGCTACCCCTTGTCTGTCATATGTGGCAGCTGCAACCTACCAGTATACACAAATATGAATTCAGTATATTAACATCAACTTCTAAGGAGAGTTGTTAACTAACATATAAAATTTTATTCTTCCAGTGTTCAATAACTAATGATTATTCTAGCTACGTGAAACAAGCATAGTTGGAACACAAGCCATGATATCATTTTAACTTTGGTGTTTGATACAGCACCAGAACTTGTAGCAATTAATCTATACCTCACCTGCCCTTATCTCCCTTGTGCGCCTTTGCAAGGATACTTTGTGTGTATAAGTAAAAGATATGTATATTTCCCGGGATTTCTATTCACCTAATGGCACTAGAAAACCCCATAGAAAATGGGCAGAACTAACGAAAAGGGGGGTCGAAAAATTATATCTCACAACCAATGACACACCCTTGGTGATTCACTATGGAACTGCCAAGCGTGGACTAAATGAGGGACCTTTAGCTCCAACCACTTGAGGTGGTCAGACCTATAAGCTTACATAATTGAGTAGAGATCACCCCCAAAACAATATTATATGCATTATGTTTCATCAGAAATTCATTTCTAAATGTAGAGAATATGGATTAACAGAAAACAGTATCATGTGGAAGTTATTTGTAAACCTCTTAAACATACTGATTCAATATAAGATTGCCTTTAATCTCATAATACCTTTGATTACCTATGCTCTCCCACAAACAGAGTTACAGAACTTTAATTATCCAACAGTAAGAAAATAAAAATAATCAAAAGACAGACCAGGGCAAGAGAACATGAATTAACCTGTTTGAACACTAGGCCAACAGATGACTCAAAAACATTAAATCTAGATGATGACATATAGAAAACATTTACAGGTGCTTAGATATACCTGTAAACCAAATGACTTCATGTGATGTTCATTCTGTAGCTCTCTCATTCGACCACTAACTGCAAGAAGTGCCTTAGAAGGAACACACCCACGGTTAACACATGTTCCACCTATCACATCTCCTTCAATGATGGCAGTTTTAAGACCCTGCATAGTTCATTCTTTAATCATTTTATAAACAAAATGCCAGGGAGAACCAAAGTAACATAACCATACTATTATAGTGCTTAAAACATACAAATTGACAATATGCATTATGCATTACACATTCATCAAATATTGCGTTGAGCTGAGTCGAGTCGATACAATGCTAAGCTCAAGCTCGACTTGATTAGAGCACTCATGTTCAAATCTCGAATTGTGCCCGAAGCCCCTTTTTTTAAGCTCATGCAGTCATGCTTGATTAATTAACCAATACTTTAAGGTTTTTTTATACAGGACAAATTTTAATTCTCGTGATGCACTACCAAAACTATCAAAAATTAAAATCAACTTCGTATTTTGTGCAATAATAGTTACTTTTGACCTATTACATGTTGACTTAATGAGACGTGTCAGCATGTAATTGTATGATTAGTAATCCACTTTCAGATTTTGTGCAACAACAGTAACTTTTACCTATCACATGTTTACACGTGTCAACATGTAATTGCCATAAAGTTACTATTAATGCACAAAATAGTAAAGTCGATTACAATTTATGATAATTTTGGTAGCGCGTTACCAGAATTAGTAACTCTCCTATAATTCGTTACTACTATTTTACGCACGCAAAAAACCTATAAATTGTTAACCTCCACACAATTATCAATTCAAAGCTGTTAATAACAATGATAGGCTAAATATTTAACTGAAATGGTTATCGTATTGATATCGAATAAAAAAAAAACCTTTTCGACGGCATGAAGAGCAGCACCATGACCACCAACACCAGCACCAATAATGACCAGATCATAATCATAACTCCCACCTTTACTCCCATTCCCATTCAAAGCTGCCAAACACACCTTATTCGTCTTCTTTTTCAGCTCCGTAAACCGAATACTATTCGAAGCCTTACATCCGTTAAACAGCGCTTCTCTTCTGAGTCCACAGAACCTGAGGTGAGTTGGAGTGATGAGGGAGTGGGGCCCACCGGTGGTGGTGGATCGGGGTGTGATTGGGGATGGTGATGAGAGTGTGAGTGATTGCATGTTTGGTTGATTGTTTTGGGAAGTGAAGTGTGTGTGTGTGTTTGTTTAAATGATTGTGAGAAATGGCTTTGGGTGGTCCGTTGAGAAGAAAAGGGGCGGAGAATACAAAGTGTGTGTCGTTTTTTAATGGGGGTTTAAAAAAGAATTAAGAAAACGGTTGGGATGGTTGTTGAGCAACAAGTTTAAGCCTCATTTCTCATTTGTTGATCCTAGCAGGCTCTCTAATTTGATGTAAAAACTAAATAACGGTAACTTTCGTGTTACTGGAGATTAACTTGTAAAAAGTTTTTTTAAGTAACTTAGCAAGCAGTAGAAACAAAATTAATTATTGATTGAGTACATTTAGAGAAATTTTAGATATTTTACGAAAATTAACATTACGAATTGTTTGAAATATCAATGAGCATTTTGTGCCCAATTTACTCTATAATACACAAGGCATGAAATATTTCATGTCAATGTCATGTCATTTACCTTAAATACAACACATAAGCAAACACATCTTGAACCACAAAATTCGCCCAGCTTAAAGAGCTAGGTGCAGTAATGACGAATAATATGTTATCGTATGCCATTTCAACATCACCTCATCACCTTTCCGATAACACACTAATAATTAAAATACAATCCCAACAAGAAAACCAATAACATGTTATTGAACCTGTGGGTCTCACAGAAAATACCTCACTCACAAAACAAAACAAAATGCCCAATGGCATCCGCGAGTCTACCGACGAAGGGACGAATGGCATTGGTGTGTGGTGTAGTTTGGCTAGCCATTGGTCCCAAAAAATACCAATGACACACCAACAACACCTTGCACCGTGCCCGCTGATATTTAAGAACAACATTTTGAAACGATCCAAAAGATATTTACGAGGTGATATTTGAACTGTCAACATTTTAGGAAGTGATAATATCAAGGTCAAAGACATTTAGCAAATGGAAATGATTTGCACACTTAATTTGTTTATTGGGACACTCATGGTATAAGCAGATAAAGCACAATATGAGTTATGTACAAATAACTAAAGCACAAAAAGAAGTGTCCAATAACTATTTAAAGTGTGCAAATCACCTCCCTTTAGCAAACAAGTGCCTATTCACATGAACTATATATATCTGATCATGTCAAAACGCAGTCAGCTTTTAACCACACAATGTTATCCATGTTTAGATCAGTGTAAGGGCTTTTTGAAAATACTATTTGTATTAATCAAACCACCATTTAATTTCAAAAAGAAACAAAAAATACGATAAATGTAATTTCAAAGTTACATTTGAAGAGATGAGGAAAATGATAGTTTTCCATTCGTTTAAGTATGATACGATATTGAAAGGTTCGAATTCCAGTCCATATAAACGACAATACATTATCGTAGGTTTATGGTGACAATGGCATGAATTGAATACGTACCGTGCTACTTGTGAAAATTAACACTGAAAAATAAGAACGTGGTATGACGGATAGGATTATTTTCTATTGTACTTGTGATTTATTGCAAACATTCTAAAACATGTTTGTTAGAAAACTCATCATTTGTTGAGGGTCTGATCTTTTCTCTCAGCATAGAATAATCGAATGATGTTATGAACCCTTCGATATGAACTGGCCTATCATGGTTGATATTGTTTGCTTTGGTGCTTCTGCATCACGGTTTGTTCTTAGTACAAGCCCATACATTGTACCAAAACGCGTCAACCTAGTCAAGATCATGTTCAACAATATCATGAAATACCCAGCATCTCCTCTATTTCATAGCAATGTGGACAAGGAAAGTAACAAATGATTCTGTGGACTTCCATGCATCATCTTCCGCGACCATTGTTGCTATATTTGTTTATGTAATCATTAAACACATCTGTATATCGTACACAGCATGATATACAATCTCTACTACACTAATAGAAGAATTATACATCAAAAGTTCAAAACCATTTAAACAAAAGACCACCATGAGTGGCAAAAAATGGAGCAAACACCAAGGACTCCACGGCCATGAGCTTGATCAAAATGTTGAGTGATGGTCCTGATGTATCCTTCAATGGGTCACCCACCGTATCCCCTATCACTGCTGCTTTATGTGCATCCGATCCCTTTGGGCCTAGTGTCCTTGCGTGTTCTGACCCACCAGCCTGCACATCAAACTCTCTTGTTTTCAGTTTCGGAATTCACATCAATTCTTCACATATATATGTGAAGAAATTTTAAGCGTCAATTTATGCTTCATGACAAACACAAAGAAAAAACTATATTGATGTTGAGGTAACATTCTATCAATAGGTTTACCTCAATGTACTTCTTGGCATTATCCCATGCTCCGCCTGTGTTAGAAGCCGATATTGCAATCTGAAAAAATATTAAAAATGACAACTTCAGTTAAAGGATAATCTTTTATGTTATGAGAATGTAAAAGCAACAAAATTGGTGAATTAGGTCACGGGTCAAAACTAGTTAACGGATCCTCATGGTTTTTGAAATTTTTGTTAAAATTTTCTTTGCTAATAATGATTACATCAATGATATAATATTGATAATAGTGTGATAGTTTGAACCCGTTTACTGGTTTGCTAAACTTTTTCATTTTACTTACGTGCGGCATTAGAGATAATACATAACCCGCACAGAAAGTTCACATGTAAATATGTTAAATTGCCACCTCTAAAAACTGAAGGAACACATATATTGTACCTGGACACCTGAAACTAGTGAACCTGCAAGAACACCAGCAAGTGATTCGACTCCAAAAAAGGTCCCAACAACAAGAGGGGTAACCATAACCAAAGCACCAGGAGGTATCATCTCTTTGAGTGAAGCATCAGTAGAAATCTTAACGCAAGTTGCATAATCTGGTTTTGCAGTTCCTTCCATTAGTCCTGGAATGGTGTTGAACTGGCGCCGAACCTCTTCCACCATTTTCAAAGCAGCACTACCCACACTCTTCATTGTCATGGCAGAGAACCAGTAAGGAAGCATTGCTCCTATCAGTAAACCAATGAAGACTTTTGGAGTCAACACATTCACTATTTCAATCCCAGCTCTGCTCACAAAGGCACCGAATAGAGCAAGAGAGACTAGAGCAGCCGATCCTATTGCAAAACCCTGAGAACCAATCACAGTTACATCATTGCGAATGTGTTAATTTCAAAGTTTCTAGATACACCCTTTGACTTTTGTGGTCAGACAGACTAGTTTTCAACTTCGATTTGATGTGAAAAACTATAACTTCTAAGAATATTGATAGTAAGGGTATTTTACCTTGCCAATAGCAGCAGTGGTATTTCCAGCAGCATCAAGAGCATCGGTTCTTTCACGAATGGTGTGACTCATTCCAGCCATTTCTGCAATACCACCGGCGTTGTCACTGATGGGCCCATAAGCATCAATTGCTAGACCAGTCGATATGGTGCTTAGCATCCCCAAAGCAGCCACTGCGATCCCGTACATGGCAGCTAAGCTAAAGCTCACATAAATGGCAAAAGAGATGGCAAATATTGGAATGATGACAGATTTATATCCGAGAGCTAATCCAAATATCACATTCGTTGCTGCACCTGTCCTGCAGGAGTCTGCCACATCCCGCACCGGACTGAAAATTGTATTAAAAAAGATGTCATATGCATCCAAAAACATAATTGGTTTTCCAACAAGGTACATTTTGACTTCTAAGGTCTAGCGGACTAACATTCCAACTCAAGATTATATGAACTACTTTTTGTAGTTCGCAAGATCTATGAAAAATATTAACGTAGAAAATATTCTTCAATTAAGATCAATGTTCCTGTTGAACTTTTACTTAATAAGTAATATACATGCAATTTAATGGTCAAACCATGCGGAAAAAGTTTACCTATATGCACTGCTAGTGTAGTACTCCGTTATGTATCCAATAACCAAACCTGCCCATAGACCAATTGAAACACAAAAGAAGATGTGCCTGGAAAACAAAAAAAATGAACAAACTCATAATACAACTGTTTAAGTGGCACGTTACAGCCCATAAAATAACCAAATGCTATGAACGAAATAACCACATACCAGTTTTTAACAAGCTTATTGGCACCAAAGTCAAAGATAGTGAATTCTGATGGTAAAGCAGTGAAGCTGACTAGAGCTACTCCACCAGTCATTAATATAGTAGAAATCAAGAGTTGACGTTTAAGAGAAGGTTCGATATCAGCAATAGCATTTATTTTAAGAAAATCAGTGGCGAAAAAGGTTGTGATTAAACAAACAATAATTCCCATTGAGCTAATAAGGAGAGGATAAGCCATGGCTGTGAAATCATGAGTAGCACCAAAAGATGAAATGGATGCCACAAATAAAGCAGCACATGACGATTCTGCATATGATCCAAATAAATCGGATCCCATACCAGCAATGTCACCTACGTTATCACCCACATTATCCGCAATAACCTTCAAAGATCAAATCCGTTATTAGAATTAGAAAGCAGAAGCCAGGTTTGAATTTTGAGAGGCGTATACACTGCCTTACTAGACAACAATGATTTGTTTGAAGGCCGGTCATACTTTATTGGAATAATAACCTTAAACATAGTGAAATGCAAGAGTTTCCAATCAAGTATGAGGTAGCAATGTACTTTTTTGACTCTCAAAAGTCAATTGTGGACCTCTTTAAAGCATGGGAAGTGCAATATAATTTTTGAGAAAACTTTGATCATCATGTGCATTTAGATATAAAGAATAAGCTGTAAAACATAGTGGTGAAACAAATTTAACAGTTGCTTGTCCTATTCGACTGCTTTGATTCTAAAATGTCAATTTGGACTCTATTAAGACATGAAGAGTTAGGGAAAAAAAATGTTACATAGATTTTTTTTTTAAATTTAGGAGATCATTTTGAATTGAATAGAAAGCTACAATACATGGCAGTGATGAAAATGTATCAGAGGCTTATCGATTCGTGTTTGAAAAGTGCTGTTTTGACTTTGAAAAGTCAACTATAGACCTTTTCCAAAGACACACAAAGTGAAAAGGATGGAATTCATAATTGTGACCACGTAATCAGATAGAACATATAATCTACAAAACATAGTTTTGATGAAAATGCAAGACTTGTTTATCCAGTTCAAGTTTGACAAGTACTACTTTAGCTTTGGAAAGTTAATGATTGACCATTTTAATAATATGGCAAGTAAAATAAGAGAGTAACTTACAGCAGGGTTACGAGGATCATCTTCAGGAATATTTTTTTCAACTTTTCCAACTAAATCAGCACCAACATCGGCTGCTTTCGTATATATACCTCCCCCAACTCTTCCAAAAAGCGCCATTGAAGAACCACCAAGACCACATAACCGGTAATAGATTCAAAAAGTCCTTCCCAATCATCTCCATAATACAACTTAAACAAATTTATGGAAACATAAAGAACCAAGAGGCCATTAGCAGCAAGAAGGAATCCCATAACAGCACCAGAACGAAAAGCCGTTATGAATGCATTTGCAACACCTTTTCTTGCTTCTAATGTGGTTCTAGCATTTGCATATGTTGCTATTTTCATACCAAGAAAACCTGAGAGAACTGATGTCAGTGCACCTATTAAAAGGCTATTGTGGTAAACAAGGCGTTGGCTAGTGCTGGTTTGCATATGTTTCCTTTGTTGTAAGTGCATGGCTCGCTCTTTGTGCTAAAACTTTTCACTGATCCGAGGAACAAAAAGATTATGGTTGCAAAAATTGCTGTGAAAATTGCAAGGTACTTGTATTGTGTATACAGAAATGACGTTGCACCTGAAAAGATCATTCAAAAAACTTCATAACAGTTCCAAGTATAGGTGGTAAAAAAATGTCGGTCATGGGTCAAACAGGATTGGGTTAAAACAGGTTGGTTGACTCATTAACAAATTCTGTTCATATCTTCAAGTTTAATAAATAAACACACATTTCACATGATTGTTGATGTATTCAAAACTATACACTTGACAATCTATTTCTGATCAAGAATAGAAATAATATATGATAGGAAAAAAACCATAATCCTTTATTTTCTGAATTAGTTATATATTTACTAGTATTATAAACAATCTGTCATCTGATAATCAATTTTGCCTTTAGCAGGGATGAAAATTATTATTTGCCCCTAAACAATCCAATAATCATATATTTAGCTTAACAAATCGAAACACTCTTAGAAGACTTACTAAAATAACAAGTCATAAACATTTTGATTTTTCTAAAAAATAAGACTTAGATTAGCACCCGTTCTCTTTTTTCAGAACACGAATTAAAAAATAGGACTAACAATCAATCTAATGAACCAGAACACGAATAACGGAAGATACAGATGAACTAGTTGAAAAGCCAACTGAGCTTCAACACATAAAAATTCAATCCAAGTACATTACCAAAAACAACCGAAAATTGTAAAAATGGATGAGAGAGTTACCAACAGAGATTGCTTTTTGTATCTCAGCACACTTAAACACAAGTTGATCAGGATCAACACCAACTTCCTCATCATCGTTTACGATCAACCTGTTCCGTTGGTTAAAACTTCCATTCTCTGAAATATTTCCACTAAGCACTTTTACTTTCGACACCAAAAACCATTGTATCAAAGCAAACACAATTCCTATTAATGCAGCTAATGGTATCACAGCTTGTGTTACACCCTCACTCATGGAACCCATTATTCTTATTCTTTTTCAATGAAGTTTATAAAAAGATCATACAAAGCTAGAATTTTTTTATATGTTTTTTTTTATTGAAAAAGAAAATGTATGAAATGAAGGATGCAATTAGTTTGCTTCTTCTTGGCGCTTATAAAACCGTTTTTCTTCCAATATTTTATTTTCCTTGACTTTATTATCTTACTCATGAAATATGTACTTTCTTAATGTATAATACAATTAGGAAATTTAAAGGAAATATGATACTTGATAAATGTATTTACTTTTCAAACCAAAACGTGTGTTTTGGTCAAATACATGTTATGGTGACTGTATGTAAGATTTGCTAAATGTTACAAAAAATCGTCTATGATGTTTGATCTCTAGCTTGAATGTGATGTTTGATCTCTAGCTTGAATGTCGTTAGTATGCAAGCGCTAGAAAATTATATTGATCTCAAGTTTGAAAGCTTCATCATCGTCTACAGCTTCTCAAGCCCATAAAGTTTGGTCATTTTACGGTTAAGAATTTTGTCCTGTAAGTTTGCAAACAGCACACACATAAATTCAAGATAAGTAATGGCGTTAAGGGTACAATGAGACGTGACAGGAAACAATGATCCGGGATGGCATATACAGATGGAAACAGGTGTTCGCCACCACCATTAACTTTGAAAGTTTTTTGTGTGTGCATGCATATAAATGTTTTGCGTATGTATGTGAGTGATTGTTAGAGGGTAACGTGATTTAGTCTTATGGGTTATATGAACAAGAACCAACTGACTATAGACCTTACATCAAGCTTGCATTATCATGCAAAGAAGTTGTTCATGTAACCAAATTCCTAAAATTAGTTATGCAACATTTTATTTAACCCATTTTGTTAACGATTCCTTAAACTTAGCGGGGTGTGCCAAACCGCTATCTTTCTCATCACAACCTTGTTGCCGCCAACTTAACACTACATCAATACGACACCACAAACCTCAAACGATTGCATTTCTTTTTCCATGATTTCTTAATATCTTACATTTTTTTCCTTTTTAGTTATATATCTTTATGGCAATAACGATATTAAAGAAAACCAACTTTAATTTGATAAGATAACTACAATTGATATCTTATTGTTGTGGCTAACATGAAACTCTGCCTCTTATATTTTTTATTTCATGTCTTAAGGAAACATTAAATTTTGATTAGACCAAGTACACAACTTAATAAGGAAGCAAATACAAGTCAAAGTTGACTTTCCAATGAACTTTCTTTCTTCACTTCGATCTCTTTTACAGAAAAAGTGGACACTAGAAAACGTAGCAATACTACGCTTAAAACAAGGATCTATTCAATATTAAATTTCCTATTAGTTGAATTAAGGCCAACTCCACGAAAAGTGCCATCAACCTACAACTCCTCTTGGGCAACTTTCAATGCAGTCCCAAGATTTGGCATATATCATGCAGGTGTTGAAAAATCATTCAAAATGTATGTTTCAAAGAATCATTTGGTGTTTGTTGATCAAATTTAATGGCGTCACACGCTTCACTCTTTTACAATCTCAAATCATCACAGAACAAATAATACGGTACCAAAGAATATCGAGTTTACACCATCCTTGATACGGAACAAATACTTATCTTTTTCTCTCTTGTGTGATTACATATTCTAGTTTGGGTCAAATGATGAGTCAAGGCCTCTAGAAGTCGAACGCCTTTGGTTTCTAATTTTCTATAGTTATGAACTAAAATAACACATAAAAGCATTTCCTGGTAAATGCTTTTCCTTCATGTACAAGGAAACAACATGTTCCAAGAGTCAATCTGCAAATAAACAAATCGATGTGTTCAGATAACCAAATAAAAGACCAACCTTAAAGTTCACAAGGGCACATAAAGTGTTACCAACTTAGTGGTTTAACAGAAATAAATAAATAAAATAATAAATAAAATCACTGCCTTTTTTGTAAATTGTAGAAAAGCATAAACATTTAACAAAATGTCATGTTAGTGCATTCTTTAAAGATGTAACAAAAAAGCCACAGACAAAAAAAAAAAAAAAAAAAAACCTTGTTGCCAACAGAGGCTTAACTTGGTTTAAGAGGTATTTGCAGTCTATATATACATCTAAAAGAATAAGTTTCCTAGAATATGAAGTGACGAAGTCGAGCGACCTTCTAGTGCTTCATTGTCTAAGAGGAAATTAAGCAGAACTCTTAGCGTTCATTCAAAAATGTAAGATATTCATCCCATTTATGAATAAAAGGGTCGATTTGGGTTATACTTTGGTTCTAATGGGTCGAATGCAATTTTTTTGTTTGCTAAAATGGATAAGGGTATTTGAACGACTCAAAACTAACTTCAAAAGTGCATTCAAACTGCATAAAACCTCCTAATCACTTTGTTTCAAAAATTAGATTATCATTGTATTCGCATAGCCTTTTAATCTGTCATCATATACAAAACATTGACTATATATAAAACTCAAAAAAACCAACCAGTGTTGCTGGGTCGTTATGGCCCCAGTAACGCGTACTATAAACTAACCATCTTGACAATGTACCCAAGCCCATACCAACCAGCCCATTTTGCCACCTCTAATCTCATGATCATGTCAACATATGGTAAGTTCTGAACTAGTATAAAAAGGCTATCAATTATTTGGAATGACTGGTTTCATTAAAAATTTTAAAAATGTGCAATGAAAAAAGTGGACTACCCCTTGTTCCAGTTTTTGAAATCCTACATATAAAATACCCGTTTACACTTGTTTAACTGTAAATCAAAGCTTTGAGGGTCACCAAGTTCCAAGGCGGCCAATTAAGAGGCTCATCACCCTAAGTAGTGAATTTTAGAACATTGTCTAGATTTAGGCTTGCAAGATGACCAATATAACATACAAATACAATCTGGTCATGTAATCATGAACAACTGAACACTAAGGTATTGTTCGTTTCATTTGAACACTTAAGTTGCAAATACTGTCTAATTAAAGGGATTGCAAGTATTACCTTTAGATGTTGCCAATAGATGGTATCTGAAAGTCCTGAAGCCATGTTAATAACAAGATACAACACTTGTTCACTCAGAAGACGATGCAATCACTTTTGTCGCCCATAATGGCAAAGGGGCATGAATGATGACAGGAGAACCCGTCACAGGATGCTCAAAAGACAAACTCTCGGCATGAAGTTCATGACCATCATAAACTCTCCCATCCCACTCATAAACACCTTCATATTTCACATCTCCCCGTATAGGAATTCCAAGATATTGACAATGCAATCTTATTTGATGTGTTCTTCCACTTCTAGGAAACGCCCTCACCATAACCTCAACTTTATTTCCATCACATTCATTTAATGATTTCTCTTTGACATCTACATTTAAATCACTCATCTCTCTATTACATTCTTTACCGTTTATTGATAATACTTCAAATAAAGTTTCCATGTCTCTAATGGAAGATCCACCCGGTAATGTTCTACCGACATCTACTGTAGAATACACACGCCAAGCTCCAAACTTTGACCGGCCATGGCCTGATTTAACAGTGATCTTTTTCCAATTTGGAGCTTGCCCAACACAAAAAGCAATGTATGTTTTTCTCACTTTGTGATCTGTGAAAGCCTTAACAAGCTTTGCAGCTACTTTATGTGATTTAGTGATCAATATCACACCACTTGTATCACGATCGAGTCTATTTGCAAGATGGAACTCAGTCTTCTTTTCCTGAGTACCTACACATATAGAAATAAACATACACCATCTCTTAACGTGTGAAACTGAAGCCCCATAATGCAATCTTATATTCAAAATCATGTTCTTTCATAGTGTAGAATAACACATTTTGCATGTAAAATTACTTTCGGCCAACTTCTATTTTAGGGAGCATGTCAAACCCTCTTGTATGTATTTTTTAAACTCACAAAGTGAAGCTTAAGAACCGCACACAACTAAACTAAATCACACATAATAAGTGCAAATATAGAGGTACCCGAAAGCAAAAGATAAATAAATCATAAACCGCCTCATATTTTTTTTAAAAAAAGTTGGGACACAAGGTTCATACTTTGAATACTTAAACTTGATTGGTGTAACTCAGTAAGGAATGTTCCATGAATCACAGTGATCTTAAACAAACATAAACGAACTTTTTACCGAACAGTTCATGAAATGTTCACTGAACGTTAGTTTGTTTACAGCCCTAATTATAGGTAATTGTGATTTACTAGAGACCAATGAGATTTCATATTAAGCTCGGATACGAGTAAGTGAAGTGTGGAGTACACACTCGTTTCAGTTACTATGTTTTTTAACACAACAAAGACACAGGGTTCAAGGGGCAGGCGCCCCTTGTTGGCCAACAGTCATGACTGTTGGGATCCAACCGTTTTTAACTGTCTTTAACAGCCATTTGTTAATAACAGAAGTTTTTGCTCTCATTTGACATTAACGAAAAACAGAAAATTGTATTTGTTATACTCTCACTTCTTTGCCTAGAAAGAGAGTGCTTTAATTGTCTTATCCTAACAGAGATTTCATGTACCCTAGGCAATAAGGATTGAAATACTTTATTTGGAAAGTGGATTATACACGATTCAGTCAAATATCTAAGATTATCATCACACCCTAACCCCAATTTCTCACAAAAACCGACTCATATAACTTGAGCACGACAAGAAAATGTCAAATGAGCATATCCATGCTTCGTCTGCTGGTGGCGGACGACCCAACCTCAAAGGAGGTTCTTAGGGTGCTTAGCTGAGTGAAGTCCACTTGGCATAGTGCATTAGTTATAATTGTGTGTATTTCATTACACGTATGAAACTAAATGATTCATGGAAGTATAGGACACTCCCTGGTCAATAACACCGATCGAGTCTATGTGTTGTAAATAAGACCTAAATAGTTGACTTTCCTACATATGTTTGGGGTGTACTCTTTATCTATCTTGTGTTTCCAGTACTGCTATATTTGAATATAATTGGTATTCTTAAATTTTCTTCCGTGTGCTCATTTTATGCTTCAAGTTTGTGGAATCAATATTGAGTTTAAAAATGTATAACATGAGTTAACAACATCTTTTTAGCTTACAAGTCACTGGAGTAATTAGCACAAGCTTTATATGAAGATGTTTAACTAGAAAATACAACCTTAGCACCTGCCATGATATTTCCATTAGTGAACAAACTCGAACCTAAATCAACCTTCTGATTCTCCACCACCTAAATTTTAATACTAAACGTGCTCATCTTTCTCAGTTACAGCCTAGTGGCACTACAGTTTAACAATTACGGGAAATAAAGATGTACTACGTAATAAACATTGGGTATCTCTATAAAATATGGCATGCCAATCATTTTCCTAAAATATGTATGCATAGGTTGTATGGGTAAAATATGTATCCTACTTTGTCCCATAACCTTAAACCTATAAAGTCCACTCATATTCATTACTTAGGTTCCAAAATAGAATAAAAAAAAAAAAAAAAAAAAAAAAAAAAAAAGCTAAATACCGAGTTGAACCGAGTCATTATGAGTTGAATCACTGAGTAAACTCGGTACAGAAGCTAAAACAGTCTCACAATAAACCCCTTGATGTTTATTGAACGCAATAAGCCAGTCATCTTCAAAAAGGACATCACTTTTATCCAAAGAAAACACACTTGATTTAGAAGAAGCTGTCAGGGCTCTACTAAGCTCTATGTCTTTAGATATTAGTGGCAATGGTGGGGACAGTGGCACTGGGTAGTTATTTATATTTATGAGGTCTTTTTCCAAACGGGTTTTCTGGTTTTGGGCTGCCATTATTATTAGTGGTGGTGGCTGGAAGATGGTGGTGGTGATACGCAGGGGCGGAGCCAGAATATCTTATGAGAGGGGGCAAAAAATAAAAATTTCACGACAGGCCAAACAAAAAACTTAAGCCAACCGGTAAAAATGCCAGGTCGGGTCGAGCCTGACACAATAATAAAAATGATTATAACAAGGAACAGTAATATAGTGTCAAATTCAACACAATTTTAACTTATACATTTTCTTCGTAACAAATAGTAATATATTTTATATTCGTTAATGAAATTTAGAAACCAAACCAAATCTTTAATATTGGTTACATTTTAAAGACACTCATATCTTTACCTAATGGTGCAACATTCCTTTTTTTTTAAATAAATTTATTGACACTTGACTGTAAATTGTTAGCAAAAACACTACTACGTATAGTATTTATTTTCTTAAAAAAAATTACTCCACTTTTACAACTTTAATTAGAGAACAAAACGAGACAAACCAGTTAAATACCTCATGCCACTACTGTGAAATATATAGCAAAAAAATAAAAGTTATTTCATCTTACAACAACACAAAGTAAGTGGACGTGGCCATCTCCCACCCACACACAAGAAAAATACAACTTTATCTTTCTCATCTATTCAACAAGTCAAAAACAACTCTATCTTCTTCACTACTATCGTCTCCGGCAACAACACTGTACCTTCCAACCATGAAACTCCTTTGTTCCACTTTACTTCCTTTATTTCGTTTAACTGGTTTTAAGGGGGGCAAAATGACGACAAACACGAGAATTCTTAAAAACATTACACTGCGTCGGAAAGTTGAGAGGGGGCACCTGCCCCCCGTGCCCCCTCCGTAGCTCCGCCTCTGGTGATACGGTGGGTTGTGGGTATAAAGGGCATCATGGTCGAATGGTTTTGTGATTATTCACACCTTTGTATTTGTGAGTTTTTTACTATACACCCTCTTACTTTGAATTGTGCAAACTTTAAATCGTTATTACTTACATCTTTTACTACATACTATAGACCTGCGGGTTTCGCGGGCGGCAATAAGAAATTGTATTGTAAGTAAAACAAAGTCATAACAAAATCATAGTCATATAAACTAAGACAAAAAACATTTTATGAATCATCCAAATAATCAATGTTTTATCCAATGCTTCAAACAATGCTTATTTATCATAGGAGCTTCGTCCCAAATAATCAATTTATGTCTTACTTAATAAAGCTGCAAGATCTTAATCATAATTAATTGAACAAAATGAAGTTTCATCAGCATTGATTGGAATTCCAAATCAAGAATGAGCAGTACGACCACCGGGTAACAACAATGAATCTATACCACTTGATGCAACATTTAATACAATTTCCCCTTTTCATCTGATAGCAACAAATAGTGTTTTCCATATATATGTTTTTCCGGTACCACCATATCCACACAGGAAAAAGACACCACCTTCAGTTTTTTCAACCGCCGAAATAACCTTGCCATATACACTCTGTTGTTCTTCAGTTAAACATGAAAACAAATTTCCATGCTCCATTTTTAATTCATATATGTTATAACACAGCTCATCATAAGTAAGAGTATTAGTATATTTTTGTAAGAACTCTATATCTGGTAATGACATCGCTGATATGTTTATGAGGCTACTTCCATTAGTACGAAGAATTACATCTATATTGTAAAATTAAGTTTTTGATATGATGCTCACGCATCTCCAAATATGCATTTATATACTAACATGGTGTTCGGATGAGATGGAAAAGGGGTAGCACTAAAAATAACGCAAACACAATTTTGAGATAACAAAAATGAGCTTTAAAACTTTATTTTTTTATGCTTACGGTATTCTTCACACGTTCTTATCTAAAGATCGCTTCTTTGTTGTTGTTTATAGTTTAAAGGTTTTCATTGTGATTTGTTGTTGCAAAAATTTATGCTAAAATACTGGCGATTCATCTTGCTATCTAGGTAGATGTTGTATAATGTGACAGAGCATTTTTCTTTTTTTGGTTAATCATTGTTTAGCCGACTTTAGTCATCATGGACAGTATGTCGTCTGATATATTCCATATGAGGTTGTAACACCCCCAAAATCACAAAGTGACAGCGGAAGACTAATTGGGGTATTACTTAGAGGATCATAGTCATAAGTTACAGAAAACGACTCTAAAGAGACGTTTTTAATAAAGGTTGTTACCATTTCATAAACTCAGTGTTTCAGAAACACCAAAAGGAAATACCACATGTTTCGATGTTACATAAAAGATAGTTTAAATGTTTACGAAATGATAACTTTAATTGAAAACAACACCACTTCTAGCGTCCCATGACGTCCACTCCACGCCTTCATGATATTCTAATTAGTACCTGAGATAAGCATGCTTAAAAAGATCAACAAAAATGTTGAGTGATATTCATAGGTTTAAATAACAAGTTGAACACAAGTAAGAGATGATAATTGCTTCGAATACAATCACCATGGAAAACATAGATTATTATTATGCGCTAAGCTCATGACACCAAACTAACTGCATACACCTAATTACTGGTGTAAGAAATAATATTGCCCTCAGAGATGGAATTGCCAATTCCATAGTTAACCAAATATAGTGCGCCCCGGTTATTTCCGATAACCGAGTCGGGGTCGTTAGTTCCCATAGTACTATCCACAATATTCGCGTTCACTCGCTAGTGATTAATGGTTCATGATGTAAGGGACTTATGGCAGGCAACTTAGGCTATAATAATAATGATCAGGCAAGCATACAATTTAAGAAAAGACTTGTGTTCTAGTTTATAGCATGCATCTCCCTCGCGGGGTTTAAAATAAATAAGTAAAGGCGAGGCTATGAACTCACCTTAGCAAAGCAGTATCCGAGTAGTAAAGAAGTCAAGTAAATGATGTACCGAGTACCGTCACGCGACCTATAATTTGTATACCAATACTTTAATTAATAAGTTTGTATTTTAACTTGCAATTATTTATATATACCAAAAGTTCAAGTTATTTATGTGTATCGCTTATTATTGAGCATGATTAATTGCGGCTCATGGAAGTGCTTAGACATACAAAAGTATCAAAACGGTCGAGGCTTAGGTCCGTCGTAACCGGAAGAGGATGTACGAAAATATCGTAAACAAATAGTAAGCGTAATATAAAAATGTCGCTTAGAAAATGAGTATATATATAAGAAAGTAGTAATTCTTATTATATCGGTTAAGATAAATACATTTTGTTTATAAGTCTTTAATAGTCTTTTAGAAAAAAAATGGGTATAACCCGTTTATATATCTTAAATATATTTGATGACGAAGTGTAAGGAAATTATTATTGTTTTAAAACAAATCTCGTTTCGTATGAATTAAAAGTTAATTGTATCACATTATCCGTTTATATTACATGTTTATAAAAGGAGGTATCGTGAAGTAAATATTGAAAATAATTATCTCAAACCGGGTAGGCGGGCTAGTTGCGAACGGGACGTGAGAAGGATCGAAAAAAAAGACAAGTGATCGCAGTACGTTTAAAATGACAATTTGTGTTATACTTAACATTATGAAATTTTATTAATTTGTTTGTAAACTCTTATGCTAAAAGAAAAGTGAATTTGTGTACATATCTGTTTTTGAGTATACAGTACATAGAAGCATAATACATGGGTCTCAGTCCAACAGGTCCTTGGCGTGGATTTAGGCCCAAGAACGAAATCATCTATGCTGTGGTTTCGTGGCCCAGCTCGAGGTCAGAACCAAACGCACCCATGTGAAAAGAGAAGTACATGTTTTAAGAAAGATTGACATCGAAGCTGGAACGAACATCCTTCTTTTTGCGTCGTTGCTGAACCAGGAGGACAAACCAAGCGCACCCAAATGGGTGCTGAAAATCAGCAGTAAAGCACTTTGTTTGGTACAGCAAACGCACCCATTTTGCTGCACCAAACGCACCCTTTTGCTGTACCAAACGCACCCTTTTGCTGGTTGTGTTGCAGCAGCTAAACACCCCATTGGGTGGCTGCGTGGCAGCAGCTAAACACGCCTATTGGGTGACTGAAAATAAGCGAAACAAACACCCCAAGGGGCTGAAGTTGCAGCAAACAAACATACCAAATCGAGGGCTGAAAAGTCAGATTCAAACCACAACTTTAACAAGGTTTCGTCACAACTAAACAAAACACGAATAAGCCACGGGGACAAGCAAGGAGTAATCCGAATGTTTCAACGAATAACGAGGGGAAGCAAGTCGAGTGGGATCTCTAGTGAGCTAAAGAATTAAGTCGAAAAGGATAGCCAAAACAAGCACGATGTTTTCTTTTAGTTTCTTACCATACAACAATCTTAACGACAACACGGGCATATCAAGCACTTGACATAACTGATCATCCCATAAGTATTTAACAAGTTTTAGGTTTCGCCAAAGTTTAGACCAAACACTAAGTCCTAATAATCGAAGCAAACCGAGAAGTTGTCGTGCACGTAAAATACCAACGCGCCTAAGTGGTTTTGACAAAATGAATGACGCTCTCCTATTGTTGAGGTTTTTGACTCAAAACAAGAAAAAAAACCAATCGTGTCCCACGTTGGTCGCTGTGACCCGAGACCAACAAACATACCCCTTAGTACAAACATGTTCAAACCAAGACGAAAAAAGAAACATATAGGCAGAATCGATCCTAAGCACTTCTTCCAGCAAATAAGCCAATCGCTTTTTAAATAAGTATACCACACGAATCTTAATTCAAGATTAACCAAATCAATCCCATTCTAATTAATCAATCGACACAAGAAATGATTATAATCGATTCTTTTTATAAAAACCAACCACCACATCTTAACAATAATTACAAAGAAAAAGAAAGGTACAATGAGATTTATGAAAACCTTATAGAAGATCACAAGCCGACCCCTCTTCCGATTTGTCCAACAAGTCCACACCAACGAGATTGATCAGGAGCTCAATAGATTTTTGTGATGAAGTTTTAAGGGGAAAAGTGTGGAGTTGCTGGAGCATCGAGGGTCCTTAAATAGGGTCGGCCATGGAAGGTTTTCAAAGACACTTTTTGCTCTATGAAAATGGAGAAGACTATCTTAAGGAAAACTCTCTTTCTTCTATCAATCCTTATGCATTCTTGTGACTTCTTGTGTTGGGAGGTGGGGTGGTCAAGAAAATGATGGGGCATTCTTCTTGTTTGACCTTATGATAGTGCCAGTCGCTGCTTATTCGAAGGGGAGGTGATGGGGTTTTTGAGATGGAGAAAGTGGGTTGAAGCTTTGCCAGAAGAAGAAGGAGATGAGGGTGAAAGGGGCGCAAGTTTTCAAGGGAGCAGATAGTGATAAAAGATTATCACGTGGGCGTGTGTGTGGGTAGGTTAGGAGGTCTTTTTAATTTTTCATTAGTTTTGTAGTTATTGTATTTAGATTTATTTGGTTGTTTTGAGTATTAGATGTATTTTGCGTCCCGCTGTTAAATTTGTAAACGAACAATCCCAAACAGGAAAAATATAATACTTATGTTTTTAAACACGTTTTAAATAAACTGACATGATGATGCTATTTGTGATTTTATTAATTCGTTTTTATTTTTCATGTTTTCTTTTATTGTACTGGTACGCGTGTGGACTCCTGAGACAAGAAAATTTCTTGTGAGACTGATTTGGCTATCAGTAAATATTGGGCACAATCAATAAGACTACTCGGATATGCCAATTACTTATGCAAGAAAAGTTGAAATGTACATGCTAAACGCTTAACTTAGATCAAATAATTTTTGATAAACATTCTAGTTCATAAATATAAAGGTTTAAAATAGTGAAATTTTTCAGGTGGCTACAGTACCAACCCCTTAAGAGGATTCCGTCCCGGAATTCTAGTTTATAGTGGTTGCCGGAGTCGGATTTGTGAATAGATGTGGGTACTTAACGCGCATGGTGTCTTCGCGCTCCCACGTGTACTCCGGTCCTCTCTTGGAGTTCCATCTAATCTTGACGATAGGGATGTGACTTTGCTTAAGTCGCTTGACTTCCCTATCCATGATTTAAATTGGTTCTTCGACAAAGTTGAGCTTGTCATCGAGCTTAATATCTTTTAGTGAAACGACAAGAGATTCATCCGACAAGCATTTCTTCAGATTTGAGACGTGAAAGGTGGGGTGTACTCTACTAAGTTCTTCCGGGAGATCAAGCTTGTAAGCAACCGGGCCGATTCTTTCGAGAATCTTGAAAGGGCCAATGTATCGAGGATGTAGCTTTCCTCGTTTTCCAAATCGAACCTTTCCTTTCCAAGGTGATACTTTCAACATAACTCGATCACCAACTTGAAATTCCATGGGCTTTCTTCTAACATCGGCGTAACTCTTTTGTCGATCTCTAGCAGCTTGAAGTCGTTGACGAATTTGCACAATCTTCTCGGTTGTCTCTTGGACAAGTTCAGGTCTAGTGAGTTGGGCCTCTCCAACTTCAGCCCAACAAACGGGTGATCGACACTTTCGACCATAAAGTGCCTCGAATGGAGCTGCCTTGATGCTCGCGTGGTAACTATTGTTGTAGGAGAATTCCGCCAAGGGTAAGTGTTTATTCCAACCTTTTCCAAAGTCGATCACGCAAGCTCGAAGCATGTCTTCCAAGGTTTGGATAGTCCTTTCACTTTGGCCGTCGGTTTGGGGATGATAGGCGGTACTCATATCCAAACGAGTACCTAAGGCCTTTTGAAGAGATTTCCAGAAGTGTGAAGTAAAACGACTGTCACGATCAGAAATGATGGAAATTGGTACTCCGTGACGGGATACAATTTCCTTCAGGTATAGTTGAGCAAGGGTTTCCATTTCATCATTTTCCTTGATGGGTAGGAAATGAGCGGATTTGGTAAGACGATCAATGATAACCCAAATAGTGTCGTAACCTCTAGCGGTCTTTGGTAGTTTGGTTATGAAGTCCATAGTGATTCTCTCCCACTTCCAAACTGGGAGTTCAGGTTGAGTTAACAATCCGGAAGGTTTTTGACATTCTGCTTTGACTCGAGAACAGGTGAGACATTTCCCAACGTACGTTGCAATTTCAGCTTTCATGTTCGGCCACTAATAAAGCTTCTTGAGATCTTGGTACATTTTGTCGGATCCCGGATGAATGGAATATTTAGACTTGTGAGACTCATGCATAATGAGTTCCCATATTCCTCCACAAAGTGGTTCCAACTTCTATCGCCAAAACATAAGGTTCCATCTGATCTTTGCGCAAAACCGTTCTCGTTTTCCGGCATCCCAAAGATTCTTTCGTTGGGTCGATTTTCAGGTTTGAGAGCTTCAGCTTGAGCTTCAAGGATTTTTGATGGAAGGGGTGACTTAATTGTCATTCCCAAGGATCTTACTCGAAGAGGTTTAGGTCGATCCTTCCGACTAAGAGCATCAGCTACAACATTTGCTTTTCCCGGGTGATAACGGATTTCACAGTCGTAATCACTAAGCAATTCTAGCCATCGGCGTTGTCGCATGTTTAGCTCCTTTTGATCGAGGATGTGTTGGAGACTTTTATGGTCGGTAAACACCGTACATTTGGTTCCATATAGGTAATGTCTCCATATCTTGAGAGCGAAAACTACGGCTCCCAATTCCAAGTCATAGGTAGTGTAGTTCTTTTCGTGAGTTTTGAGTTGTCGTGAAGCATAAGCGATCACCTTGTTTCTTTGCATCAGTACCGCACCTAACCCTAGGTGTGATGCATCACAGTAGACCATAAAATCTTCCACTCCATCGGGTAAGGCTAAGATAGGAGCTTCGCAAAGCTTTTGTTTCAAGAGTTGAAAGGCTAACTCTTGTTTCTCTCCCCAGTCAAAATTCTTCTTTTTCTGGGTTAGCTCCGTTAGAGGTTTAGCGATTTTCAAAAATCCTTCGATAAATCTTCGATAATAACCCGCAAGACCCAAAAATTGACGTATCTAGGTAGGGGTAGTAGGGGATGACCAATCTTTGACAGCTTCGATTTTTGCAGGATCAACGTGAAGACCATTACTATCTATCACATGACCAAGGAATTGTACTTTTTGAATCCAGAAGTCGCACTTGGAAAACTTAGCATACAGTTCTTCTTTCTTGAGCAGCTCTAAGATGGCTTTCAAGTGTTCCGCATGCTCTTCCTTATTGCGGGAATAGATAAGAATGTCTTCAATGAACACAATCACAAATTTGTCCAGGTAAGGTTTACACACTCGGTTCATCAGGTCCATGAATACCGCCGGTGCGTTTGTCAAACCAAATGGCATCACTTGGAACTCATAGTGGCCGTATCGTGTTCGGAAAGCAGTTTTCGGAATATCCTCCTCTCTAACTCTTAGTTGATGATAACCAGATCTCAGATCAATCTTTGAGTAGACGCTTGACCCTTGCAGTTGGTCAAACAAATCATCAATCCTAGGCAATGGATAGCGATTTTTCACCGTTAGTTTGTTCAACTCTTGGTAATCAATACACATACGGAACGATCCGTCCTTTTTCTTGACAAATAAGACCGGAGCTCCCCAAGGCGAAGAACTTGGTCGAATGAATCCTTTTTCGGACAGTTCTTGAAGTTGGTCAGACAATTCTTGTAGTTCGGAAGGTGCCAATCTATAAGGTGCTCGTGCCACAGGTGCCGCTCCCGGCACTAGTTTGATTTGGAATTCCACTTGCCGACTCGGGGGAAGGCCAGGCAAGTCTTCAGGAAATACTTCGGGAAAATCCCTAGCCACAGGGACGTCTTTTAATTGTTTCTCTTCCGCTTTCTCCTTCTCTGTTACTTGTGCTAGAAAAATGTGGCATCCTTTTTCTATGTACTTCGCCGTTTTAACGCACGAGATGATGTTCAATCGGGTCTTACTACGATTACCCCGAATGATTAGAGTTTCGCCATCGAGAGGAATGTGAACGACTTTCTCGTCACAGATGATTCTTGCACGATTCTTGGATAGCCAATCCATGC
This sequence comes from Chrysanthemum seticuspe, assembly GCA_019973895.1. Lineage (NCBI taxonomy): Eukaryota > Viridiplantae > Streptophyta > Magnoliopsida > Asterales > Asteraceae > Chrysanthemum > Chrysanthemum seticuspe. The sequence continues at coordinate 261,504,246 of BPTQ01000007.1, forward strand.
CAATGACAGCATCGAAGCTACCAAGTTGGATAGGCATAAGGTCTATATCGAACGAGTGATTTGATAAGGATAGGTTGCAACCTCGAAGGATAGTGTTAGTTCCTACTATTTTTCCATCGGCTAGCTCTACTTCATAAGTGGTATCTAGGGTAGTTGGGGTGACTTTTAACAAAGGTGCAAACTTAGAAGACACAAAGCTTTTGTCGGCTCCAGAATCAAATAACACTTTAGCTAAATGATGGTTGAGTGAAAACGTACCCATAACAACATCCGGGTTCTCTTATGCATCCCCATCTCCTAGCACATAAGATCTTGATCTAGCAGGGTTGTTGTTGTTATTGTTGTTGTTGTTCTCGTACAGCTTTGGGCATCTACTCTTGACATGCCCAGCTTCTCCACATCCAAAGCAAGTTATTCCCATGGGTTGAAGGTTACTTCCAGTAGCAGGGCTTCAGCAATCATTGTGGGTATGGCCCACCTTGTTACACTTCCCACACTTAATAGTGCAACGTCCCACATGATGCAGGTTGCATCGAGTGCACAAAGGGTGTGGTCCAGCATAGCCTCTTCCAGTGGCGGGGGTAGCAGCATAAGCCCTCGCAATTTCTTGCCTACGGTTTTGTTGATTGTGGTGGTTGTTTCGGTTTTGGTGGTATGGGTTGGGATTGTTGTTGCGGTGTTGATTGTGATTGTTGCGGCCTTGGTTGTTGTTGTTGCGGTTATTGTTGTGATGGAACGAGTTGTTGTGATGGAAGTTGTTTGAAGTGTTGCCTCGGCGGTCATCAAATTTCCTTTTGTTGTCGTTGTTGCCTTGCACGGATCCATGTTTCAAGACTTGATTCATGAGTTGATAGGAAATTGTGATCACTTCCTCCACGGTCTTGGGCTTTGATGCAGTAACATTGCCCTCAATGTTTCGGGGTAGTCCCCCAATGAGATTTTCCAGCAACTTAACCTCATCAGAAAGCATGGATGGGCATAGAGATTTCAATTCTTGGAAGCGTTTGAAGTAGGCTTTGAGATCATTACCCTTAGTAGTCAGATGGTAGAACTCATCTTCAAGTTTCTTGATCTCGGTCCTTGGACAGTATTGCTTCATCATCAATTGCTTCAGTTCAGTCCAAGTGGTTTTGTAGGCTTCTTCCATGCCAATAGGTTGGGCATGAGCCTTCCACCAAGACAGTGCATCTTCCAGCAGAGTACCAGTAGCAAATTTCACCTTGCAATCTTCTGAGCAATCACTTAGAAGAAACACAGTTTTAGATCTTTCAAACCAATGGATAAGGCCAACAACGCCTTCAGTTCCTTTGAAGAAAGTGGGTTTGCAATTCATGAACTCCTTGTATCCACATTTACGATTCACCACAGCTTCATTCCGGTTGGCTTGATTTGGGGCTTCATTTGTTCGAGTTGCCTCAGCAGGTCTTGCAGCAAAAGCAGCACCAATTTCATTGGTAACCAGCCTCCGAATTGCTTCAGGGGTCATCTCGGGAGTTTGAGCAGGGGTAGAGGTAGTTCTTGTTCTTGCCATTTTTTCTAAAAACATACACTCAGGTTTCAGAATCATTCAACATAATTGTGAATTATTATAAAAATGGTTTCATAATATTCAAGATCTTCACATTATATCAATAGAGTATAATCATCATAAGAAAGAATCACAATATGTTAGAACCGCATAAGAGAATATATAAAAATGATCACTTCGATTCACATAAACCGATAAATAAGAAGATCATCATACACGAGATAACAACCACAATGCCATAGGGTTTACCATCCATACATGGTGATACAATACCATACAATGTCACATAATTAGCTTGTTCGATAGTTTACAAAACATGCGAATACAAAGCCTTCATTAGTGCCACATGCGGCAGGCTAAGGTACCAGAAAACTAAATAGATGAATCACCAATCTAGAGGCTGTCGGGTGTGCCCCTCAATCGGCGCTGTAGGTCACGGACCAGCTCTGCCAGCTCATCCACCTCTCTATCTCGTGCCTCCAATCTCTGCTCCAAAGCAGTAGCACGAGTCTCCATGATAATCATCCTCTCCGACTGTCGTCGCACAACTCCCTCCAATATCTCAGCTCTGTCCAGCAGTCCTAATCTATCTGACTCCATCCTCCTCTCTAACACTGTAACTGCTCCGCTAGCTCTCTCACTCTGGGCACCAATCCTATCAAGCGTTCTCTCCATCGTGGTCCTCCCGTTAAGGAGCTCTCCAACCTCATCCTCAATGTTCTCGATACGTACCAACGGAACCTCATCAACAAATGCCACAACATCCTCAATCTGATCCTCAGCTCGCAGCACTCGGGCAGCTAACAATGGAATGGTATGATGAAGGGGTTCTCCCGTGACAGGGAGAGTCTCAGCAGCAGCAAATAGGTGCTCTCCAAGCTCCACAGCGCTAGGTGTACCCTCCTCCGACCTCCGTCGACTAATGAGCGGCATCATGTAGGACCAACGTCTAGCATCGACCCTCCTACGGGCTCTCGGCTCAGAGGTACCAAACATAGCCTGGTAATATGGGTCCGAATGTGCGGGTGAAAGACGGGCTCTCTTCCCAAGAGATGTCACCGGCTCAGTGTGCATCACCAAGGGTGATGGTGCACGGGATGAGGATGAAACCGGTACAATGGTGGTCTGATAAATGAATGTGGTAGGTGGTGGTAGTGGTGAAACAGGTATGAGTGGTGGTGCAGGTGCAGCTGATGGTGGAAAGGCAGAGGATGATGGTATGTCAGATGGTGGAATGAAGGTGATGGGTGCCCTCGCTCGTTTCCGAGCGGTATGTATAAAAGTAGCACCATCCTCACGGTAACGGAATGGCTGGCCAAATGGCGCGGGCTCGTAGGGTTTGAGAACCCTAGCTCGCCTTCGCCTTCGGCGAACAGGCAGTGGTGATGGGCAAGAAATAGAAGACACGGAATCAGTCTGGGACATAATGTCAGAAGGTGATAGCCACTGCTGTGACTCCAGATATTGGTCATAAGTGGGGGGACCAAAGACGGGCAGGTGCTCGGGTATGGTCAAAGCAGGTGGGGTGACAACGACTTCACCCTCCTCGAAGGGCTCAGTCTCAGAGGACACAGGTGCAACGAGAGCCGGTGCCAAGGGAGCAGAGGCAGAGGACATAGTATCCTCCATCTCACTGTCGGAGGTCAAGTCGATAGGGTGAGTAGCAGTCGACATGGTACTGTAACAACCCAAAAGAAAATGTGCACTTATAAGTAAATAAAGTCATGCAGTAAATAAGTTTTTAGTTAGTCGCGCATAATCTGCCATGCAAATCTAAATGCCTAACTAAATGAAAGCTAGCATTATAAGTTTTTATCATGCAAGTTTTTGTAGTTACGTAATATCCGCTAAGCGAATCTCATACGTGCAATCGGAACGAAGTAGGCACGGAGGACGTGAAGTGGTGGTGTAAAACGGTCCATTTGAAAACGTGGTTATAGTCCAATTTGTTTTGAAAATACAAGTTGGTTCTCTATAACCTAGGCTCTGATGCCAATCTGTAACACCCCCAAAATCACAAAGTGACAGCGGAAGACTAATTGGGGTATTACTTAGAGGATCATAGTCATAAGTTACAGAAAACGACTCTAAAGAGACGTTTTTAATAAAGGTTGTTACCATTTCATAAACTCAGTGTTTCAGAAACACCAAAAGGAAATACCACATGTTTCGATGTTACATAAAAGATAGTTTAAATGTTTACGAAATGATAACTTTAATTGAAAACAACACCACTTCTAGCGTCCCATGACGTCCACTCCACGCCTTCATGATATTCTAATTAGTACCTGAGATAAGCATGCTTAAAAAGATCAACAAAAATGTTGAGTGATATTCATAGGTTTAAATAACAAGTTGAACACAAGTAAGAGATGATAATTGCTTCGAATACAATCACCATGGAAAACATAGATTATTATTATGCGCTAAGCTCATGACACCAAACTAACTGCATACACCTAATTACTGGTGTAAGAAATAATATTGCCCTCAGAGATGGAATTGCCAATTCCATAGTTAACCAAATATAGTGCGCCCCGGTTATTTCCGATAACCGAGTCGGGGTCGTTAATTCCCATAGTACTATCCACAATATTCGCGTTCACTCGCAAGTGATTAATGGTTCATGATGTAAGGGACTTATGGCAGGCAACTTAGGCTATAATAATAATGATCAGGCAAGCATACAATTTAAGAAAAGACTTGTGTTCTAGTTTATAGCATGCATCTCCCTCGCGGGGTTTAAAATAAATAAGTAAAGGCGAGGCTATGAACTCACCTTAGCAAAGCAGTATCCGAGTAGTAAAGAAGTCAAGTAAATGATGTACCGAGTACCGTCACGCGACCTATAATTTGTATACCAATACTTTAATTAATAAGTTTGTATTTTAACTTGCAATTATTTATATATACCAAAAGTTCAAGTTATTTATGTGTATCGCTTATTATTGAACATGATTAATTGCGGCTCATGGAAGTGCTTAGACATACAAAAGTATCAAAACGGTCGAGGCTTAGGTCCGTCGTAACCGGAAGAGGATGTACGAAAATATCGTAAACAAATAGTAAGCGTAATATAAAAATGTCGCTTAGAAAATGAGTATATATATAAGAAAGTAGTAATTCTTATTATATCGGTTAAGATAAATACATTTTGTTTATAAGTCTTTAATAGTCTTTTAGAAAAAAAAATGGGTATAACCCGTTTATATATCTTAAATATATTTGATGACGAAGTGTAAGGAAATTATTATTGTTTTAAAACAAATCTCGTTTCGTATGAATTAAAAGTTAATTGTATCACATTATCCGTTTATATTACATGTTTATAAAAGGAGGTATCGTGAAGTAAATATTGAAAATAATTATCTCAAACCGGGTAGGCGGGCTAGTTGCGAACGGGACGTGAGAAGGATCGAAAAAAAAGACAAGTGATCGCAGTACGTTTAAAATGACAATTTGTGTTATACTTAACATTATGAAATTTTATTAATTTGTTTGTAAACTCTTATGCTAAAAGAAAAGTGAATTTGTGTACATATCTGTTTTTGAGTATACAGTACATAGAAGCATAATACATGGGTCTCAGTCCAACAGGTCTTTGGCGTGGATTTAGGCCCAAGAACGAAATCATCTATGCTGTGGTTTCGTGGCCCAGCTCGAGGTCAGAACCAAACGCACCCATGTGAAAAGAGAAGTACATGTTTTAAGAAAGATTGACATCGAAGCTGGAACGAACATCCTTCTTTTTGCGTCGTTGCTGAACCAGGAGGACAAACCAAGCGCACCCAAATGGGTGCTGAAAATCAGCAGTAAAGCACTCTGTTTGGTACAGCAAACGCACCCATTTTGCTGCACCAAACGCACCCTTTTGCTGTACCAAACGCACCCTTTTGCTGGCTGTGTTGCAGCAGCTAAACACCCCATTGGGTGGCTGCGTGGCAGCAGCTAAACACGCCTATTGGGTGACTGAAAATAAGCGAAACAAACACCCCAAGGGGCTGAAGTTGCAGCAAACAAACATACCAAATCGAGGGCTGAAAAGTCAGATTCAAACCACAACTTTAACAAGGTTTCGTCACAACTAAACAAAACACGAATAAGCCACGGGGACAAGCAAGGAGTAAGCCGAATGTTTCAACGAATAACGAGGGGAAGCAAGTCGAGTGGGATCTCTAGCGAGCTAAAGAATTAAGTCGAAAAGGATAGCCAAAACAAGCACGATGTTTTCTTTTAGTTTCTTACCATACAACAATCTTAACGACAACACGGGCATATCAAGCACTTGACATAACTGATCATCCCATAAGTATTTAACAAGTTTTAGGTTTCGCCAAAGTTTAGACCAAACACTAAGTCCTAATAATCGAAGCAAACCGAGAAGTTGTCGTGCACGTAAAATACCAACGCGCCTAAGTGGTTTTGACAAAATGAATGACGCTCTCCTATTGTTGAGGTTTTTGACTCAAAACAAGAAAAAAAACCAATCGTGTCCCACGTTGGTCGCTGTGACCCGAGACCAACAAACATACCCCTTAGTACAAACATGTTCAAACCAAGACGAAAAAAGAAACATATAGGCAGAATCGATCCTAAGCACTTCTTCCAGCAAATAAGCCAATCGCTTTTTAAATAAGTATACCACACGAATCTTAATTCAAGATTAACCAAATCAATCCCATTCTAATTAATCAATCGACACAGGAAATGATTATAACCGATTCTTTTTATAAAAACCAACCACCACATCTTAACAATAATTACAAAGAAAAAGAAAGGTACAATGAGATTTATGAAAACCTTATAGAAGATCACAAGCCGACCCCTCTTCCGATTTGTCCAACAAGTCCACACCAACGAGATTGATTAGGAGCTCAATAGATTTTTGTGATGAAGTTTTAAGGGGAAAAGTGTGGAGTTGCTGGAGCATCGAGGGTCCTTAAATAGGGTCGGCCATGGAAGGTTTTCAAAGACACTTTTTGCTCTATGAAAATGGAGAAGACTATCTTAAGGAAAACTCTCTTTCTTCTATCAATCCTTATGCATTCTTGTGACTTCTTGTGTTGGGAGGTGGGGTGGTCAAGAAAATGATGGGGCATTCTTCTTGTTTGACCTTATGATAGTGCCAGTCGCTGCTTATTCGAAGGGGAGGTGATGGGGTTTTTGAGATGGAGAAAGTGGGTTGAAGCTTTGCCAGAAGAAGAAGGAGATGAGGGTGAAAGGGGCGCAAGTTTTCAAGGGAGCAGATAGTGATAAAAGATTATCACGTGGGCGTGTGTGTGGGTAGGTTAGGAGGTCTTTTTAATTTTTCATTAGTTTTGTAGTTATTGTATTTAGATTTATTTGGTTGTTTTGAGTATTAGATGTATTTTGCGTCCCGCTGTTAAATTTGTAAACGAACAATCCCAAACAGGAAAAATATAATACTTATGTTTTTAAACACGTTTTAAATAAACTGACATGATGATGCAATTTCTGATTTTATTAATTCGTTTTTATTTTTCATGTTTTCTTTTATTGTACTGGTACGCGTGTGGACTCCTGAGACAAGAAAATTTCTTGTGAGACTGATTTGGCTATCAGTAAATATTGGGCACAATCAATAAGACTACTCGGATATGCCAATTACTTATGCAAGAAAAGTTGAAATGTACATGCTAAACGCTTAACTTAGATCAAATAATTTTTGATAAACATTCTAGTTCATAAATATAAAGGTTTAAAATAGTGAAATTTTTCAGGTGGCTACAGAGGTACATATGGTAACAGTTGTCTAAAGTGTACCTAGTAAAATTATGGTCCAGGCCCCCATGACCCAATCCACTGTGGTTTCATTCCTTTTTGTATCCAAATTTTGACCAACATGTTGATGATCTAACATGGTAGCAAGATGTATGTGAAGTTTTGCTCTAAGTCAGAAACTTTGTCATGTCAACTTATCAAGAGTTCAAATATCTCATTTTTGTATGCAAATGAATCAAAATAGATTGCTTCAATTAGGAGTGTTAAAAGGTTGTTAGCATCTCCCAATAAAGATGCAATTCTGCTTAATTAACAACTACAATGACACCAAAAGAACTTCATGAGACTAAACAACTACCACGACCTTGAACAACTTCTCTCATCCAAACGATCCTTACATCAACTACTTGGAAATCAAAACAATTAAAAGAGGAACTTCGACAAACGAACCTAACATACCACCTAACCACATAAGGGCATCACCTAATTTGAAGCATGGAAACAGGTGGAAAACCTACGACGACCTTGACACTAAAACTCATCGATACCACAAATCAAACAGTTCCGGCCACACAAACAAATCAAGTGGTAGCGCGATAATACGTAGAAGCAGATAATATAGGGAACACATACCATTGTAAAACCACCACATGTCACGACTACTCATGACCTTCAACGAATCGATCTTCATTGAGACGACAAAAAATGATCTCGACCACATAACCAAAAAATATGACCTCATATGAGTACATTGGCATAATCCACAACCCAGTATGAAACCACAAGACCCACATGAACAACAAACCATTTTGAACCGCATCGAACAACAAATCGAGCTGACACCTATATGACCTAACACAAAACTACCTAAGCTGAACAACATCTACATGACCACAACCCAATTTAAACTACATAACCCAACACGAGCTACACACCGGTATGTGACGACTCGACCCACAACCTTAAAACCACGACCCACAACACTCGATCTCGACCCACAATACTTGTTGAAACGATATTATATATACGAACAAGATAACACTTGAAACTACGACCTTATCAACAGCATATTGAACCAAGACCCACAACACTTGAACCTCGACCCACACACCTTTTTGTAACAGCCATTCACCGCAACGTTCAAGCAAGACCCATAACACTTGCCACTAAACATTCGTTGGACAACAAACACAACCGATATGAAATCTTTTATTTCTTAGAAACATTATCTGAAAATTAGAAGAGGACAATATTTTTTTGAAGAAAATTAACAACCCCGTAATATGAAGATTCAAATTAACAAAACCCCTCAAATGAATCATCATAACAAAAACCCTAATATAAATCATCATTATTAAAGAAAACCATACACACAAATTAAAATCCGACAATCATACAAATTAAAATGAAGATTCATATTAACAAAATCCTTAAAATGAATCATCATTAAAAAACCCCTAATATGAATCACCATGACAAAACCTCCCTGATATGAATCGAGTATAAACAAATTTAAATAAATAATTATTTACCTTTGTCCAAGAAAGAATGTTATTTCATGCTCCAATACTGATGATAAACAAATTGAATACTGATGTGAATAAACAGATCATAATTGATATCATAGAAATAGTAATAGAAAAACATGGTCATAGTATAAAGATGTAGCGTCAGTTGATTTTATAAGGGCTTTTAATTAAATATTATAAAAGCTTAGTAGTTACCCAAGGCTAGCAAAAAGCATTTAGACGCTAGAAGTGAGACAAGTGTATTAATGACGTCAGTATATGACTTCAGAATAAGGGTTATGGAATTCAAAAAACTTTTCTTTTATTATATACAAAGATGGATAAGAAGTATTCCACATCTATACTATCTAAAGATTGAAGTGCTTAACTTAATGTGCAAGAGTTGTTGTGCACAAAATTAAGTACGGTACAACATAGCTAAAGCTACATAAAACCTCTATCAATTACATCGATTTATCAATATAGAGAATTGAATGCATACGCATCAAAGGTCTCCTTCAATGCAGGCACACGAAATGGCAAGTGTTGTTGGAGTTTCAAGAAGATGAAGTTGAAGTGTTGTTGGAGTTTCAAGAAGACAAACCATCTCAATATTAGCATCTCGCACTTAAAAGTCGTCATTTGTAAGTATAAATAACACACACTTCGATTGCATTCACCAATCATCATACCTCTCCTCAGCTTTCATCTCTTATGTTTTGATATTGGAGTTATCCAATTTATTGTACTTATGATTAAACAACATTATTTTGCAGGCGTGATTGTTTCATCTCACATAGGGCTTTCTGTGAGGCCCTTGGTCAAATCAAGTATTCACAAACTTCAAGTGCCATGGGTAGCTCATCCAAAAGCACCACCAACAGAAACATTCCCAGCCTGAGCGTCCCTCTAACTCATTCAGGGAAGCGTTAACACAAAGTTTTTTTACCAATCTCCTGACCAACACTACCACTCCGTGCAACAAAAACAATTTCAACTTAGCTAGAAATGTCAAGAACTATGAAAATGGTGAGGGGCCAAGTTTGTTCTGTAGTGGTGGAAGTGTGTCAGATCACTCTGGCCCAACTTATTTTTCAAGATCACATACAGCTGTGATGCCACAACTTAGTGCAATTGCGCTGCTTTAGAAGGTTGGAATGATTGGTTCAACATCTAGCAACACAAGTGCTACCAACTTTTCACGAGGGTATTCAAGTTCTTCTTTAAGCGGCCCTATTGATGGTACTACATTCGAAAGTGCAAAATTTCCTGTTGGCAGCAAAAGTTATGACAACATGGATGCACTGCTCAACTCTTTTAGCGGCAATGGAATTGGGTCCTCGATTTTCACTCAGTATGCTGGCGCAACTTACGAGAAAGATGCTAGCTACCAAGACGAGTCACAAAACCTAGGTAGCAAAATACGTTTTCAACAATCTAGAGGTGTAACATTTACTCGAGATTTTCTTGGAGTTGGAGGTGAGATAGTGGGAGACCTAAGCAGCGATGGGCCACAAAGCGGTTGTGTTGGCCGGAGCTTTCTTTAAGAGAAGCTGCAGATAATACTGACTACTGCTATGCTGGCAAGTCCATAAAATAAATTTCTTTTCCTTTGATGGTATGAATGATAAGGTTTTAAAATGTACCTTTTTGAGGGATCGTTTAAGCCCTTATTTGATCATTTTTGTATCCGTTATTACTTAATATCGTTCCTTTTCACTTTTTAGGTCTCTTGAAGGCAAATTGCTGGAATGACACTTATTCGGACGAAAAGGCGCGAATATACGAAAAAAATGGCCAAAGTCAAGAATCGAGACACTCAAGCTGCTGAATTGAAAGGGGACGGCGTCAGGTTATGCCTGTGACACCGTCGAAACAAGTCTTGTGACGATACAGTAGCCAAATTGCTTATTTTCAAGTGACGGCATCAGGTTTTAAAAGAGTAGGGTGTCGCAGCTCAGACGGCCTAGATTTGATCCAGACGGAGTCAGAGACTCAAGGTGACGGCGTCACGGACATAAGGTGACGCCGTCACAATGATAACGTGGCCAAGACGAAACCCTAATGACGGCGTCACAAATCAAAGGGTGACTCCGTCGCAGTTGTAACCTTATATATAGAATCCGATTTTTTTAGTTTTCAGTGTGTAGTTTTGTGGAGTAAAAACCTAAACCGAACCAAGGCTGTCTTGTACAGTATTTTAGGGTTCCATACCCTATCTTACATCAAGATAAGTGTTTTACTTCATTAATTTAATTATGTCTTCAATTGATTGTGTGTATGCTTGCATGTTCCCCATGTCCGGCTAATTTACTTGTGTGTTTGCTTAGGTAATATAAAACTTAGTTATTGAATATTGATTGGTTGTATCTTATCTTAGTTGTGATTGACCTAGTATTGCGATAGGTCATTCGTTGTGTTGTTAATGCTTGATTAATCTTTGTTGAACCTTAGTTTATAATCACCTAGAGTAATTGTAGGCTATACATCCAAAGAATACCTTAGAGTTAAAGTTTATAAATCCTAGAGATTTTGTAGTCATTAACCTTTGGTAGCTTCAAAGAGTTAGGGATAAACGCATACCCTACGACCTTAGAGACACAACGCGATTAAGAATAAGGACGTGACAATTCAACCATCAATATGTTGGTTTATGGATATATTTAATATGTGTATGACCGGATTCGAACTCGAGACCACGGGATTGCACACTTTACGTATGAGACTCGATGTTTAAATAATTAATATAAAATATTATGTTTAATTATTAAATTCACAATAAACGACTTGACGAGCGATAAGTTCTTATCGAAAGTGACTATCGGTCGTTAAATGTCAACGGGATATGAAGAAAAGTAAACAAGCCAATAGACGGTTTTAGGAACCCTCTTTTGGGCTTGTTTTTGGCCGAAACTATGGAATCCCACATCGGAAACCATAGTAAACTTGACATCTACCATAAGGCTATAAATACATTCCCTTGTATTCATCCTTTGGTACACTAGATTTCAATAGAGGGCCAAACTTCTTTTTTTCTTCCTTTTTGTCTTGGTCGACGAGTGAATCCCCATTGTAAGGGATTTACGAGTGACCTTGAGCATAATAATGATGTTTGGTTATTCTATTGTGATCAAGAACTAGCATTCGCATCGAATCGCTAATAGTACGTGTGTACAAAAACGTGGTGTAACACACTATTGTTACATCAATTGGTTTGAATTGAAAAACGGTAAGGGTCAATTCGTTAAACCACATAAACCCTAATTAGGGTTCTTGAATTGAAGAGATCTAGCCAATTGCAAGAGGTATGTTACGTTTTATTTTCAGTTAATTAATTGCTATTATATTCTAAGTCTTCCGCTGTGTACTCTGTGATGTCTACATGTTATTATTTGTATATCATGTATCTTAAACTCAACAGTGGCATCACGAGCCTTGTATAACAAGTAATTAATTACTGAAACACATAAATAAAATAAACATGATCGTGTTATTATTTGTATGCGTAGATCTAGGGTTTGCAAAACCTAAACCCTAATTTTTTAGCGGGGGCGTTTTTTGGTGCCCTAATTAGGGTTTTGTAAACTTCAGTTTTAATTGGATTAGAAACCCTAGGATGCATGCAATTTTATGTGTATTGCGTAACTCTGTTTAATTGCATTAATTGTTAAGTGTAATTTATTTCCATGATAATTACATGCATGTTTTATCATGGATCTGCTTTTATTGTATGTATTTCTTGCTTAAGTGATATACACTAAAAATTTTGATAGATCTAAAATTGGGGAAGACCTCAATAGTTATTATTTAATCAATTATGTGCTATATCGTTGCATGTGGCTCATCTTGTACATAGATGAAAACGGGTGAAAGTCTTAATTAAATATATACATATTGACAGATCTAGAATTGATTATTAATAGGATTTATCAAAAAGGTTTGCATGTGGCTATTTGATATGCATGACTTATTTTTTGTTATGCATTCATTGTTTATTTATTTTTATTTTTTTAAATACTTGCTTGTTGTTATGTGTAAACAAGGGTATTTTGATAAGAAAATAAACTGACCTAAACAATGGTGAAACATGTATTTTCAAGCATAGTAATCGTAATCGTTTAATTGATTGATTTTTGCACAAAATAGTTAGAACGGCTCACCCATTAATGACAAACTGTGTGATGAGTACAAGGAGGGAACGCATTAAATTGTGACGCCCTAAAGATGAGGGTTTTTAATATGCTTCGCGCTGACCTGATTCTTCGCTCGTTTGTGCGTCTTAATGGAGCTACCAAGTATTCCTATATGTGTGCATAAAATCTTAAGGGTGAATTACTTTAAATTATATGCGCCACTTTTGTGGTAATTATCCGAATAACTTGGGTCTTATGACTCATGCAGTAGTAGGATATATTGGTAATTAAGGTGATTCTTTAATTGGTTATCCAATACCTCGATTAAAGTTTGATGATGAAAAGTTTAAACATTAAAACAAGGATATAAATGTTTTAATAAAAACTATGCTACGAAGATGAATGCATGACATCTTTGTATATATTTGATTTGACATCAAAATTATTACCCTTAATTTAAGTTATATGCCATCCAATGAAACGGAAACATCTAAGATTACCTTTTATTTGCTTGAGAACGTGATTTAGATCGTAATCCAAGGGTAAAATATCCACGTGTCGTGAGAACGGGCATGGATGATTTTGCAGTTTCTTAAGTTGGACAACTTAATTGAGTTTTGTAGTGAGATCTGGCAACTCAAGGCATAAGATGGGGATAAAACATGTTTACATGGCAATTGAAATTGGCTAAATGTAAATCCCATAAATCTAGGAATTGCAATTTGAAAATTGGCAATTGAGGCTCGACTCGTACCATTTTGAATAATTTCATTACTAGCAGATCAACTGATGTGATGAAACTATGTCAATTTGGATCCTAGTTTTCAGTGAAAATTAAATGGTTATATGTTTATGAACCATGGGTATTTAATTTTCTTAAAAAGGTTAATTATCAAAAATACTAAAATTGAATTTTGTAATTCTTTTGAATGTATTAATGCAACATTTAACCATAAACGTGGTTTAGTCTTTTATTAGTAAATTGATCCATTCTGCTGTCAAACAAATGTTTGATCGAGAATAAATTTACCGAAAAGATAAACAAAGTCTCTTTTCCATGGGAGAAGAATGAGACTCAATCCTATTCCTTTTCATGAATGAGAAAGGTAATAATAGGAACATTTGAATTGTTTAAATTATAATGTAACTCATAGCAATGAATTGCACATCTTATTTTCCATAAAGATTTCATTACCCTCATTTGGTGAATGCATCCTTTTGTAACAAACATGAATGTTGGTTAACTGGAAAACATGTATGTGAGTTACTAAATTAAAAACTAGACTAATTACCGCGAAAATTGGTAAAAGGCAAACTAGCATATTTTATCTAGTTGTTTTGCTTTAGCCTTTAAAGGTGCTACATACCAATATGGGGATGGTAGGCCTGTTAAGGAAGAAATTTCATACCCAATTTTTCGAATTAATAACATTGATGGATAACCTATCATTCATAAAGTAGAATACACCTTTTAGTACCTTAGTAATGATTACGTATGGTTCTTAAAGGTGTAGGAAAGTTAAAAGCAAGCAAGTTGTTTTCACTGGTTATGAACCATTTAAAATGTTTTCAAATTCAGTGGGAGCATTGTGTTGCATTACTGAATAAGAAGTTGTTGAAACGATTTCTAATTCAGTGGGAGCTACAAGCCTTATTTGCTGTGTAGTAATCTAAATTATCTCTTGAATATCATGTAGATAATTACTTTCTAATTGTAGGCACTTATGTTTTTTAAGGATTGTCATGTGCGTTTCCTTACTAAACAATATAGTCCTACATCTACTTGTTATATCTATGACACAAATCATATTAATCAAATAAATGAACGTGTATCGTGTTGTTTATCTGCTACATGATGTTGTTCCATGCACAAGTGGGAGAAATCTTTATTGTGTGCAAGGTACAACACATATAGATATGATTTAAATGGATTCTCTTGACCGCAAGGTAAGAGAGTAACGTTCTAATAGGAATTGTACATTTAAATGTGTATGATTGTCCCATTAAGAACATGTGTCAAGATGATAACAAAGACTACTTTTAATATTTATGTCATTCAATATTTAATAAACACTTGTAGTTACAATTTATGTTATGTGAGAACGTGAACTAGATTGTAGCCCAAGGTAAAATATCCACGTGCCGTGAGAACGAGCATGGATGATTTTATAGTTTCTTACGTTGAACATTTCATGGAATGACATAATTAAATGAAGTAATCTAATACTACTTTGATTTTAAGTATTTATGTATTCGTTGAATGATTTAAATATATGTA
This sequence comes from Chrysanthemum seticuspe, assembly GCA_019973895.1. Classification (NCBI taxonomy): domain Eukaryota; kingdom Viridiplantae; phylum Streptophyta; class Magnoliopsida; order Asterales; family Asteraceae; genus Chrysanthemum; species Chrysanthemum seticuspe. The sequence goes on from BPTQ01000007.1 coordinate 261,519,435, forward strand.
GTAAATATTAACTTGAAATTATTAATTGAAACCTGAGGTGGTGTTCATAATTACTTTAATTATACATGTTTATGATCTTTTTGTAAAGTCACAAACATGAAGTCTTTTAATACAAGACTTACAATATAAAGTAAGACGTTAACTTGCTATGTTTTAAGACATATGCATGAAGTCAATGAGTTGATCAATGACTTACAACGTATAGTGGGATTATAACTGTTATGTCTTTTGACTTGGTCAAAAATACTTGTGTTATAATGCATGCAATTGACTTGGTAATTTTATTGTACCATTAAGTTTTACTTTGTTGGTAAATAGGTAAGCCAAATAGTAGATGGTTATCTTAAATATTGTTAGATTATCTTACAATATTAATTCTAATGAAATACCATAGACTTATGGTATGTTCAGTTAGAAGAATCAAAATCTATTGGCATGTTTGATTCAAGATAACTATAGTTTCTTCCACATGTTATCAAAGTTAGTAGATTGAGTATAGATTGAATATACTCAATAAGACTCCAACCTAGAAGATTGATAAGACACCATTTGTTTATGGAATGTGATGAATCACATTAAGTCTTATAATGAAGTTCTGAATTTGTTAAACTACTTGTAAAGTGGGTTGTAACAAACTAATGTCAGGAACTGTCAATGTTTTTTGTAATATCCCAAAAGAGAACAATATATTGTTGCTCTACTTGCTAAACTATTTAAAGGTAATATTTAAAATTGTTAAAGGCAAGTGAAAGTTTGGTTTAGATCTTGAAAGATTAAATTACAAAATACATAATCTTCTAAAATGCACTAGCAAATATCATAATGAGACTAAACATGTAAATGATAGACCTCAATATGATGGAAGTGTCATTCATAGATCCGTAAGGATATCTCAGATATTTAATATGCTGAGGGATATGAGTTACAGGATCATGGTAAGCCTGTTAATCATAATGATGAATTTACCAAATGTTGAATTGTGGTAAATCAATCATACTATGAATGTAGAGATGTTGTCCATAAAGATAATCAACTTTAGATACTTGGTTTATCTTAATGAAGATGATTTTATTTAAAGGATGAAAACCCTAGTGGTTTAAATCTTTGTGTAGAAATCATATGGACAATATTGTACACATATTTAATGTATGTCTTGTGATAATAATATTAATCATACTTAGGCAATAAACTATGATTGAATATTCTTTCTTAGATACATTAAATAGAAGTATAAAGATTATAATTGTCATACTTAGTTTCATTGATATGAAATTTTGACAATGAAAATCAAAACTCTTTGTTTTGGAATTACTTTTGCGAGGACGATAAGTAATGCAAAGGAGTTTTTATGAATTCAAATAATCTTTGAATATGTACAAACTGCAAGAATCCATGAATGGATATATGCATGCATCTAGGAAATGATTCTTATGTTTAATATTAAATCCATGTTTGATTTAATAATTAAAATAAGATAGCTCATAAGTATTCCTGAAAGCTAGTGGGAGTATTATTTTTATTTTCTTAAATTTTATATGTTGTATGGGCAACTACATTCCACCTAAATTAAGTTTTAGTTGAGAATGAAACTTCGTTTGTAAGATTTGGAAATAAGACATACAACCTTGGAATATATGTTTATTGTTATAAATATACGCGGTAAATGAATGAGTCTAATAGAATATGATGAATACATATCTTTGACGAGATAGAATATGAATGAGATCTTAAAGTCTAACTTGAAGATTCATTTTGTACATCATGTTGTGTATAAGGTTGTTGTATCATGCTTGTTTACAAGATGATTTAACAACATTGTAATATTTATGTTTGGATTTAGAATTGCATTCCTCGGCCTGGAGTTGCTCCTAGATTCTATGGATGAAAATATGACAAGTGTTTCATAATTGTCATTGCCAACAAACTTGAGTTTTGGTAGGCACCAACATTACACTATAACTGTTCAAAGTTTACGGATGTTTAAAGAGCATATTGTTGTACACAATGATGCTAGTATAATTGAGATGACACTCAATTCTAGTCATGGTATCCTTGATGATGACCATGTTGACTAATTATGTTCCGCTAAGGGCATAGTTGCATTATACATTAAAGAATAAAGAATACTTTAAACTTTAAGTTTTGGAAGATGATTGTCATAAAAGGGTGGTTCAGGTTATCACGCACCTTAAGGAATGATATGACAATATCAAGATATGTGTAAACACATACAAAAAATTCACTTATTGAATTCTTGAAATAAGTATTCTCAAAATTCCTATAGATCAAAGTTAGTTGAAATTATGCTCTGTCAACAAGTATGATTATCATGACTTGAGGCAAAATTCATTAACTAAGAATTATCATGCATTGATCTATTTAGTATTTGGATAAAGGATATTATAAACATTATTATTCAAATGAAATAAAGTATTTTGTTATGTTTATTATTCATTTATTATGATGTTATCCTGTATTTGCATGTTTAAATCCTTGAATAACGTAAGTTATTCAAAATAGTCCGTTGTCGATCAATAACATGGGAATGATATTGAATTAAGACAAATCTGAGTATTAGTTAGAATATACTTGAAAGTATATTGATACGTAGCATGACTAATTTCAGATGATATTCAATGGATTGAATATAGGACTTATCCCAACCACATGATGGTACTTTATGGATCTTTGTCATTAAGTACATCATGAATATTTATCCTCTGACTTGAGATACCAGAGAAATGTCACGGATGTAGTGCATTTCTGTGAAGCAATCTAACGCTATACGTAACTGGTAGTTATAAGGGTTGTTTTAAGAAGTGTTGCGAAATTTATGAATTCTGCTCGTAGTCAAAACGGGATTTGTTTCCTTCAAATTTATTTTGAAGTATAATACTGCAGGGCCCCTCGTAGGGTTGTCAAGATGTTTGCATGGCCATGCCCAAGGTCTTCTGGAATATGTTCAGAATAATTGGTAATCTTGATCAATCATATAAAGCGAGAAACAGAATAGTTAATTAAGAAATGAGTGAGATCCATATTCTTATTAACATGGTATTAGAAACAAAAGGATAAGTATGATGATGAATCATCAAAAGGTTTTTCCAGGAAACCATACTCGAGTTGTTCTGGGGTCATTGGCGTGTTGCTAGATGCTAACCAATGTCATTATGCATACTAAGATATCTCCAAGTGGGAGCTGTTGGTTTATGGATATATTTAATATGTGTATGACCGGATTCGAACTCGAGACCACGGGATTGCACACTTTACGTATGAGACTCGATGTTTAAATAATTAATATAAAATATTATGTTTAATTATTAAATTCACAATAAACGACTTAACGAGCGATAAGTTCTTATCGAAAGTGACTATCGGTCGTTAAATGTCAACGGGATATGAAGAAAAGTAAACAAGCCAAGAGACGGTTTTAGGAACCCTCTTTTGGGCTTGTTTTTGGCCGAAACTATGGAATCCCACATCGGAAACCATAGTAAACTTGACATCTACCATAAGGCTATAAATACATTCCCTTGTATTCATCCTTTGGTACACTAGATTTTAATAGAGGGCCAAACTTCTTCTTTTCTTCCTTTTTGTCTTGGTCGACGAGTGAATCCCCATTGTAAGGGATTTACGAGTGACCTTGAGCATAATAATGATGTTTGGTTATTCTATTGTGATCAAGAACTAGCATTCGCATCGAATCGCTAATAGTACGTGTGTACAAAAACGTGGTGTAACACACTATTGTTACATCAATTGGTTTGAATTGAAAAACGGTAAGGGTCAATTCGTTAAAACACATAAACCCTAATTAAGGTTCTTGAATTGAAGAGATCTAGCCAATTGCAAGAGGTATGTTACGTTTTATTTTCAGTTAATTAATTGCTATTATATTCTAAGTCTTCTGTTGTGTACTCTGTGATGTCTACATGTTATTATTTGTATATCATGTATCTTAAACTCAACACAATAGGAGATAACTAGGGAGTAATAAAGCCTAAGAAAATACATTTTTAATCATCATACGAGCACACAATAATAGACATAGACTACATTCACCTTAGCTTAGATAATTAGATAAGTAGAAGTAATCAGTAGAAATACCAACCCCCAAATCCAATACCCCGAGATTCGTAATTTCCATTTTTCTAAAAAACATAAAAAAGATAAAAAAAAAAATAATCTTCCTCAACCCCAACCTTAGCGTAGTAACTTCTCACTAGCATTCCTATTCCCCTAGAGAACGATATCAATTCCCGTGGCTTACCCTAATACTACACTACAACGATTAGGTTCACTGCCTAAGGTGTTGAAAAACTTGCTCAACGAAAAGGAAGTTCCTTTAACCCCGAACGCGCTGTGTAAGCGTATCAATGAACAAAGGTTTTTGTCGTAGTCTTTTTTACCTTTTTTCTCTGTGTTTGGAAAGACATGTTGCTGTCGACAAGGACAACATATGACTTCTTCCCATTTTGTATGTCTACAACTATCATTTTTGATTTTTTCAGAATTATGTCAACATTGCTTTTACAATTGTGGTGTGTTGGGAAACTATGAGAATACATGAGCAACAAGTCTAGATACATTGGCATGTAGGCTCTGAGAGGCAATTAGCCGTAGAGGTGGCAGAGATGCTACAGCCTAATGATAAGTGAGGTGTAACATAATTCATATATTAAATGTTTTTGGTTGAAAGGTTTTTGTTTAGGAAGAAAATATTAGGCAATTAGAGATAGATGGGATAACACATGTTTCATTGCGTTGTATTCTTGGTTTATATAGATTGATATTTGGTCTGGAATTTCAAGACACATTAGTTGAAGTTATAAATTGCGCATTCAAACATTGGATTTGATACTATGAACAACAATTTTGATTATGTCTGCCCATTCATATGCTTATATTAAGATTTATGATTGAGACCATATGTAAATCAATGTTTTGCATGATAATATATAACATTATGCAAATCAAGGAGCAGCAAGCTCAGGAAAACAATTCAAAGAACACACTGAAAACCAACAAAGCAAAGCCAAACTTGCCATATATTACAACCATTTAACATTCCTTAATTTTCTGCTTACCATGCCTTAGGGTTATGTTCACAAGTTCAAAGTTTATACAATTCTTTATTCATAGAAAATAAACACACCTCTATTATCTATACACCCATCACATACTAAAATCCAAACATTATTCGAACCCCACAACTCTTTAGCAATTAAGCTGGCCTCCATACTGTAAACACCACAATCGTAAAAGCCATTTAGCTATGAAATATTAGAAACAATCGGTGCATCACACGGGTTGAATAAAGCCTCGTATTTCAAATGAGGTGGAATAAATTAAGATGGATGCATTTATTAAATGCATCTAGAATATGTGATTATAATTACTTTTCATCTTTTTTTGTTTTAACATTTTTCTCATGTGATCCTAACTCTAAACATACATCATTTGAGAGTTCTCACGATGTGTTTAACTATTTGTTTACCAATTAAAAGATATGTTTACACACCGATGCTTAAAAATAAACTAAATTAGTTTAGTTATTAATAGGGTATCAATATTAATGGCCCAATCACATTAATTACACGCTCGGATCAAGCCTATCACCAAGGCCCAATCAACACTTGATAACGATCTGGTTTAAATCCCAGGCCACGTAGGGCCTGGAAAGACCTCTAGGACATGATTGAGTAATGACAAAGCTACTGCTCCCAAACAGTCATTAGCGGTTAAGATGTACCATCTGACATCGCGTAGTGGGGACACACGACAAGCACCACTATGAGCTAAAAGACGAATGACATATGTCCTCCTTGTCTACTCTCGGATGATCAACACTTGGCACCCTTGCAGTCGTTGATCACTCACGAATGGTTTATCTCTAAACCCTAAAAGTCTCTCTATAAAAGAAGAGCAACACACACTATCATATAAGTTTTCACACACTTGGACAAATACTGCCTCACAACAATGCAACTTGGTTCTTCTTTAAGTGTTACCTAAGCTTCTTGATCTATATCAATATCATCGGTCCTTACCGTTCAACACAGGAAACCAAATAACAAAACCATTCTCATCCCCATCTCTAAACTGATTTACATACTATACATAAACATGGCACCATCCGTGGGGTCATGATACAAAATAGCCATAAATGTTTTGAAAATTTTTACCTATTTTTACTCATTTGTCACTCAAAAATCCATTTTCCCCCCCCCAAAACCACTATTTTCTTGGTTAAACATGGTTGGTGACCAACATCCTAAAATTTCATAGACAACCAAAAACCACCTCTGGAGCTATCCGAGTGGAAAACCTCTCTCACATGGAGAAAAACCAATAAATCTCCAAAAAAGAGACTCACCAACCACATGGAAACAACACAAAGAAACCTACGAGGAAGATACACGCGGTAGCTGACCTTACAGTCCTGCACATGTCATTCCTCTCAAAGAGGCTAACATGGTTCTACGGGAGATACCAGTATCTCATGTCACTCACACAAACTCGAAAATCGCAAACACATGGGATTCAAGGGGTAGTGAGGGATGCTGAAAGATGTCAGGAAAGAGGTCCGACAAACGTACATCTCAGATCACAATACACGCACTTATTAGGAAAAACTCAGGTAAACAAATGCCAAATCACTTGTCCTTATCCGTATTACTTCACATATAGCAATCAGACCAAACCACTACTTGGAAACTACCCCGGGTATAATACACAAAAAGACACCCTGACATCCCCTCCTAGCCCACTCCCCGAACATAACATGAAACCTACCTTACAATTAGAGCATCCAACAAGTCCACCTAGACCTATCTACCCTGGCACACAACCTAGAGTAGAGAACAATACCCAAAAAGAAACAAAGTCCCTCAAGGGACAGATAGAGAGTGTCAACATGATCCAATCATGGCACTCAGGCACAAAAAGAAGTAACAAGTTCATGGGGACCTGGCAACGTACCCCACCAAGAAGCATTTCATGGGATGCGTTCATACCATCATCCGATCCAGTGGTCAAAACCATTCCCATCCCAACTCTAAACTGATTTACATACCATACGTAAACAGTTATTATTGTATGTATCAATGTTAATTACGGAGTAATTTTTATTAGAAAGAGTAAATTACAAAGATGGTCCCTGTGGTTTGCGTTGACTCACACTCTTGGTCTTTTGACTTTTTTTTGCACGTACAGTCACTAACTCTGAAACCCTTCACACTAACAATCCTTTGACCAAACGTCCGTTAGGTCAAGGCGTTAAGTTATAACATGTGTGCAATATTGGAGGGTATTTTTGTCTATTCAAGTACTCCCTCTCTCTCAAACGGCTATGCGCACTCACACAATACCTTTCTTTCTTTCCCAATGCTACTAACTCTTTCTTTAATACAACAAAAAAAAAATCATTTTATTTCTTTCTTTTCTCTCTTTATCGAACCTAACTCTTCTCATCTAAACCCTAATTCAAAAACATAATTCTTACAAGAACAATGGAAATGGTTAGGTGCCATTGTAGAAGAGTTGCCATTGTACGCACATCTTGGACGAATGAAACCCCAGGCTGTCGCTTTTACTCATACCCGATTCCAGTAAGTTTGTGTAAGGTTGAATTAACTAAATCAAACTAATGTAAAGAAAATAATTGTTGGTTAATGTTGTTTAACATGGATCAAACTGTAGATGGATTGATTGGTATGATCCCCCGATGTGTAATCGTTCTCTTGAAATCATACCAGGTTTACTAAGGTCAAGGAACAATCTTGAACGAGCAATACTAGAAGCCCAAGCTGGTCAAGCAAAAATGAAGAAGTATCTAGTTTGGTCTTCGATCTTGTTTGTGATGTTTGTTTTGTTTAGTTCATAGACTTAAGTTTATGTAGATCAATGTTGTCTTTTGTTGTTAATGGCAGTGTTGCAAAAATCGGCCGAATCGGCCGATTAATCGCTAATCGGTCATACACCTTGTAGAATTTTGAAAATCGGTCAAAAAATCGGCCAGGTAAAAAAATGGGCCAAAAATAGGTAAAAAATCGGCCGAATCGGTCAAAAATCGGCCGGATCGGTCAAAAATCGGCCGAATCGGTCAACTTTACAAAAATAATAATTTCACTTATGACGCACAATGGGATCGTTTAATTCACTTATAACGCACAATGGGCCTCATAATCAGAATTGGAGCCTTTTATTGAGGTTTGGAAATATAGTAGGCTGGAATTAGTTAAGATCTTTAGTTTGGTCTTCAAAAATACCCAAAACTTGCAAGAAATGCCAATCCGATTAATCATTGATTAATCCCGCCTTGACCGATTACTCGCTGCAGGGTAGTCGACCGTCCGACTACCGATTCACGATTTTTGAAACATTGGTTAATGGAATATTTTGTAATGGATGATGATGATGATGAATGAAATGAAAAGTGACTTTGTATTAAACTTTTTGTTGACACTATGGTAAATGCAGACCCAATTGAATATTGTTGCAGACCTAAATGAAAGGCAAATGACCCGAATGAACATGGTCGCTCAGTTGACTTTATGGTAAAGTCAAAACCATACAAAATTGACCCAATTGAAAGACAACCATACAATTATGACCCAAATGAAAGAAGGTTGAAGCTGAATTTATACTTAAGACCCAAATGAAAGTAATAATTAAGCTGATTTTAGCAGCACTATTGACCCAAATGAATCTTTATGTTGACTTTTTACTAAATTCAAACCCATGCGAAATTGACCCAATTCAAAGACAACCATTACAAACCCATCCAATTATTACCAAATGCATATGTAAGCTGAATTTCTACTAAAGTCAAACCTATAGAAACAAAACCATCCAAATATGACCAAAATGAAGCAGGCAAACACAACAAGGTTTTAGGGAAAATTTGATGTCATTAGCAGCTAAATACTAATGGATTAAAGGTTATGAAGCAGGCAAACACACATAAAACACAAGTCAAATTGTCTTAACAACCAACCTAGCCAAGGTTATGGTGCATACAAGCAACCATTGAGATAAACACAAATATGACCAAAATGAAATATTGTTTATGGTACATACAAGAAACCATTGAGATAAACTGCAAAACTAAAAATCACACTAACCAAGGTTAATCACTTTCTTCCTGGGTTGTTTCTTCTTGGAACCTGCATCACCAACTACAATACCCTTTCCCTTATCCACACTTCTTCCACTTACAACAACTGCATCACTTGCACCAACAACATCATTTGACTTTTTCTTCTTGGCCCTCTCAGTTGACTTTGTGTTCTTGGTCTTTTCAACTCTAGGACCTGTGGAACTTCTAGAATTATGACCATGACATTTACACTTGTCACAATAACTGTCTTTAACCTTCTTGAAAGCTTGCAGTTCTTGACTATGTTGTCATTCATCTCCAAGGCTGACCTCCTTGTGAACCGGTGGAATAATTGTTGATGGAACAGGACACTTAGGCCACATTTTTGGTCCCTTGATTGGCATAATCTTGAATGAATAGACTTTCTTCCATGTCTCTAGCCTGTAACAAGGATGGACCAAGGTTTTTGGTATACCTACTTCTTGCCTGTTTTGTACCATGTTGAAGTTTACAGCCACCACATGCTTGCATGGTAGCCCTGCTAATTTCCACCTCCTGCATGAACAAGTTCTCTCAACCACATCCACTACACATTGATCTGCCCAAAGACTACTCACTTGGTAGTGTTGACTTCCATTCCATTGAACTTTATATTGGGTAGCCTCTTTCTTGATAACATCAAATAACTTCTCTGCAGTAGGTGTGAGAGGAACACTAGAACTATCAATCACTTTATTAACTGTCATAATCCTCCTCATCAGATATTCCCTTATATATTCCAGTGTTCATATGATAGGCTTGTCCCTTCCATTAACCAGATTACCATTAAAGATCTCACACATGTTTTTCAACAATACATCAGACTTTGCCCTTCTTGTATACTTGTAATTAGTTACTATCTAAACAAGTTTAACTTCTATAGTTGAAATCACAACAAGTTTATTATCTATACAACAAGTTTAGAAACTGTAAACATGTTTGTACCTGAAAAATGTGATCTGGCCCAATGTTGTGGAGGAATATTCACTAACCAATCATAGCATGGCTTGCTGAAAGCCTTTAACTCCTCAATTGCTATATGAAAGTATGGGATAGTTGAAGGGGTAACAGCTTTCCAAAGAAGGTCTTTGTATGCTCTTCCATTCCAGCTTTGTTTCATGTTCTCATGGATATGTCTAAGACATTATCTATGCTTAGCACATGGAAACAATTTGGAAATTACATGTATAAGACCCTGTTTATTGACATGAAATTATATTGTCCAAGTTAAATAATGAGAGTAAATAACACTAAATCAATCTACAATTATATACACAAAACTTAAGAGTTAAATGTACCTTTTGACGGCCACTGAAAAAAGTGAAGTTAGAGTTTTTGTAAAGTTCAAGATCATCTCCAAGGCAAGTTAAAAACCATTTCCAAGAGTTAAGGTTCTATGGTTCAACTATCCCATAAGCCAATGGATAGATACCATTGTTTGGATCAATTCCCACAGCAATTAAGAGTTGACTTGGAAAAGGTCCTTTTATGAAGGCTCCATCTAACCCCAAAATATCTCTCATACAACTTTGAATCCTTCCTTACAATCCCCCAAGAAAACATAAATCCTTTCAAACTTTCTAGTCTCTGAACATTCCTCTTCCCTAGCACATTGAATATTCACAGTTGTTTTTGAATTTGTAGCAAACAACTCCATGACATAATCTCTCAGCATCGCATATTGCTTTGTGTAATCACCCCTCACTTGCTTTCTTGTGTGTGCCTTAGCCCTCCATGCTTTCATAGAAGAAACAGAAACCTCATGTGTCTTTTGTAATTGATCTTGAAGAGCTCTTACAGGTATGTTTGGGTTTTTGTTCAATTTGATCTACTATATCTTCAACAAAGAACCTTGATGTGGCATACAAGATTTGTCTTGATTGTAGACAGTGGTGGGCAGGGCATCATCATATGTTTTAGCCTTTCAAGTTTCTGTGCCTTTGAATTTTGACACATGCAATACCTATTGGCATTTATTTTCATCTACATTCCTGCAAGTAGGTTTACCTCCTTTAATGATCTTTATCTTATTCCTAGTCCACTTCTCCTATATATGCGGATTAGTTGACCCAGATGTATGACTAGGCCCAGCTGGTACATTTAGCCCAACTATTTCCTTTTGCCTTGCACTAGGCCCAACTGGTTCCTTTTGCCCTGCACTAGGCCCAGAAGTTTCAAATGAAGGCAATTAACCAAAACAAACTGCTCTAACTCTTTCTTTATCATTCTTGATGATCTTAATTTCTCTTATGGTTTTATTAGTTTTTCACAGTAACTTTAGGGTTTTAACACCCTCATTCAACAAGAGATAAGTCTCTTGATTACTTCTATCATTATGTTTAATTCATGCTTAATTATGATTACTTGTTTCATTATCTTTTACATGTCTAGCTAATTTAAAATAGTTTTTGCTTAGATCTAATGAAACCTAGTTGTTAACTATTGATTGTCGTCTCTTGTTTAGGTGGTTGTTACACGTTAGGTTAGGAAACTTGCTTCTTCCTTTAGTGTTGCGAGCTTGAACGTCCTAAACAACGTATTCATGTCCTAGAGTGCACTAGTAGACTTTTCGTTGTGTTTATTGTATAAATTGTGATTGTTGATAATAGGAGATTTGGGGGAGATAACTTAGGTTACTTGGCGATCCCGGTTTCTTAGAGGAGATCAATACATTCATAGAAATAAGGCATTCGGCACCTCCCTACGACGTTAGGAATACAACGCACCAATTAAACAGGGATGTGACAATTCGACTAATCAATAGGAGATAACTAGGGGCAGTGAAATCTAAGTAAACACGCTTTTACCTATCATAATAATCTCATTTAATTTACTTGTTATTTAGTTTTTAATTAGTTTAGTTAATGGTTTAAAGAAGTTGATAATCAAAACCCCCAATCAAATACCGAGATTTTAATTGCTTTCATAAAATATAAAAAGATAAAAATAATCATCCCTCACCTTAGACCTATTTGTCATACATCTCGACCTTTCCAACACTATTCCCCTAGAGAACGATCAATCCCCCAAGTCTTACCTATACTACACTACAACGGTTAGGTACACTGCCTAGGAGGATTGTATAACTTCTTGTGAGGTTTGCAAGAATCCGCATCAGTAAACACAAGGGTATGATCCGTGTAACCTAAATCCTATACATTTCGTCCAATAAGTCCATAGAGAAAATGTCACATTGAACTCCGTCAAACCAATTTGTATCTCCAAAAAGATATCTTCTTTCTGGTGGTGGGGTAAATTCACCATTGTGATGAATTTGCAAAGTAAACATGGTTTCATTCAAATATGTGCAACACATAAAACATCAATAACTTCAAAAACAGTAACAAGTTTAAATGGAAACACGAAAATAGAACAGAGTATGCTTACCATAAAGAATTCCTAAATCAGGGATCGGGGTACTGTGTGCGCGATTTTGCCAAAACTTAACCATTCTCAAGATCTTTACTTGTGAAATTAATGTTCATGGAAGAAATTGAAACACAAATATAAACTATTGCTTTAAAGGACTAAATTGGTAAAACAAAACACTGGAAACTGAGCTGATTGGCGGGAAAGGGAGTAAAATGACAATACTACCCTCATTGACGAGGCACTTAACGAGAAAAATAATAAAAGTTAGCTCTCAGTGGCTGTTTTGCAAAAAAAGAAACATTAATGTCTTTTTTGCAATAAAATTCGTCTCGGTGTGATCTTTGCGCATTTGGGATACTTTAGGGACCATTTTTGAATATTATCCTTTTGTAAAATAGGGACCATCGATGCAACTAGTTTGAAAATTAGATATAACTGATGTAATTAAAACCGAATAAGAACGACGAGTGTGATTTTGGGTAAACCACATGGATGAAATATGTAATTTTTTATAGTTTTTAATTAATTTTGTTAAAAAACAGGCTTAGTGGTGGCCATAAGGAGTGAAGGCGGTGTGCTAAATGGTGATGTATCGCTGATGTAAAGGTGGTGAGTTTGCTGACGATAACTTAACTTAACTACAAGGGAACTATTTGAAACTTATAAAACTCAAGACACAACACAACATTCCTCCGTTCATAAACCCTGTTTTTCCATGATCTCGGGGTTTTTTTACAACACCTTCAAATCTTAAACCATAATTATGTCATTTACAAACCTACTAATCAAAAGAACATACAAAACATCATCTTTTATTTTATCTCGTTACCAGTGTTTGTCCACTATTTTTCAATCTCAATCAAATTCCATTAAATCACAAAATCATTTATCTGGGTATGAATCATTTTCAAAGTTTTCAAATGGGCATGTTTCTGTTTTTGATAAAAGGGTGTTTTGGTCATGTGGGTCAAGATTGTTTAGTAGTCAAGTGGCTGTAACTTGTGATGGGTTGACTGTTGATGGGATTGTTGCTAATGATTGGCTGATTCTTGATGAGAGTGAGAGTGATTGGAAGAGTCATGCTTCTGCTATTGCTCAATCTATTTGTCTTATCAAGAAAAGGTTGAAGGTATATGTTTGTGTGATTGATTGTAATTTGTAATTGTTTAATTATGTGTAATGTTGATGATTTTGAGTCTTAATTATGGTTTTTGTGATTTAGATATGCATTGTTAGGGTGAAATGTTCCTTTTTGATTTCTTAGGAGGTTTTTCGTTTAGCTTATTTTGTTTGGCTTAATTTTTCGTAAGACCATTTTTTGGGTTGTTTTCTAGCTTATGAGCTTATTTTCCAGTTTTAAGCCACCATAAGCTCTTAAATTAGAAAAATGGATTTCTGAAAAAACTCGAACAAAATAATCATCTCATAAGCCTGCAATAAGCTAAAACAAACACCCCTCTAGTCCCTAGATTGGTCTAATGTGATAGAGTACCAACACAGTTAGTTGGGTACTTGATTAAAAAGAAAAAAAAAAAAAAAAAAAAAAAGAGAGGCTAGTTTCGTAATTTTTTGGATGAGACTCAGATACTGTAAAAAAGATGACTTTCCAAACCATATGAAGAATGATTGGGATGAGCAACCTGTATGCCTAATCAATCTATTGTTCGGCACATGGAATACACATTGTCCCTTTTTTAACTTCAATTTTTCCATGTGTCCATATCTCTTTGTTTGGCATATGAGGTAGTTCTGCGGCATATGCAATCAATACTCAAATTACATTTCTAGACAAATGGGCTAGTTTGTTTATTATGTTACTCTTTTGAAATTGAATGTTTTGGTAATTTAGCGATGTGCGATGACACCTGAGCAAAGCAAAAACCGGTTATCAGTTGATACCAGAACACCCTCTAACTCAGCTACTTTGCTATTACTATAACACTAGCCTTCTTAAGTACAAATTCGGCATGAGCAAGGTTTAAATTGCCACCTCCTGCGCCTGATAGAATTTGAATTACCACATCAATCACACTGATTATATAGGAAGTGGCATCTCATGCTCACCTCTTGTCGTTATATATCTTTAGATGGTGTAGCAAAAAGAGTAATAGATTGGAATATTATACCTAGCATTAGTAATAGCAAGAACGGACATGCACAGCATTTTTATTATACTCATTTAAGTGCTCAGGCAAAAAAGATGACATGACAACTTTTCACCTCATCTCTTAGTTTGTTAATTGATATAAAGGTTCGTTGTTAAATTTGAGATTGAACTGATCTTTGTGTAAGGATGCAAGAAGGAATACTTGAAATATATAATAGAACAATGCAACCACATGAACATATAATCGTGCATCTTTTTCTTCTTAAGTTGTAGTTAAAGTATCAAATTAGGTGCACATAGAAATATGCTTGGAAATCAATTATCTATTAAGTAATTTGATTTTGGTTTAAAGTGATATTTTAGTCTTGTGAGCAAATTCCATTGTCTTTTATTGATGTTATATAATAGTCTTATTATTGATTGTGGCAGTGGAAGAAGTTAAAAGTTAGGTTAGAGATGCTATCATATCAAGTGGAAAAGCCAGACCTTTGGGATGATCCTGTTCATGCTGGGAAAATAAGCCGCGAGCATGGCTCACTTATGGGTAAAATGAAGGAAGTCAATGGTCTTGAGCAAGAACTGATTGAGCATATTGACATGATAAAGCTTGCTCGTGAAGAGAGTGATCCTGATTTGGAATCGGTGGGCTCTCAAATCGTGTTTACCTAGCAACCTATCATAATTTCTGCTTGCTTATTTTTTTCTTAAATTGTCTGTGGTCATTTTCGCGAGTACACGATTATAGGTATGGCAGAATGGGCACGTTGGGCCAACCCACAAACACTTATTTTAGTTTTTTTATATAAATTAATGCGTTAATGTAATTACAAATTTATATGGTTCAAACAATTATCTAGTTCTTTTTAAATAGAAGTCTTCAAAAGGTTTTATGCATTCTAGAACATTTGGTCGCATCCCTTTCATCCCGTTAGGCCCGCTTGATCCATTTGACCCATTAGAGATTAAAGATAATTAACATTTTTGAAAATGGACCCATTTTGTGTTTACATGGGTCAAAACTGCCACCTCAGATGTTTTGTCGTCCATTGTTAGACATGAAGTTTGTTGTTAGAAAATGGTAATTCTTGTCAGTTAGCAAAATGGTTCTTTTCATATGATTTTCCCTTCAAATCCCCAGTATGCAAAAAACCAGACTGTTTTGGATCTTGAAATCAACAAGATAGGTGGCAGAATTGAGAATGTTAAGATGGACTTGTGGAAAAACCTTGCTTGACATGATCCCGAACGGTGTTTTCAGAGCAAAACTTGAGGTCGGGAATATTATCGACAAGATGAGAGAAGGAAGGCTGAGGTGGTTCGGCCATGTTAGGAGGAGGCCACAATCAGCGCCCGTAAGAAGAGTCGAAGCGCTAGTAGTTGATGGTGTGAGAAGGAGGGGTAGACCCAATCTCAGGTGGGAGGATAGACTTATGCTCGACATGAAGGAGCTCCTCTTGTCAGAGGACATGACCTCAGATAGGAATGCGTGGAGAGATAGAATTAGGATTTGCGGGTAGTTCAGGTGTTAGGCTTTTTAGGCGTCTTCTGTTGCCTTGCTTTGGTGCCTTGTTTTGCCTTTGCCTTAGCTTAGGCCCCTTGCATGTTTTTGCCTTGCTCTTTGTTGCCCCCTTAGGATGCCTTTTTGCCCTTGCTTTAGGTCCAGTGGGTTGTTTGCTCCCCTTTGCTTTGCTCCCTTAGGTTTGCCTTTGTTTTGTTTTCTGGTTTGTTTTTGTGTTTGTTTTTGTGCGTGTTTGGTATGCCTTTTTGCTTTTTGCTTGCTGCCCTTTTGCCCCCTCTCGCTCTCTCTTCTCTTATTTCTCACCCGCACACGTGCACAAGCCGGAGGTCTCATTGGAAGCAGTCTCCTTACTCCCGGGTTTATCCTTAGGGTAGGGGTAGGAGCTGTCTACATTCTACCTCCCCCATACCCTGCCCCGGCGGGATTGGGTTTGTTGTTGTTGTTGTTGTTGTTGTTGTGTGTTGTTAAATCAACAAGATATACGAAAATCCTTGCAACAACCTTTGATGCAGGCATATTAATGAAAAACGTCAGTTATGTTCTGTTTTTCATTCCTTGCAACAATGTGTTTGACTACTACTCATTGCATATTTTACCATCAAACCAACGTTTTTATAATTTGGAATAAACACACTGTTTTTATTCATGTTTGTTTGCCACAGGAATCAGTAAAAGCGTTGTTGAGGATGAGGCAAAATGTGAAGGAGAAGGAGCTTGAAGCTTTGCTAGCTGGGGAACATGACTCTTGCTCTTGCTACATAGAGGTTGGTTTCCTGTTGTATTTTCGAAAAGCTTTGGGGTCCAAAGGGCATGCGATGGTCTATTTGGATATATTGCATAGAACTATTTCATCCTTCATAAAATATTGTGTCTTTTCGACTAGTATTCGTTGCAAAATATTGGTAGTATCAGATTTGGACAACAAAATTCCCTTTATCTTGGTTGGTAAATATTTCAGAAATTCTATCATTAGTAGTCAGTAATCACTAATAACTCGGTCAATGTCACCCTGTTGGTCTACACGCTCAAACTGCTTGTCTTAAAGCACCATTTGGATATTTGTTAATTCTATTGCAATCATTACATGTTAATGGGTTATGACATATTAGGTGCAAGCAGGGGCGGGTGGCACAGAGAGCATGGACTGGGCAGGTATGGTGATGCAAATGTACAAATCCTGGGCTCAACGCCGTGGATATGGAGTCACTGTTGTTGATGAAATGCGTGGTGAGATTGCAGGAATTAAGGTTTTTCACTTGCGCGATCTCTCATTTAAAAATCTTTGTCAAAAGAGAAACTCGATAAAAATAATATCTTTGTCATTCCAATTTTATTAATTAAAATCTACTTGTTAACAGTGTTATCTGATATATGTTTGCAGAGGGCAACGGTTAGAGTAGATGGCGAATATGCATACGGATATGCAAAAGCAGAAGTAGGGGCCCACCGTCTGGTGCGTATCTCACCCTTTGATAGTGCCAAGCGTCGCCACACTTCATTTGCTGCCGTTGCTGTAACTCCCATTCTAGGTGATGGATCTCACCATGTTCAGATCAATGAATCAGATCTGAAAATAGAAAGATACCGATCAGGTGGAGCCGGAGGTCAGCATGCTAATGTCACAGACAGTGCCGTCAGATTAACTCACATACCTACTGGAATTACCGCTGCTTGCCAAAATGAAAGGTATACCTATGCTTATTATGGTTTTTTGTTTTTTTGCTGTTCTGTGTTACAAAAGGACTTAAACGGGACACAAGGCTAACTTTTATGCAACTATAAATAGACTTTGGGCGACTTAGGACCTGTTTGACCCATTCTAGTTGGCTTTTTTTTTTGAATTTGAACTGTTTGAAATAAAAACACGACTCAAATAAACCAATTAATTAGGACATTGATTGGAATTGCCTCTTTTACAGGCTAATTATCTTTTGTTTACAGGTCACAACACCAGAACAAGGCCTCTGCAATGGCGGTACTACAATCGCGATTGGATCAACGAGAGATGGCCCGCCAGGCTCAGATGAACGCACAATATTCACAATCTTTAACAGACAATAGTTGGGGCAATCAAATACGCTCCTATGTACTCCACGTACGTGTAGTCACTGTTCTATTATTCCATATGTTCTACCAAAAAGTCGACATTTGAGGTTTTAGTGTCATTTATTTATAACCTCTTTTGCACTTACCTGTGGTTGAATTGTGCAGCCGTATAGAATGGTGAAAGATCTTCGGACTAATTATGAGTCTTCAGACCCTGATTCAGTTCTTGAAGGTGAAATTGATGATTTCATTTTGAGCTTTCTAACTGACTCTATGGATAAAGAAAACGACGAGGAATAAGAAATAGGCTAAATTCCGGTCGTGAAATTTGTTGCTGCATCGTGAAGATTAGTTGTAACTAAGATATCATAAATGATGGTCAGCCAAGTGACATTTGAAGATATGGTGAGCTGTTTTATCCAGAGATTCGGTTGTTACTCGGTGTCAATGTTAGAAATTGGTTAGACCACGGGCAAAGTGATGCTTGCTTTTTGGCTATTGATTTATTTGTATTAAATTTTAGAGTAATCTTATATCATCTCAAAAGAAATATGAGAAAATCATATAATTGTGAAATTTTACTGGTAGGAAATCTGTTTTAATTTATGTAGAAAGTCATTGATGATTAGAATAATCCAAAGATTAAATAATTATCAACCAATTTGTTGCATGATATCAGACATTGGCTTCGGTAGAATGCCAAGAGAGTAAGAGATCGAAGCCGATACCAGCAAAGTTGTTGGTACATATACTGAAATGGTCTATTAATTGTAGTCTTGATGATAGTCAACATATCTACATCATTTCACTGTGCAAATGTGGCCAGTTCTCCATTAATTGTATGCAGCAAATGTTGTTTTCTCGGTAATATTAGATGTATCTGGCCTTGGTTAATCATGTGTGAAACAAAAAGCAGATTATATGTTATCAACATGTCGAATTCACATACTTTAATTAGGGGTGTAAACACTGAGCCTGAGCCCGAGCCCGGCTTGTTTAATATTAGCAGTAGATAAGATTGAACTCGAGCGCGGCTCGTTCTCGTAATTATTATGTGGCAACTCACGCCTGGATGATTATTTGTTTCAATCCACATGGAGAGACTTAGATTAACAATTCTTTTTCATACATTATACCATAGATCTCACAATATATCTCACAAATAACTCTAACGAGACTTCAACAACAATTTCTTAGGTTGATAGGTAACTCAGATATCACTAAACCAAAAGTCTTAAAAAATCAAAGTAGATTATTATGTCACCCCTAAATAAATCACAAACACCCGAAAAAAAGTAGTCTACGGTAGTAAGAAAGAACGCAAACTCCACAAAAATATTAAAAGACTTCTAGAATCTAATCTACACTTTTTAACTGAAACATAAAATGTTGAAAGCTTCCAAACACAATGTGAACTTAATCCCCCATTCATGGTCCTGGTGGAAACACATTCCCATCGGAAGTCTTGAACGCATCTTCAAAGTCATTCCCATTGGAAGTCTTGAATGCATCTTCAAAGTCATTCCCATCGGAAGTCTTGAATGCATCTTGAAAGTCATTGCCATCGGAAGTCTTGAATGCATCTTCAAATTCATTCCCATTTTCCGCATCAACACAATTTCTCAAATCATCCATGTTCGTGAGAGACTGTAAAAGTTCATCTAGGCATTCCAAATTATCTGTTGCTTGACTGCCACCAAAACTTGAATCTACCATTGGTATTACTACTCCAACAGGTAACTTGGAATTATCGTCAAAACTCTGATGTTCAGTATGGAGATTCATGATCAGATCGCTTTGATTGAAGGGTTTGTTTGTTTGTTTATCGTTAAGAAAGGTTTGTATGTTAGAATAATCAGGAAGGTTCTCAGTTTCCAAATCCATAATGAATGATATATCTTGCGTACCATTGTTTCCTCTTTGTGCCCATACACTATTTGTTCTTGGATCTTCGTCAAAATCTCCCATGGTGATTTGATTCAAAGCTTGTGGAATTACACCATTTGTTCTTGGATTTACATATGAATCACTGGTTGCAACTTGAGTCAAAGCTGGTGGAATAACACCATTATTTGTTCCTGGAGTTTCATATGTATCTCTGGTTGCAATCTGATTCAAAGCTGGTGTATATACACCATTTGTTCTTGGATCTTCAAACGAATCACTTGTTTCAATTTGATGTAAAGCTTGTGGAAGAACACCATTTGTTCTTGGATATTCATATGATTCTCTCCTCGCAATTTGATTTAAAGTTGGCGTATCTAAACCATTTGCTCTTGGATTTTCACACGAAACTCTCATTGCAGTTTGATTCAAAGCTGGTGGAATAACACCATTTGTTGCTGGAGTTTCATACGATCCTTTCGTTGCAATTTGATTCAAAGCTGCATCGAGGGAAAATTTTAAGGAATTAAATCGGTAACCAAAAACTCAAATAGTAAAAAAAAAAAAAAGGAAAAAAAAAAAAAAGGAAAATGAAAACTAGATTGTAGTATCATGTTTACCTGGACTTGGTATGTGGGGATAAACTCCAACAAAAGAACCGCTAGGTTGAACTACATTACGAACATAATCTATGAATTCGTCCTGATGAGTCCCATGATTAGAAACAGGAATTGACGCACTTGCATACAGGCACTGGTTTGCCGAATAAACCAGGTTTAGATTGTTGAAAAGTGGAGAGTGACGAGGGAAAGGTTGTTGGCTTAAACTGTAAAGATAGCTATTGCTACTTAAAAGGTCACTGAAGGGCTTATAGAGGACTCCGGGTGGACATTTAACTGTATGTCGCCTGAAAAATACAACATGAATTAAGACGGTGGTTTCATAATAATATGAAAATGAACTGTTTTCAGGTGTATGTCAAGTGTTCCCAGAATACTTATAATGAGGCTAAAAATACAGGATAGAATAATCAGATACCGTTTCATTATACGTAAAATTTACTTTTCACTTAATCAATGTGAATGTATGAAATTCCCCCTTTATAATGTTATCGCAACTTTGTTACGTACCTGTAAATAGAAGCTTGACCTCCAGTAAAATCATCTTTAGTTGTCTGCCATTTGGTATGCTTTTTAGCTGTGAAGTTGACCTCTTCAGATAATTCTGGTGGTTCGCTCAACTGCAAGAAAACGTTCTCGATCAATTGTTTACATCTAATATTCAATAGCTAAACTTATTATCTGTAAAGTAAAACATTTACAGGGAACGAGAAAAACCTCTAATACAATATAACCATTTTGGTGTTCATCATCGAAAGTCTTGATGGCGGATACTTGTGACCATCTAATTTCCATCTTCTTCTTTAGAGAGCCATAAAGAAATTCCCACACAAGTTTCTTCTTTCCATAGTAGAATTTTACTACTACATCTCCCTCGTTTTTGGATTCCTTCTGTCCATGATTAATGTTCTCGAATTAATTAATATCAATGCAAATAGGATAAATTTAAAAATTTATCCGTTCGAATAAGTTCTCATGACAACAAATTTTAAAAATATATAGAAGGATTTTTCTAGCTAGTATGCATGTGTGATAAGAACATAGTTAGCAAGAACTAAATACACTAAATAAGTGGTTGCAGGTTCAAATTAATCGGCACTCTAACTAGCTAGTGTTGGTTTATTTGTAGTATAGTTAGGGTGTGAGACCTTATAGAAAAAAAAGGTATTTAAATTGTTTTTATCTTTGTAATTAGACTAGCTGTCTTTTACAGAAAGCGGTTTCTTCCACTATTGTTTGGGTCTTAATGCGAAGCCGAGTTTTAGAAGTTTTTTTTCGCGGGTCTTTCCTAATGGTTCAGGTCCAGAGGCAGAGCCAGAAATTTTTGGTCAAAATGTCACACTTTGATAAATTTTAGAAACTACACTATAAATTGATACTTGGGGGCAAATTACGAAAAAAGCCAAATATTTTCAAAAATTTACATTACAATTTTTTCGCTAGGGGGCACCTGCCCCTTGTGCCCCCCTTTATCTCCGCTCATGTTCGGGTCCCGAGGCCTGCCCGTTTGAATGGTTTAACTCGGGAGTCGGATTTCAAGTATGGTGTCATTCTAAAAAAAAATTGAAGAGCTTTAAATAAACAGGGGCAATTGCATATATACCCATTAAAACTTGTGTATTAGCATATATATCCAAAACATGCTTAAGTTGTATTGTACATCATGCATTAAAAACTTATATTATAGAAAAATAAGCAAATTTTTTAGTTTTAGTGAGTATACATGCAATTCCTAAATAAATAAATAATTAAACTAACCACCCAGTAACCGATTTGTATAGAGCTAGCAAAAAAACTAGCAGCCTTCAACTTGCTTTCTTCAGATGCAATTAACTCCTTCTTTCTTTTCTGTTTATTTGACGTTTGAGTCAAACCCAATTGACTTTGGTTGACTAAAGGCGTTGACTTCGACAAACTTAACCCTATTGGACTGTTTTCCACCTGAGATTATGTAAACTCATATTAGCAAAAGAAATTCAATATAGATTAAAGTAAGGGTGTGTTTGTTTTCTTAAAAAAAATCTTACTAGCCCTCTTACTCTTACCAGTAAGAGGAGAGCAGACGTTTTGCTTGTTTGTTTTTTTCTTTTGAGTAAGACCCAGTTAGACATATAACATCTTACTCAGTAAGAGGTGGGGGACTTGTCTTACTGCCTCTTACTCGTTTTGTAAACTTTATATAATATATTTGATTGTTTATTAACTATGTTATATTTATGATAAAAAGTCTTGTTTCATATTTACATAAGTTACTTATTATCGCATTGCGTTGGTTTAATAAACAAATTGCAAAAACGAGCACTTAAAATCATTCGGACACTTATACAAAAACAAACAACATTATTTCGTTCAGATTTAGACTTTCTAGCCACCTCTTACCAGTAAGATGTGGTAGTCAGATTCAGACCCAAAACATCTTAATGAAACAAACACACCCTAAATATTATAAAAAAAAAAAAAAGAACACATTAACCTGTTGATTAACAATTAATCTATTCGACGATTCACCAACTTCTGTTACGCTATTTTTGTAGTTGGTTTGTAGATGAACTTCACCATAATGAGCTTGATATTGAGCTTGTTCGTGTGTTAGATTTTTATCATTACTACCTGAAGGAAGATAGCCCATTATGTCACCATTGAAGCCGGCTTGATGATAAGCATGAAGAGGATAATCATTCAAGCGTCTTCGTTGATGTTGATGATATTCTTGTTGATTATTATCGCTAGAATGATGTTGATTATCACCACCATTGGATGCCATTGATATGTTTATGTAATTATCTGAACTACTAATGAAAATCTTCGATTATATATACCCCATGCATATGGGATGTACGTGATATGTACGGATTTTATATCAAGTACAGTTCTAGTAGCATCAGGATATAATCATGCAGCTAGTTATCCACGTCCAACTAGGAAGTTGGTAGATTTAATGCAAATATAATATTTTTTTTATAGAAAATTGCTTAAATACAGGCAGGGGCGAAGCCAGGAATTTGAGTTAAGGGGGGCCGTAATTATTTGTTATATAACAGTAACCGACAGTTAATAGGTCGCTCAAACTCTAAGTAAGAATGACTAGTTTCATTTGATTATCTAACTATCGTATAAAGCAAAAAGGACTTTTCTAACATATCAAAATCTTAAAATTAAGAATACAACATTAAACACACTAAGTTTTAAACAATTTATATACTAATAAGTTGATGGTACATATGATTTTGAAAACCGGACCGGACCAACAGGTTCAACCATAATCCGAAGTCGCTATCGGTTCGGCTAGCCAATAAAAGCCGTTCAAATTGTCACTAAGAAGTATTTCGTACTATCCAAAATTCCAAATCTCAAAAAGATATGTAATAGATAAGATTGTAAATGACACTTCAAATAATTGTATTCTTTTGAGTTTCATTTTAATAGCATACTGTTTCTTTAACCAAAAATGTAAAAGTATATTTATGACTGGGGCTTATATAGACAAATTTTAAACTGGAAGGGCATAGACGAACATTTACATCTAGATAGGGTCACAGGGGGTAAATACAAAAGCTTTTTTTCTTTGGCCCACAAGTAAACACGTACGTGTCTTTTTTGGTCATCTTCCCGATAGAAACAAACCAAAACTCTGTTTTTCTAAGCATTGAATAAGAAGCTCTTTGTTCAAAAAACAAATATAAGTTGATGTTCTCCATCATAAACACAACATAATTTGATGCCTTCAGCCATCGCTCGGTTCGCCTAGGGCCAATATTGAAGACTTTGTGAAGCGTTGCCGGAAATCAAGCTACGATAGCTGGGCTGTTGGGGGTGGCCGAGCACCCGCTAGCCACCCTACTGGCTCCGCCTCTGAATACAGGTGTAAATAAAGCTTTGTACATTTGCTATATAATGTTACAATTATAATGTTATATGAGTAGTTTCTATATAATGTTAAAGTATACAATCAGTAGTTTTATCGGAATTAGAATCGTGCATTTGCTATAAATTGAGCTAAATGCACTAATATTTGTCCCGCAATGCATCATTAATCATTTTATTAATATAAGACTCAAAAGGTGATATTTTTTAATAGTTAATGTTTTTTAAAAAATGTACGTATTGTCTTTTTTGCATTTTTTTACTATAAATTTAACCAATATTAAATTCAAATTAGAAAAATTGTAAAATATAAAAGTTATAGATTTTAAGTCAATCTTTACTAATGTTTTTTATTCACTCAAATCCAATGTCATATGAGTGAGATATAACATGTTAAAGATGACGTTTTGTTCATCAGTTACTATGTTCATCAATTTTTATTCATGAACATTAGTTCATCAGTACATAAGTTAAGGATTTAGGGTTTTGGGTGTTGGGTTTGGGGTGTTGGGTTTGGGGTTTAGTTCATCAGTTAAGAAATTGAGGGGAATAACTGATGAACCAAAAACATAACATAGGACAATAAGATGAACAAAAAAAAAACTAATGTTTATCAACTAAAAAAATATAAACTAACTGATGAACCTATAACCTATGATAGCACAAATAAACACAAAACCTATGATAGCACAAATAAACTAACTGGTAAACCTATGATAACATAATAGCTAAAATAAACAAACTGATGAACCTATGATAACATAATAGCTAAAAGTCAATAACTGATGAACCAAAAAAATGTAAGCTAACTAATGAACCTATGATAACATAATAGCTAAAAGTCAATAACTAATGAGCAAAAAAAAACTAATGTTCATCAACTGAAAAAATATAAGCTAACTGATGAACCTATGATAACATAACATATGATAACACAAATAAACTAACTGATGAACCTACGATAACATAACCTATGAACAAAAAAAGAATTAACTATGAATATCTGAAAAAAGTTAGTACTAACCTGTTTTGAAACATTTACCTATGATGAACCTATAACCTATAACACAAATAAACTAAAAAAGCATAAACTAACTGATGAACTTATAACTTATAATAACAAAAATAAACTAACTAATGAACCTATAATAACATAATAGCTAAAATAAACAATCTAATGAACCTATGATAACATAATACTAATCAATAACTGATGAACAGAACCACCTAATACTATATAACTGATGAACAAAATAACCTAATACTAAATCAAATAACTGATGAACAAAATCACCTAATAGTAAATCTAACTGATGAACAAAACTTCTTGATCACTTAAAACCCATCTCACACACCAAAAACCACACCTTTTATTGATTAACAACGCTTTTTATTGAAAAACATCGCGTTTAATAAACAAGTGTTTTTTATGACAATAAAAAACTAATTGTATAAAAATTACAAACTCTTTAAACAACAAACGGTCAATTTTTTTTATAACAATAATAACTGATGAACAATAATAACTGATGAACAATACGTATATATGTATATATATTTTTTAAATTAACGATTAAAAAACATCAATTTTTGAATCTTACATTAATAAAATGATTAATGATGCGTTGTGGTACAAATATTTGTGCATTTAACACAATTTTAACACTAAAAATCTAAGCTAGACATTTCATCAAACACCTTAAGTGCAACAAATATTACTAAAATGTCATCTTTAATATCCAATATCTCACTCATATCATATCATATTTGAGCGATTCAAAATTATAGGTAAAGAGTGAACCAATGTCTACAACTTTCGTGTTTTAAGTATTTCATCATTCGGCAATTTTGAGGGTAAAAATATGGTCGAAAATGACAAAATTATCAAAACAATTAAGACCCATTTGATATGTAAAAAAAGGTTAAAAATATTTAAAAAGATTTATACCAAATTAAAGAGGATTAAAATTTAAAAAGTATGATGAAATCGGTTTTCTAAAAGTTTGTAGTTTAAGAGATATGTGCGTTTGAAATTTGAGGTGAAAAAGAAAAAAAACGTGTAAAATGACGATTTTACACTTGGACGGATTTTATGTATGAAATAAGTGGAGGGCCACATGTCAATTGATAAATGGATTTTTACACTTTATAAACTTTTATCACTTTGTAATAGCTAATACTTATCATGTGTTCATTTCCATAAAGGCGTTAGGAAGGACTAAAATATCTTTGACAATAATAAGATAACCCAAATTAGTTACCTTTAAATAAGGTGCGAATTACATATGAATAATGAAAATAAAAAAAAAAGTTCCTTATCGGAGTACTGATGGCCATCCTTGTTTATTCCATGTGGCAGCAAACTTCATTCTAAGGTGTCTCGTCATGGAGTTATCAAAAAGTTCCTTCATTGTTGAGCGCTTTCATTTGAAGAGCCGTGGGTGCTAACGGAGACCTGATAGTATACAACAACAAATGATAAGTATTAGCTATTACATATTTAGACGGACTGTTGCACTACATGTGCTATAAAATTAGTAGTTATGTTATAATCTACAATGTGTTGCATTACTTTTATTCAACAGGTCCGATCAAGCTACGTTTTTTTCTATAATATTAACTAAACTTTATACCGTGACTAATAATTTTATTAAAGACATGTACATGTGTTATGAAGCAAGTTACCTATTATATTTTCGGTATCAAAAGGATACGCGTCTTTACATGTCACTGTAGCAGTCACATTTGTGCCCGACAAACATTCATTTTCAAGTTTGACGATTTCAACGATGTGATCTGATTCTCGGGAAAGAGATCAATTATAAGTATTTGTAGTATTGGGTAACTCAAACGTATTAGGTTTGAATCCCGTATCGTTCTTAGCGAGGGATGAATGGAATTAACAATTCACGTCGCGTAATTCGGGATTTGAATGGGAAATAGGGATTTTTGGTGATTTCTAAACTACGGGGCAAGGAATAGTAATGGGAAGCAATTAAAAGTACTAAATCTATTATGCAAACAAGTAATTTACAACTAAGCATGCAAATAATAACTCAAAACGCAAATAACGTAATTATTAAAACGTAATTAAAATGCAAACTAATCTAATTTAACCCCTAAATGTGAAATAATAATTTTCTACAGCTAAGGAGACGATTTAAAAGTTATTTGAAATTAAAAACTATTTTTTTGGTTTTTCTTGATTTATTTGAATTAAAAACTAATTTTGAACTTTTAAAATAGATTTAAAATGCTAAAAATTATGAAAACTTACAAGAAAATTGCAAAAATATTTTTCAAAACTCTTAACGGATGAAAAATAGTTTTCAAACTGGATTTTTATTTTTCTGACTTTTTCTCAATTTTCTATGAATTTAAAACTATTTAAAACTAATTAAATGGCTAGAAAATACTATTTGAACTAGGAAAAATGTGAAAAAATATTTTTTTATGTCTTTTTGATTTTTCTTAAGCTAATAAAATTGAAATTATATTTTTATGACCATTTTCTGATTTATTTCAATAAAAAACTATTTAAAAATACTAAAAACTGATTTTAAATGCAGAAAAATAGTAAATGGCTAAGGAAAAATATAAAAAATTGCAGATAAGTTCTAAAAGTAACTGAGAAGCTATGAAAATTATAAAAAGAAACTAGTGATCACAGAATAAGCAATTTGCTTTGCAACTGATGAGGATAAGTTGTGGAGAAATAAGGTTAAAAGCTCAATTACACTACCAGAAGCTACAACAAGATTAATTAAACTAAAACTGACTAAAATAAACCCAATGCAAATGATTACTTCCAATTAAGCTCAAGCTATAAGCTAAATAGCACTACATAAGTAACTGTTGTTACAGCAGCAAGGGGAAGAAAAACAGTATTGCAGTCTTAAAATAAGCTAAGGGAAAAGCTCTAAAGTGCTAACTAAAGCCTAAAACAGATAACCTAAACTATAAACTGTAATAGAAACCAAGAATCAAATTATAACATCAAATGAATAAGCAGATATTCAGCCTTGAAATAGCTATGATAGACTGAAATGGTACTGCAGCAGAAGTAAAGGGACAGAAAAGATACTTAATCAAGCTAAATAAAGCTATCTAAACAAGCATCAAAAAGCTGAAAAAGGGAAAACAAATCAAGGCCATATCCTAGTCTACTAGTGGGACTAAAAATTAGTCAAACTTCTCACATGAATAAACATTCAATCAACTATGGAACAAGCAATCATGGACAGTAATCAGAAAAATGGGAACAAATAAGGGACTTTTGCAGCTTAAATTCAACAAGTAAATAAGTACTTAAAGGCAAATTAAGGTAACACAGTTGTACTCTACACTAAATACTATCTAAAGGAACAAAAATTCAATCTAAGGCATCAAGAGAATCAACAAATATGCAGCTGTGAAGGTGCTAATGTGAGACAGAACACAGAAAAAAGGAACAGATTAGGCAATTTGCAAACCTAGTTTAAGCAACCTAGACTACATCAAATGGCAAATAAGCTCAAAACCAATAAAATATGATATCTAAAGTACCTAAAAAACTACATTAAACAACCTTCCATACTGATTAAGCCCTCGAAATATGCTAATGAACAGATAGTATTGGGACAGAACATCAAACTTTGAAACAGTTTGGAGAAAAGCTCAAAACTAAAAAATGATTTTAAAAACTTGAGACAATGCTTGAGAAAACTTTAAAATAGGTAACAACAATGAAAACACCCAACTATAACACACCTACATGATTTGAACCTTAAATTAAGCTAAAACCAAACACACCTTAAGAATTCCAAATTGCAAACTAAACTTACAAGCTTGATGAAAACAGATTTTTACTGAATTGAAAACTTAAATAAATATAAAACTCAACATTCTCATAGATTAAAACCAATAATCAATCCGAAATTTCTTTGACTTTTATTGACTTAACCTGACTTTTTCCAAAACTTGGAATTAAGAACAAGGAAAGCAGAATTAAGCTCACATAAGTTTTGAATAAGCTTATATGAGCTTATTTAAACAGAAATGAGAGCTTTCAAAACAGTTAAAAATAGATTTAAAGGATTCAACAAATTGACAATGAATTCAATTGAAAGAAGTAACTTGCATTAAAAGTAAGATTACAAACTTGAGTTTACACTGAATTTAAATGAAAACAATTAAACTAAAAGCAGGAAATTAAATGGTAACATTTCTCTAAAAACATGAAAAATGGACAAGTGAAATATGTGGTGAAAGGGTCTTTTTATAGTTGATTCCAAGGCTGAGAAGCTTCTGGTTCCTTGAATGCTGGCCTTTGATCAATCATCTTGTCATCCCATCAAATCTGAGCCTTTAGATCATTGGAGTGAGGTGTCAAGACCAATGAGAATCCTCCTTTTGTACACGTTGGCAATCCATAAGTACACACCTCTGACACGTGTGTCAAAGGCTTCTGGAAACAATTTAGGTACGGGTAAAAATGGGGTTACTCAAGGTAAATGGTGAAGAAGAAGGGTTAACAGTAATTGAGGGGTTTGGGCGCGTATTGGGTTTGTGTGAATTTTTTTTATTATATTTTGACTTGGGAGGGTAAAGTGTTTGACTGGGATGGTTAAAAAAAAGTGTTGACCGGGTTTTGGTTTTGTTGACCGTGGGTTTTTAATGACACGGGTCTGGATTGGGCTTGGTGTAGGCTGTTGGGCTTTTAAGTGGGATTTAGGATTGGACTTGGGTTTTTTATTTGTATTTGGTATTTGGATTTAGTATTTTAGATTCGGATACAAAAGTATAATTCAACAAGGACCGATTCGGCCGATTTTTGACCGATTTGGCCGATTAATCGGCCGATTCGGCCGATGTTTTGACTGCTTAGTGTCGATTTTTTTCCTAGGCCAATGTACTCGGCTGATTAACGATTAATCGGCCGAGTTGACCGATTTTTGCAACATTGCTTCTCTCTCTCGTGCTCGGGTTTCTTCAGTTTTGGGTTTCTTTTGTCTGTTTTGTCATATCCGTACCTGCACATGCATAAACTCAAGAAACCAACAAATATTAGACATAAACGGCTCTTTTCTGGTTATTTTGGGTCTATTTTGGTAAAGAAATGGTATGTGTTTTAGCACATACCAAAATACCCCAGACTAGAAGATTGTCATGTCCTCACGCAATGTAATCAACTCACGCTTCTAAAACCAAGGATTTCAATCTCTTTCTACTAAACCTATGAAAAGTAGCAAAGATTCCTCAAAAGAGATTAAGAAGCCCTTAATTCTAAGAATGCCCCGTTTACCTTTTATTTCACATATAGATATTACGATTAAGCACTTTTTATTATGAGTGACGGTTTGTTGAACTTTCATGTCGATCAATAACTCCAACATTTTTCAAACGACATTTTAGGATCACAGAGTAGGAAACACAACTCAGCGAGGAGTGACCATACGGATAGAATACATCGTCCCTGATTTTTATCATGTCCCCAAATTAAGCGTAAAATCGAAATCATTGTTAAATATGACTTTAGATGCTAACACTACCCATAGAAGTTACTTGTGTAATTAACTTTTGCTCCCATTTTCCTATTTTCCTCTATTTTGTTTTTTGAGAAATGAATTTCTTCATGATTCTCGTTTTGATAGGTTTTATTCCGATAAAGATATGAAGCTAAGACGCTAATTAGTTTTCCATCTTCCCTCGAAAACCGTTGCATACAAGAATGAGGTCCACATCAAGGTCTTAATTTGACACAATTTAGGGAAATATCCTTTTTATACCGAAACAACTCATCTACGAGTCCAGAGACAGAGGCTTTATTTAGATATCTCCCGGATTCAAAGTTTGGCTTAACACTTATTTCAGCACATTTGCATTTTTGCAATTTAGGCCCTCGGTCTTTTCTACCACTAATTCAACGGGATTACCGTTTTATCAGAAGTCTTATTATTACTTTGGAATTTTCCTCCACCTTTTTGAAGTCCATGACAACGGGGGTACCGTCGGACATAGAAAACTTTTATGGCTTTGGATTTTCACTTTAATACATTTGGGCTTTATTTCAAGTTAATTTTTGTGCCAAACTCCGAATCCTACGGTTTTTATACCACAACACTGACAGTACCTTGATGTGTACCCAACTCTCATAAGCAAGGATTCTCTAAAGAAGATAAAGAACTAACTATCGCCAAAAACCTAACATCTTTAATTATTATTAGACAATATGGGGTGAAACAATTTTGTAGGAGCAAAAAGCCACAAGTACCTTCGATGAGCTCTAAAGAGAACCAACTACTCCACGCTTAGCATCTAAACTCATAAGTAACTCTATCATTCCTCGATCTCCACAAATTTAAAATCTCAAATAATGAGATCCGCGAATGCTTAGCCGATAATTTAATTATCTATGGTTAAGGGAACAAGCTAGGGCTCAACACGCCCGGTCAAGTCAGAATTCTATTCCTACTCTCACCAGCGGAAAGTCAACAAGGTGTCAAAACATATATTAACTTAGCTAATGCTTCGTCAAATAATCTCAAGTCTCGCATTTTTAAAGTCACTTATTAGAAACTAGCAAATCTTTTAAAGCTTCGCATATTTAAAATCACTTAGGGAAGCTTGCAAATTCTTGGTCTTGTGAGCTAGAATCGCATTTTATAGCCTCTTGTCTAAGCAATTAGCAAAGACTTTTCAAGAAAACGCATATTTAAAGTAACTTCTAAGAGACTCGCAAAGACTTTTCAATCATAAAACTAGAAAAAGCTTACAAATTTTTTTAAATTTTCTCATTTTTGCACAATTTTTTCATTTTTTGAGGAAAAACAGGGTTGCGAGAGTACACGGCAAAGAATAAGCAAGTGCGGTCAAATCAAATCAAATCGAAGATTACCCACCCCAGACTAAAACGAAACATTGTCCTCAATGTTTAAAGGCAATGGTAATAACGTAAATCTAAAAGCCGTTTATTAAGTATGCTTAAAGATAAACGTTAATCGATAAGATTAGGATATCGGATTTCCATCAACATCGATCATGAAACTCGAGTGGAGAAAAGACAAACTTCGAGCACGAGAGTCTTCATATCGGGATAATCCTAGACAAAACATCACAAACAACCAAACACGAGAAATCGAAGAGGCTAACCCCTTCACGTCACTTATTAGAAGAAAATAGAAAGAAGATAGAAGATAAACATGGGGTGCCTCCCACGAAGCGCTACTGTTTTTGCTCAACGAGTCGCTAGCCTGACTCGTCCCCTAATTCATTTGTCCTTGGGGAAGAAAATGGTAAAGATACAAGGATCAAAGATGGTATCCTCACTTCGGAGAGAAAAAGAATGGGTGGGTTGGGTGGAAGAAATGTCGGGCATAAGCACAAATGGGACAACGTCCCCCAAGCTAATCTTGGTCATTACATGAAAGAACGATCCATCATCCGGTGGTTTAGCGGGAGGAAGAAGGGATGATGGATAGAAATGAGAAGACTCCAAAGAAGACGGGAGTTCATAGTTAGGCATCAGTCTTAAAAGCTCAGTAGTGAAGGCATCCATCGGAGGATCCTTATCTCGGACAACTTTTGTAACATGAAGCTCATTTATGCTGAATATCCCGGGGTTGAAAATCTTGTCTTCACATGTGAGCTCAACGGGATAAGTGAGGGTAGACTCAACAGAAGAAGGAGAATCATCATTAAGCAGGTTTTCAAGAAAAAGGATATCTTGTTCAGAGTCGAACCCGTCACTCTCAATACCCGGCGGTATTGAATCATCAAGAAATAAGTCGATTTCTTCCATATTAGAATTACTTGACGGATTATTGAGAATATCGTCTTTAATTACTTTAGTCAATTTATCCATTTCGGGCTTCATCTCCAAATCAATCTCCATAATATCCTTAGTGTCGGATTCATCTATTTCTTCATTGTGCATAACGTCAACTGACGGGAGAGAAAGGTCGGAATACAGAGATGGGACAAGTAGTGCGCTCTGAGAGCTAGCAATTTCTACCACTTCCGTTGTGGACTTTGTTTCCGACTCAAAATCTTTGTCAAAAAGAGGATTAACTTCACAAAAGGTATAGTCATCATTGAATTCGAAAAGTGGATTTGAGAAAATCCCGGAAGTAACCTCGGAAATGTTAAGAGAATCATACAAAAGCGAATCACAATCATTGCCAGATATATCTTCAGGCTCTCTTGGGATTGGGTCAAGAACCTCAGCACTAGATGATTCCGTTTCCGGAATAGTACTAAGATGCTCGTCCCTCATTATGAGAGAGTCAACGGGTTCAACAATTTTCAAATAATTATGATCATCGACCTCTTCCAAAAGGACATCACTTCTCTCAACCGGTGTGAGTGAAGGGGAAAAGTCAGAAATGAAAGGCTCAGAAACAGGAGTGGTTTCAGCCGACAAACTTTCATCATCGTCGTCACTATCATCATCATCGTCAATGTAAGTATCGAGCCATCGGGCACGTCTTTCAAGTGCTCGTTCTTCAATTCGTATTTCTTAAATACATTTTTCAATCTGAGTTGCTCGTTTTTCTTCTTCAAGTAATTCTAGCATAGATCTTTCGTCGCGAGACGCTTGATCTTCGGCAAGTTCTTCAAGAATACTTTTCTCTTGAGGATGTTGATTAATGACAGGAAATTGTTCAATGACGGGATATTGTGGGGATTGGAAATTTTCAATACAAGGATCGGAATCATAGTGATTTTGATTCCATGATTGGCATTGATAATCACAATGAGGACCCCCACAATTTTCATAATAAAGAATCTGAGGAGAGAAATTCTGAAACGATGTATCATTGAAATCTTGATAGTACGGTTGTGGTTCGTACGAATTCTGTGGAGGGTAGTTGAAATCGTTTTGAGGAAAATTGAAGGAGTTTGGATTAGAATCATAAGCGAATGAATTCTCAGCACAAATCGAACAAAATCCATCAGTAAGATAGTTTCCACACCACTCGCACATACATTTGTAACAACGAAATCCTTTTGGTAACAAGTCTCCACAACCGTAGCAATAATCTTGATCGAACGAAGCTATCTCGGGTTCGGGAGTAGGAATCAAGGGTTCATCAATATCACACATGGTAGTTTTAGCGGTATTTCCCGAAGTTAAATCTAGACGACGTTCATTTAAGTAGTTTTCAATCATGTTCATTCCGGCCCTAAGGAAATCTTCTGAAAAACGTCTTGAAGACTCCGGAGGTGGGACAAGTGGTGTGCTCTTAGAGCTAGAAATTTCCACCACTTCCGTGATGGTCTCCGGTTCTTGAACTTTTGTCTTACTCTTAACCGTAAATCGCGAAAGATTTTGATCAATTCTAGACGGTTTAGGAATAGAACATATCTCGGGTTGTGGCGGTTGGTCAGAAAAACTTGGAGAATCATCGAGAGAGTTTTTGTCGGATAATTCGCACCAATAGCAATATTTGCTTGCACCAGCCCTTCCACATCGCTTACATACACATTCGTGATTGACACAATAATCCTGATCCTCTTCCATACGGCTTTTGCAGTGAAAACAACGACGATAATCGATCGTTGCCATGAGAATTAAACATATAGAGGGTTAAGAAGAAAGAATTATCGGTTTAGAGGATAAAGAAGATAGAATTAAACGGTTCAAGAGGGTAAAGAGATAAAGAATTAACGGTTTAGAGGATAAAGACGATTATTTTTGGGTTTTTATAAATAGAAAACATAAAAGGAAAACAAATTTTGAAAAGGAAAATCTTTTTGAGTTTTGATATTTAAGAAAATTTTGAAAACACAATATTTTTGGTAACCGTCCCGTCAACTGGTTCTCGGTAGCTCTCAAAAGTACGCTGATGAGTGTCTAAATACTCATCATTTTTGTACAATATAAACTGCAAAATCATCTGAAAACACTCAAAAATGAATCAAAATGATAAAAATATCACAAATCAGTGTTTTATGTGTTTCAAATGCAAAAATATCAAAATCAGATGAAAAACGTATCAAGTTTGCAAAATTGGCAGTTTTAGTCCCCCAAGTTTCAAAAGTTGTCAAAAACAGTCCCTGGTATATCAAAATAAAGAAAAATATCATTCAAGGTCCCTGAAATATTTTAAATTGTCAAAAACGGTCCTTGAATGAATCTTTAGTCAAATGGCGGAAAAGGTCCTTCAACTTTGAAAAGTGGCAAAAATGGTCCTTGGAAATTGGAAATTGTCAAGTTTGGTCCTTATACTATTGGAGCTTGTCACTTTTGGTCCCTTGAAACATCTTTGATGAATTGGCAGCCTTGGTCCTTGAAATTTCAGAAATTACAACACAAGTCCTTGTCATTTAAACCCTTTCATACCCTTGGCCTTGTCAAATACCAATTGTGACCCCTGCCATACCAATTGGACCATGTCAATTTGGACCCCCCCCTTTTGTATTATTAGGCCAGTCAAACACTGGTCAAACAATCCACCCTTGGCGCCTTTTTCTTGTCCTCTTCACCTGCTTCCCCTGAAATCACTCAATCCCATCCCCCCAGCTCACCTCTTCACCTCCATGTCCCCTCCACCTCACCTAAACAACAAAATACAATTAATGCCCCCTCCTCACCTCACTCAACCCCTCAATTGCTAATACCACTTTTTGGCGCCAAAAATCAATCCAATGGCCAAAATTCACTCAAAGCATCCAATGGCCTAGAAAGATGGTGGGATCAAATCAGAAACAAGTGGGAAGAAGTTTGGAATATAAAAAGAGGCAAGAGAAGAGGAGGAAAAGTAGTAGTTAGTTTTATATTTTTCCTTAATGTCGTTTTTTTTAAATAAATGTTGTAGTTTAATCAAAATGATGTAATTTCAGTTTCTATGTATCCCATTTAAGTAAAACTTTCAGTGTAATGTGTTTTGAATAAGTAATTCCAAGTTCTATTATAAGTTTCAAGTTTTAAGCTAACTGTTGAAATTTTCAGTTTACAACTCTTATGCATAAGCTCTTAGAAGCATATTTCTAAACTCAACTAAGCTTATATAAGCTATTTACAGCTTTTTGTAAGCTTAAAAATCATTTTCAAACAATTTTGTCATATGGTCAATAAAAGTCAACTGGAGCTCAATGGGGTTTGGTAATGAATAATGGAAGATGCAGTGCTGGTAATGGGTTGAAATAGACTAGGTTAGATTATTTTTGGGTTTGGTTTAGTCTGCAACACTAGCTGGACACCTGTGAGTATTAATCTCATTTTCACTTTTCAAGTCAGTTTGCATATTTTGTTGGTATTGGTATTTGTAGTCATAAACTGTTTTTACTTGTTTATTAAGTTGTGTTTAGGATAGTTAAGCTTAGTTGGATCAATGGTTTAAGTCAGTCCAGTAGTTTGAGTAGTTTAACTTGCTTATCAGTTGGTTATAGAGTGTTTGGTTTAGCTGCATTATCTGTATTAGAGGATTGCTCAGTGGTAGGATATTGTAGTCTTATGTTTGTGTAGTTCTAGTTGACTCATTTGAGTCAGTACTTGTGCATACAAAAGCTCAAAAGTCAAAATCCATCTTCAAATGACTTAACTGCTTAACTGTTATAATTTTCAAAAGCCAAAGTCTTGTTTTATGTTCAAAACTCATAGATATAGCTTGCACTAGGTTTAATTTATCTTATAACATCATTATCTGTCCACCATTTTGAATCAAAACTCATTTAAGTCAACAATTCATTTTTTCTTCAAAAGTCAAAATAGTGAAAATCAGTTTTAAGCCAATCTAGAGAGATTTTTCATGAGCTCATTTCTGGGTCAAATCACATGAAACTTTGGGTTTTTAAACTTAAGCTGGTCTACTTTCTTGTTATCAGTTTTGTGGATTTTTGTCAATTTTATTTAAGCTTCAAAAATGCTTGTCAAGAAGGGCTTAAGTGCCCTGTGCACAGGTGCTTGAACTGCACAAGTGTTGTGCAGTTCTTGCAGACCTTGCACAGAGCTCATCTTAGCTCACTAGGGTCTGGATTTTGGTTGAGACATAGCTAGCCAGGTTGTCTTGAGGTTCCCACCTTTGCTTTTTAGTTTCCAGCTTATTCAAGTGCTTATTTCTCTGCTTAAACCTGGTACCCTCACATTGATTTTAGCTCATAAGTTCAAATCTTGCAAATCTGTGAAACTTGAGTTTCAGTGGTTAAAATCAGTTGAGACTTATTGCATTTTGGTAATTTTAGCTTATCCTAGCTTCTGTTACAGGTTGGTAGCTTATTGTAGCTTTTGGCTTATTTAAAATGCTTATTCTTAAGCACTTGACATAGCAGCCTCATTTTCCTCCACACAACCACCTGATTTTCCATTTTTATTAGATTCCTCATAATATTTTAGACT
This sequence comes from Chrysanthemum seticuspe, assembly GCA_019973895.1. Taxonomy (NCBI): domain Eukaryota; kingdom Viridiplantae; phylum Streptophyta; class Magnoliopsida; order Asterales; family Asteraceae; genus Chrysanthemum; species Chrysanthemum seticuspe. The sequence goes on from BPTQ01000007.1 coordinate 261,557,310, forward strand.
TTTCTTGAATTTTTCAGATTTTTCTAGGGCAGTTTGGTATTTTTCTTGATTTTAATTAGTTTTTAAGCATTTTTAATTAGCATTTAATACAAATAATTCAGAAAAGTTTAAAAAAAATAATTTTTCATTTTTCTTAAGTTTAGATAAATATAAAAAGTCAAAAAAAATATTTTTCCATAATTTTCTTAGTTTAAATAGTATTTTCTAGCATTTTAATTAGTTTTAAATAGTTTTAAATTAATAATAAATACATAAAAACTCTAAAAAATATATTTTCAGTTTTAAAATTAGTTTTATAATATTTTAGATTTTTCCAAGTTATAATTTCATTTTTCTAGCTTTATTTCATATTTTCTTGTATTTTAGTCTATTATTAAATAAGTAAAAATAGTTTTTATTTAATAATAATTAGATAAATAGTTTTAAAAATAATTTTATTTTTCCAATAATTTTCTAGTATAATTAGGATTGTAAAAATGTATTTTTCATATCCGTAGGTATTTTCTTTCTTTATTCTCACGTTTTATTTCGTACGTTACGTAGTTTTTTTTATTTAAACGTACGTTTTAAGTTTTAAACGTTCATCATTTTAAATATAGTGATAGCGTTTATTTAATATATTTTATCTTTTTAATTTTCTTTAATTTGCATTTAAGCCTCTGTAATTTATTTCCTTTTTCCTTAGTTATAATTGTTCAATCAATCTATCTTTACTGATCACTATCCTTAGTGATCACTCTATCATCTGAATTAGTGTTTACACACCATTGAGTCTCCGTGGGACTTAACGACCCGGGAATTCATTGTATTCTCTGATCTTCATTGTATTCGTGTCTGAACTGTTTTAAGTTTCTTACGGTCGGCCATTCACAAGTGGCCGG
>BPTQ01000007.1:261570330-261606687 GCA_019973895.1 Chrysanthemum seticuspe
CCTTTCGTTCTAGTTACAGTAAACCGCCAGCGAACTGAAACCAATTCAGCCACGAGCCCTCAAACGGTAACATAATAAAGAGTTACAAAGCACACGGAAGAACACACTATTTATTAGAACTCTCTTAATCTTTTCTTAAAAAAACCCCTCCCCACCCCCTATCATTTTTCTACCGAACCCAGTTTACCCTAACCCACAATCGTGGAATACCCAACCCCCCCGATTTATAACCCAGAAATTCCCGTTTTTTAGCCCGCAACTAACCTTTCACCACCACCTCCAAAAACCACCTCTTCCTACGCAATACCTCATTTCACTAATCCTCATAAGTACCAGCTCTACCCCCCGAACCCCAACCCTTAAGAAGACACCACAGATCTTCACCATAAACCCGCCTACAATAATTTCATCCAACACTGTAACTATTTTGCCCCCACCTCAAGAGATGCAGAAAGTAATCCTTCCAACCATCGCCCCTTACATGTAGAAAAACCTCACTATCTACCCAACCAGTTTCAGCTAACTCCCTACAAAAATTATCTAATATGGTAGATCTTTCGTTGTTTTTACACAATCAAACATTATCTCCCCTCACCCTACTCCCACAAACCTTCACCTTTACCCTCACCAATTCCCTAGGCTCTCCATCCCGCTTACCACTCCACCTTCTCGACGTTTTAAATGAAAGAGCTAAAAGTAACAGAATACTAGCATACCTAAGTACCTCAACCTCGGAGTTACTGTTTCCCTAGAAAAGTCAATTTCTTAATAGTTTGTAATAGCTACTATTTACAAACGAAGAATTGCCCAACCAAGTTCTTTGATCTACCTTGTTCAATCAAGGTTTCTTCCATTTACACAAGCACACCTCTGACGATGATCCCTCCGAAGGCCAAGCCCAGCTCAATCTATTTTCTCCGGAACTAGACCTAAGAGAGGAAACAGGAGTAACACTACTACCTCAACTTAGATAACTAGTACGCAAAGATAAAACATTATACCGGAGATCACACACCTCGTTTCAGAAATTAACCACCTTCCATCCACTACACTTACGTAAATGTCGTTTTCTATAGTACCGTGTAGACCCACCAAGATTGAAAAGCTGAGTTTTATTTAACTGCACCGTTCGATGACAAACCTAGTGACCTATATACAATACCGTCCAAGCATTACTGGCTCACAAATTTCCTTTTCATGTGTCGCGTTTATTCTAAAAGGTCCTATAAGTTCATTTCACAATACTCACCTAAAGATCTTCTCGATTCTCTCCACGCTAATACACCGTCAGCACCCAAAAATTAGGCAACCTTACGAATATCCTTAGCGACCAACCCATCTATCACTCCAAAAAGATGTACATTCCCCGCTACCAACCTTCCTAATGAAAGACGTAGAGAACTCCACCCCCGTTTTATCAATGTCACAACCTACTTTAATAACATCCGCCCAAATACCACTTCTAGACACCACAGAAGAATTCCCAACCCCAAGCCCCCCATCTCGACCATGAATACTCCTAATCACTTTACTCCATAACGCATCCTTCTCCACCAAAAACCTCCACCACCACTTTCCAATCAACGCCCGATTTTTTGCCCTTAAAGACCCAATATTTAGCCCCCCCAACCCATAAGGTGCTAACACCCAATCCCATTTGACCCAAGCCATCTTTTTACTATCCCCCACCCCTCCCCAAAAAAATTCTTTTCTAATTCTCTCAAGATTATTTATCACACAAGAAGGCACACGAAACATTGAGAAATAATACAATGGCAAACTCCCGAGCACCGACTTAACCAAAGTCAAGCGACCGCCAAATGACATTGATCTTGCTTTCCACTCAGATAACCGCTTCTTGAATTTTTCAACAACCATTCTCCAAGCATTTTCCTTTCTCATGCATATACCAATCGGTAACCCCAAATATGTGAATGGTAACTCACCAACCCCGCACCTCATCCATCTAGCCATACTCTCGACTTCTGAATGATCCACTCCAACACCGTAGAGTTTACTCTTGCTCAAGTTAACTTTTAAACCTGTCATCTTCTCAAAACATTTTAAAATGCACATCAGGTTTTGGGCATTACCTTTATCCCATTCACCGAAGAAAATGGTGTCATCGGCATATTGTAGATGTGAAACAAGGACTTGATCTACACCAACATTAATTCCTCTGAAAATACCACAATTCACCGCTTCACTGACAATGGCGTTAAGGCCCTCCGCCGCCAAAATAAATAAAAACGGAGACAACGGATCCCCTTGTCGGATACCTCTTTCCAATACAAACTCATCGGTAGGTGACCCGTTAACCAAAATGGACATCGACGCCGACTGTAAACACGCCATAATCCACCTACGCCACTTGCATCCAAAACCCATAATTTCCATTATATCACCTAGGTACCTCCAACTAACACTATCATAGGCCTTCTCGAAGTCCACCTTAAATATTAGACCTTTCTTTTTCTTTTTACGCAAAAAATCAACCGTCTCGTTAGCGATAAGAACTCCATCAAGAATATACCTCCCGCTAATAAAAGCGTTTTGAACATCCGCAACTAGTTTATTCACCACCTTTTTTAACCTTTCCGCTAACATTTTTGCAATAATCTTATAGTAGCAACCAATTAAGCTAATGGGACGAAAATCCCCAAGCCCAATGGGGTCCATAACCTTTGGGATGAGAGTCACGAAAGAAGCGTTACATCCTTTAGAGATCTCCATGTTCTCCCAGAACCATCTCACTGCACTCATGATTTCATTTTTTATAACATTCCAGAACCTCCTTATGAAACTGAAGTTAAACCCGTCTGGACCTGGGGCCTTATCCCCTCCACATCCACGGATCGCTTCCCACACTTCATGTTCAGTAAACGGGAGCTCAAGCGAGTTCGACTCTTCCTCCGATAATTTATTAATCTGATTACACTTTATCTTTGGGCGACTTCTTTGATTATCCGAGAAAATTTTCTTGTAAAATCTAAACACTTCCCCTTTGATTAGTACTGGATCTTCACACCACACACCATTGACCAGCAACCCCCTGATATTATTTCTATTGTATCTCCTTCGAATCATCGAATGAAAGAACTTAGAATTTTCGTCCCCTTCAACGTCCCACTTTATACGAGCCTTTTGTCTAATCATGTTAACCTTATCTCTCTCTTTCTTGATCCACCCTTTCCTCGCCTCCATCCAACACGCCAGTTCAGCATCATTTAGACTTCTATTTTCTGCCTGTAACTCCCAATTCATTGCTTGAATCCTATACTTTTCGATTTGATCATCCATATTACCAAATCTCTCCTTGCTCCAAGTCTTCAAAGCAAATTTCACATTCTTCAGTTTATCCCTGAAAATGCAATCAGGTCTCGAGCCTTTAACTGATTTTCCCCACGCATCTGCCACCACCATCTCAATATCTGGTTCATCTAACCATGTATTGAACACTCTAAATGGCTTCGGCCCAAAATCAGTATCACAATCCTTTAAAACTATGGGACAGTGATCTGATAACTTGCGATCCAACGCCACAGCTGCTAAGTTCTTCCATTTTTTTCTAAACTCTTCTGTCACAAGGAATCTATCCAATTTGCTGAATTTCTTTCCGTCGTCACTGACCCGTGTAAACTTCCTTCCCCCCATCGGAACCTCAATAAGTTGCGTACGATTAATGAATGCATTAAAACAATCAGACTCTCGCTCATGAAATTGAGTATTCATTCTATCCTCCTCTTCTCTAACCTCATTAAAATCACCACATATACACCAAGCTCCACTATTAGTTCCTACCAAAGTCTCTATCTTGTTCCACAAAGAGTATTTTTGGGACCCGTCATGAGGACCATAGACACTCAAAACATAAATATCGTCAATAGTCCCTTTCCATTTCCCTTTTATCCCAACAAATCTATCATCCCCAATAGCTTGACAACACGAAAAAACATTTGTGTCCCAAACCAGTAAGAACCCAGAAGAACGGCCGTCCGATTCCTTTTGCACAAACCCAAAATTTTTACTACCCCACAGCTCCTCCACCCAGTTATCATCAATTATACCACTTTTTGTTTCCTGTAATGCCAGAACACACGGATTCTCCTTCCTACATATACCCTGAACCCACCCTTTTTTACCTTCTGTACCTATGCCTCTCACATTTAAAGAGATAACTTTCATAACAAACCATTAACTAACGAACATAACACATACCTAAAATCAATTACCAGTCGTCCTTGCACCTATCTCTCCCGTTACCATATCGATCCCCTCTTTTCCCCAAGCCACACCAATTTGTTCCCCAATCTCTTTTACCCTCTTGTCACTTGTAGAGCATACTTTGAACGAATCAGAAACTCCACGTCCATGACTGGCACTCTTGTTATCCCCACTTGCTGATCCATTAACCCCAACCTTGTATGCATTTGATGGCCGTTGATAACCTGGTCCTTTCTCGTGTTCCTTTACCATTGAGAATCTACGTTTATTTCGTGTCGCCTCCTTAGTTAAACATTTGGTTCTGCTACTCGTGGATGGTTTACTTTCAACTTTTTTATCGCCAACTGATTGATAGGTCTTTTCGCCTCCTGCATATGAGCCTCCTACCGACATTTTTCTTTTTTTACATACTTGATTGCCACTGCTTAGTCTTTGTGTTTCTCTAGTTTCATCCTCCGTCATTTGCAACTTTATCTGTGCATCTTCAGTGGCTTGAAAATTATCTAAACCATCATTGTTGGTACCAATGTCTTTGAAGTTTTTGTTGTAATCGTTGACCTGATTTTTATTTATATCACCACTCTTATTTGGTCTCTTGTGAAGGGCTGAGCTATCTGTTGGGTTAACATATTGGGCTTCAAGAGATACATCCTCCTCATTATAAAAACCTTCTTTTTGGTCCAGCCCACATATCTTCACTTCTTGACCGTTAGTATCTAAATTGCAAATATGTGTGCTTTCACCATTAGGACCCACATCAGCCGACTTTTCAACGTTTGACAAATTCAAATTCCCACTATCAACTTTATCTTTTCCTTTTTTCCTGGTATCACGTGCCGACTCTACACAGCCTCCATCGGGACCCTCACAATCCTCCTCGAAACATGCACCATTAATTTTGATCTCTGACATACTTTGTTGTACCCGTGATTCTTCGTCTTGAACGACAACATTCCGATCATCTCCTTTTGTGCTTTTTCGATCATCCCCTGCCTCCATATTACCCTCCGCCACAGCCTGAGACCCCGACATACAATCATCATCCTCTTCATCTGACTCCTCATTCTCTGAACCCAACGGTTCGCTGAAATCACCATTTTCGTCCCACGCACAGTTCTCCTTCTCCTCTGCTTCAATTTCAATAATATCTCCAATGTCTTCTACCACGGTTACTTGATACATTTGCTTTCCAATTTTTACACTGTTTTCATCTTTTATAAGCCCTATATTGCATGTATGTACCAGAACTTTTCCAATGATTAGGGATTGATGACCCTCAAAATCACAATTCTGTGTATCAACCACCGTTCCAAAACGCTCACAAATTTTGCGAAATACTATCTCTTTCCAACACGTAACCGGAACCCCCATCACACTTAGCCATGTCAATCTCCAGTTCACTTGGGAGTGTTCATCCCATTTTCGTAACTTTGTTACCCATCTATGGATACCATGGTCGGCATTGCTTAAAATGTTTGAAGCCGTCTCAGCTGTTTCGAACACCAACACCACCTCTACACCACCTATATACTTTACCTCCACCTTCTCTATGCCTTCCACCATGCATAAACCTGGTAATTTTTCCAGATAATCTAGTCTCACCACATCCCCAACCACACTTCTGCTACGAAGAGCATTTTCAATATCCTCACAATCAATATCAATATCCATAGGACCGACTTCCTCCTCTCGTTTTGACTCATCCCCCCCATTTTCATGTTGATTATTCCCCTCATTATCCTTCTTCTTTGTTTCCATGTTGACCCCTTGCTTATTGTTTTTATTACCGACTACATGTTCCTTCACCCTCTCCGACCTAGTTTCGAACCCTCGTGTCTTAGATCCTGCCTCATTTGGCTTTTCATTGATTACCTCGTTGTATTTCCTTCCATCTCTCAAGCTGTTATTATCAATAACATGTATAGGCTTTGTATGGTGTTTGTACACATACCCACCATTATCAGATGGCTTTGTGTCATTACCACTTTTCCTGTCATAGGCCTTGAAGATGCGTAACTCCATGTCACCAATCCGAATACCACACAACGCCCGATGCAACTCCTCAACGTCCCTGAAGTTTTTAAATCTAACAAATCCATACCTATGACCGTTCTTCAATCTCTTCCGAACCATAAACATGTCATACACAGTTCCATACTTTTTGAAGACCATCCATAACTTTCCCATTCCCCAATCATCTGGGAAATTGTGGAACATGAACGATGCTGTAGGATTTCGATTAGAGTTGGTGTAGTTAGTTCCCGGGTGTTTGCCATTGTATTGCCCTCTAGATTCATAGTACCTTCGATCATTACCATCACTCATGTGTCTCTGACTCACTTTCTCTCTCACACAGTTCACCATCTCACTTTTTGTTTAGCTCTGTGTTAGACATTATTAGTACAAATCTTGAAAGAAAATGTAAATTCCCCCTAAAACAAATACATTACAGTTTGGCCCCTCCAATAAAACAAATACATAGGCTGCGTGCTACAAACTTAACGCTCAATGAGGCCAACATCTGCTTTCTTCCTACATGTTAACTTTTTGGCTTCAAGTAAAAGGGAGGTATACGCACCAGACAATTTTCTTTTGGTAGTCCACAATCTCTCATGGAGTGGAATGGTGGGCTTTGTCTATCTTTAAATATCTAAATGAAAACTTTATGAAACTGAATTCTCATCAGGTTATCGACTCAGTAGTGGTTATTCTGCAGATATACGAAACTAATTTGATTTGAACCCTTCACGTATAATGGAGGTTTGCAGATATATGATCGATACATAGTTTACATCACTGTCCGCATAATTTACCATTTTAGTTTCTTGCATGCTCATCAGAACCACTAAGCACAATATTTGATGCTGCTCATCTTGCCCATATTGACTCTGTCCTCAGTGACAGATGGGTCGATATTTGTATAACTGCCCTTTGAAATAGTGAATCTGAACTTTTAGCTAAATAAAACATTCAATAGATAATTGTTTGATTCACCAAGCTTTTGGGAAATAAATAAAAGTGAGGCTAGGAAGTCATGGATTCATGGTTGTTTGTACGCCCATGAGCCGACCAGGATCTTTTTTTGACTCAGCTCATGAATGTTTTGTCTTATCGAGAGAACAGGAGTACTTATATTTCCAGGATATCCATGTATAGGGCAGTGTTTGCCTTGAGTTCATGTGAAAGAAGTTAATCGTATGTATCTTTTGATTGCTTTTACGACCTATATTCAACTAGTGTTGGCACAGTAGATGCTTAATTTGTAAATGGTAGAAGGGGCAACTTTGGTCCAAATTGCTTGAACTGTGTCAATTTGGGATTTTTGTTTGTCAATCTTTGGGGGTTTTTTTTTGGGAGAAACAACATACCGAGATGGGTTCAATTTGTCGAAGAAGTAAAAAAGCACTCAGGATTCAGGAATGTGAGGGTCTAAACGGGGCAGTTTGGGTTGACCACTATTTTCATCATTTTTCTTTATATAAAGTATTTAAAAATAAATAACAAAACTTCAGTGTTAGAATAATAATTTCTTTTTTTTTTTTGGCAAGGAACGATTTATTGGAGGTTCCAAGCAGTTTGTACTTTTGCCTCATTAGTATTTACCTGACCATCATGAATTATAGATAAATAATGATATTTGAAATCGCATTATATATAAATATTTTTCCTTAGTTATTACTTATTGTAAAATAAAAAGAAAAAAGTTAGCAGTCAGTTGACCCGTCCCAACATGGATACTTTTCTTAGAAGTCCTATTATGAGTTTATGACCCTTACAGAACCTGGCTATTTTATAACCTCATGGAAATGGCACTATGTTTTCTTTGGTTCACCTCGTGTCTTTCTGGTATTGATCATGTAATATTTGCCGTTCTTGGTTATTAAGGTGGATGCTGTTGTCTACCTGGTGGATGCTTACGACAAGGAAAGATTTGCAGAGTCAAAGAAAGAACTGGATGCACTTCTGTCTGATGAATCATTGGCAACTGTACCTTTCTTGATTCTTGGCAACAAAATTGACATCCCTTATGCTGCCTCTGAAGACGAGCTGCGATACTACATGGGTCTTGAAGGGCTGACTACTGGCAAGGGTAAGGTAAATCTTGAGAACTCGGGTGTTCGCCCTCTTGAAGTTTTCATGTGTAGTATTGTCAGGAAAATGGGTTATGGTGATGGATTCAAGTGGGTCTCTCAGTACATCAAGTAGAGGTATAAAAGTTGACTTTTGGTTTTACTGTATTTGTTTCAAAATAGTTATTTCAAATTAGTGGAGTTTAGAGTTTGCAAATACTGTGCTATATATGTTTATCTTTGTTATGTGGTCAGATGACTACTAAGGGTGCATGATATATATTTGTAAACGTCTTTGGTGGATTTTTGAGTATTAGAATGTTAGTGTCGTTTCTTGGATGCTCTTTTTGTTGGTTTCGTTTCAAAAATCGTAAATTTGTTGGCACACTGGAATGGACATGAGAATCTGATTTGGGGAAGCCACCTAACTGGTCCTTGTCTTAACCTGTTTGTTCAAAAACTAAACACTGTTTAACCTTTGGCCCATTTTTTGGGGTCTTTTTTTTTTTCTTTTTTTTTAAATTCCTTTTTGTCTTGTTTTAGTGGCATCCTATTATTTGACTACCTTTTATCTATACTACTTTATAATGTATTTAGGACATCTATATTTAGAAGTCTTAAAAAAATAAGACAAAAAACATTTCTATAATAAGAAATTAACAAGACAATAATGTGGTAAAAACATTTAATGCAATTAATTAATTAACATGTCAATAAATACAATTAATGCAGTTATTAAAACACCCCTTACATAAGAAATACAAATTATCAAGCATATTGTACAACCTACTCAAACACAATTATTAAATGTCACTAATACAAATAATAAAGCACATTATACAAATATTCAAGTCCGAACGGGCACGAGCCAAATGGGCTCGAGCCTGAACGGGCACGGGATAAACAAAATTCTTAATATCCGTAAATTTATTGTCAAAAAGAACATAATAAACTAAAATACATGATTCATCGGGAAATTTTATTTCAGGGTACCCGCCGCTGCAACGCGCGGGTGCCCTGCTAGTTTTACTTTATAGGGCAAATGACAAAAAAATGCATCAAACTTGACACTTTATGTGATTGTGTGTAGCCAACTATTTTTTTTCTTATTGTATGTACTGAACTTTCAAATTTCGAACATCATGTGTATTTTGTGACTATTCTGCCATGTAAAATGACCATTTTACCCTTCAAAATTTGAAAAAATTAAGGGTAAAATGGTCACAAAATACACACAATAATCAAAATTTGAAAGTTCAGTACACACAATAAGAAAAAAAATAGTTGGCTACAAACAATCATAAAAAGTGTCAAGTTTGATGCATTTTTTTGTCATTTGCCCTACTTTATAATGTCAACTACTTCAGTTTTGTAGTTTTGTTTAGGGTGAAAATCATCAAATAATAACCAAGTTTGAGATCTGTTCCAATTTGGTACCTCAAACTTCATATCAACCATAAAAACTAGGGCCGTAAACGAACTGAACGTTCAATGAACATTTCATGAACGGTTCGGTAAAAAGTTCGTTTATGTTCGTTTATTTATTAAATGAATGAACATGAACAATATTTTAAGATCGTTTAGTTAAATGAACGAACATGAACAAAAGTCACGTCCGTTTATTTATGTTCGTGAACGTCCGATTATGCGTTCGTTAACGTTCGTTTATGTTCATTTATTTATTTATGTTCGTATATCAAATCTTTTAATTGTATAATTTTTAAATTAGTTTGTTTAAACAAAACGACATTTATAAAACGATATTGGATGCATAAATTAATAAAGTTTATGATTGTTTGTCTATATTCATTTATGTTCGATAGTTTATGTTCGTTTAGCGTTCGTTTAGTGTCTTAATGAACGAACATGAACAACTCATTATCATAATAAACGAACATGAACAAGAAATTTCGTCCGTTTAAGCGTTCGTGTTCGTTTATTTGTCCGGTTAAAATTAAACGAACGAACATGAATAAGGCTCCGTTCGTGTTCGTCCGGTTCGTTTACAACCCTAATAAAAACCATCAAAGTTTCAAAACTGTTTCATTCTTATGTATTTTTTATGTTAGAGTGACCTGAATGGAACACTTCTCAAACTTGGTTACTATTTTGTGGTTATTGTTTATGTTTAGTCATGCATTAACGGGTTGTACATAAAGTTGGTTGAAATTAGTTGAATTCAGGGGTGGGTGTTTAAAATTAATGTACAACATGTTAATGCATAAATTGGTACTTTAAGCACAGTAATTTTAGAAAATTATATAAGAATGAAACACTTTTGAAACTTTGATGGTTTTTGTGATTAGCAGAAAGTTTGAGGTATCAAATTAGAACACTCATGAAACTTGATTACTATTAGGTGACATATTCCTTTTTGTTTATTGTGTTAAGAAATCAATGAATTGTGCATTTTATTTTTGGGGAAATCACAAAACTAAACCATTTTATCATTATAAATTAACAAACTACCCAAAAATCTAAGGGCCGTTTAGTTGGTGAAAAATTTCCCATTTTTCCAGGAAATTTTTCATATGAAAATGGAAAAATTGAAAATCCGTTTAGTTACACTTTTTTCCAACAATTTTCCAAAAATGTGAAATTCTCATATTCCAAATTTTAACTACAAATTTGAAAAGCACATTTTACTCTTCTCACTTTTTTCATTCTCAATATTATACGTCCGTTTTAATACGTTTTCATCCGTTTTTTCGATTTTATACGTTTCTTTACGTTGTCGTCCGTTTTCTTATGTTTTTGTCCGTTTTTTTTACGTTTTTATCATTTTTTTTACGTTTTTAAAAAATGAAAAATATAAATCCATCTAACCGGGTTTTCAAAATTCTCAACTCTTTTCTAGAGAAGAAAAACCAATCCCTTCTCTATAAATTTGGAAACGGAAAAACAAGAAATTTTTTCACCAACTAAAAGCGAAATCGGGCGACGTGATTGGTTAATAAAAGTCAAAATTAAATTGATTTTGGTCAACCTTTACTTTATTTGGTTGTAGAAATTTGGTTGAGAATAAAAACACATAAAAATATTGGTGTCAAATTTGTGAAAACAAAAACTTTAAAAAAGAGGGGGTAATTAATAAAACTTTAGTGGTTAAATTTTTAAAAATTGTATAGAGTTAAGTGTAATATTATAAGTTTTCATGTTTTTTAATAGCTTTAGAAATTAAATAAATACTCCTTTATATTTTACACCCCCTATACTTTATAACTTAAAAATACAATATATATGTTGTTTTAAAACTCCAACATATGAATATACATAAGATTATAAATGTCATTTTTTTACTATATATATTTACTAAAGACTCATTTATTTCATATTAAAAGTATGACAAATGTGGACACGAATTTGAATATTAAATACGGCTAAATTATTGAAAACGAGAACATAATTATCAAATTGTAAGTATTAGCTACTGTAATATGAAAAAAAACGTGATTTTACTTATAACAACTACTCATGTAATTTTTATTTATTTATATAAGGATATGTAGAAAAACATTTTTAAAAAACTTTAATGAGTATATTTTAACTTCATCAACGTTTATTATGTGCAACTAAACTCGCATCTTGTGTACATCATAATATCAATAGTAAAATTTAAATAGGAACATCAACATATATATCAGCTAAATATAGTTGAATCTTGAGTTATCTAACAATTTTTTTTTTACAAAATTTGATTATACAAAATTCTAATGGATATAATGAATAATGAAAAACTCGTGCATAAATATATAATTATATGTAATTACCTTTAAGGACATAATATTTAGCATTGATACAAAATTTTTTTTTTTGTCAAAACCCTGTGCGTGCACATGTATTATAACTAATACCCTATATTAATTATAATTTTGAATCTTATTTTTTTTACATTAACTTATTTTTTTTAAAAAACAATAAAGTGATTTTTGCATTTTATTAAAAGCTTTTCTAAAATGACTTGAGCTATTTTTGTCACATGAAATTATGGAAATATTATGCTTATCTTTTTCAAAAAATAATATTTGTTTAGCAGACAAAACTTATAAGAAATTATTAAAAAATTAATCTTCCATAATCTCTAAAAATAAAATGTTACTTCATGTAGCTTATAAAATAATATTTTTTTATAATATTTTTCAACAACAACAACAGTACCAGCATCAGCACCAACAACAACACCAGCACCAGCACAATCTATTTTTGTTAAACATACATTTGTTAAACTTCAAATCTTTCCTCCAATCTTTATTCATTAAATGTATTATGCATTAAATTATTAAGACTTGATACATTGTAAATGCTCTTAGTTAAGAGCATATGCAATGGCAAAGGAGATAGATTCTCTCAAGTTGTATAACACAACTTGACTCAAGTTAGACAATTGTGAGTCATTGGATTTGATCCAATGGTTCAAATCAAAAGAAATTATCTTGATTTGAGCCATTGGATCAAATCTAATGGCTCATATTTCCCTAACTTGAGTCAAGTTGTGTTTACAACTTGAAATGATCTCCTTCCAATAGGAAAAACCAACCATAGCTTTTTGCATTTACTTTTGTACTTGTTGCATTTAATGAATGAGTTTTTCAATTATATGTTTTGTTTCACAATAAATGTTCAGTTCATTTTGATGCAATAGCTTTTCACTTTTGTTGTCAAACGCTTGCTATTTCAAAAGTTGTTGAGATTTATAATCTTGAGCTTAATAAGTAATCTGATAATGCTTTTGTGTTGCAGATTAGTGTGTTTAAGTTTGTATGCTGATGAGAAGTTTAAGAGTTGGATATTGAAGCTTTTATATCTTGAGGGGCTTGAACCATAAATGTGATAAGGCTGTAAATTACTTTGGATGTCTTCTAGCAAGTTGTTAAAACATAAATGACTGAAGATAAACTTTGAAGGCTATATAATGAGAAAGACAAAAGTCTTTCTCATATCTCTGATTCTACGCTTTCTCTCTCAATTAATCATCTCTCTAAAACTCTCTTGTGAAACCCTAGTTGTGTTCTTGATTCCCTTGATCAAAACACTTGTTACTGATTGTTCTGATATTTGATTGAGATCAAATACTAAGTTGTTTGTTGATACTATTTGAGAATAGATATCTGGTGTTGTAATCTTGTTTCTGAAGTAATAAAAAGTGTTTTGTTATCATACGAATCTGTTTTTCTTCATGGTATCAGAGCCAAGTTGCTCTGAAAATCGTTTTTTGAAAAATTAGGGTTTTGTTAAATTGGGGATTTTTTAAATTCATTGTTGATTGGTCAATTAACTTGTGTTAATTGATAGATCTTGTGGTCAATTTTGTTAACCTTTAGGGACCAAACATGCAACAAAACATTCAAAATGAGGACTGCCACTGCACTTTCAAAATGTTAGGGACGAAACTTGCAATTTGGCCATATCTTAGAGACCAAAAATGCAATTTACTCGTTTAATTATAAACTGTGATATTTTTTTGCACTTTGTTATTCATGTAAATTCTATTATAGATGGACTTGTTTGTAATTTAGCAAGCTCTTCGATGCTTACGGGATGTTCATGATAATTAATGCGAATCACTTTCAATTAAAAAAGAACAAAAAACACTTATAAATTATAACAGTCTAACAAATCTGCAAAATGCGACAAACGCTAAGGATGCGTTTAGTTGGGGGCATCCTTTTTTTCCACAAAATGTTTTGTGGAAAATAAGGAAAACATAGAACGCGTTCAAATAAGTATTTTCCAATAAATGATTTGCAAAAGACAAAATCTTCTATTTTCTAACGTAACAAGGAAAATTACAAATCAAATTTTATTTGTTTTCCTTTGTAACCCCCAACCCCCATCACTTTCTTCAAAATAGAAAATACAAACATCAACTAAACGCGTTTTCTATATTTTCAAGTGTTTTGTGGAGATAAATTTCTCTTCCGAATTTTTACAAAACAAAAAACAGAAAATAAGAGAATTTTTTCTCCAACTAAACCGCACCCTAATTAATTATAGAGTAAATTGCATTTTTGGTCCCGTAGGTATGACCAAATTGCAGGTTCCGTCCTTAACATTTTAAAAGTGCAACAGTAGTCCCCATTTTGAAAGTTTTGTTGCATGTTTGGTCCTTAAATTCCAGATTTGGTCCTTAAAAGTTTGAAAGTTTCCGTTGCACGTTTGGTCCTTAAATTGCAAATTAGGGACCAAATTAAACATGCAGCAAAAGTTTCAAAATGAAGACTATCGCTGCACTTTTGAAACGTTAGGAACAAAATATGTAATTTGGCCATACCTTAGGGACCAAAAATGCAATTTACTCTTAATTATATGTATCACGCAACTTTTACAATGATTTCACGTATTTTTTGTACTATACAGTACATTGGTAAAATCTACTTGCTAACTAGACACTATAATTAATTATATGTATCACGCAACTTTTTCACACTTTCTAATTTCATAAACCTCTTTGCATGCACACTAACAACAAACTCATTCTACGAGTTGTCCAAAACATGGGGAGATCACAGATCCATTTCACCTTAGCAACCTTGTCTATGTTCTTCATCTCATCTTCCCTAGCCGACTACCTTGTATTGACACCGGATAACTTTGAGAAGGAGGTCGGTCAAGATCGTGGTGCTTTTGTAGAGTTCTACACTTCATGGTAAATTAATGGTTTCGTCAGTTTTTTTTATATCTCTTAGATTGTTACATGTTTGTTTCTTTACTCTTTAGTGGTAAGATTGATATATAATTTACGTGATTGTATTTTTTGTGTATATTGATTTGATATATGATTGAATTTGGTTTTGTTTAGTTTCCTAGCCTGTCCGTGTCTTTTAGAGATCAAAATCTGAGTAAGGTGAAGCTATTAGGAATCATTTTCTTAATAATCATTATTATATATATGATTAATAATCTAATTTCAGTACCTCTTTTATGTATAATTTTGAAAACATAGGCTGCAGATCGAGTTCCTTCAGTTTTAACTGGAAGGATGATATCGTTTCTTCACTTTCTTATTTAACAAATCATAATAATTATGTTTATATTGAAGTAGTACGATTAAAACCATTATTGAAATTGATCGCTTGTAAGTATTGCAGCAGTAACATTGGCATTTTACTCATGAATTTATTATTTATGTCATTGTTTCTTGATCAAAATTAATGTGGGTATTTTTTGTTGAAAAGGAAAAAAAAATTAGATTTCACATGCTTACATTGTTGAAGGTTTGCATGCCATAAAAATTAAATTAGTACATATATGAGCGTTTGTTTTCGGATTATATATATATGAGTTATTGAGCTGTTTTGTGCGTAGTACAATAAAGTATAACACCATCAGAAGAATTTTACTTGAATGAAATCTTTTAGTTAATATGTTAGGTAAAGTCAGTTCTAATCATGTTAATAGATCGAGATGCACACTTAACATGTTTGTTAATTGTATCAGGTACGGACATTGCAAAAAGCTAGCTCCTGAATATGAAAGACTCGGTGCTAGCTTCGACAAAATAAATTCTGTCTTAATTGGAAAGGTGATTTCTTGGACAAACATCAATTACTAATTTCTTTATTAGAATAGTAATCCATCTCCTCCACATCAATTTCAAATTTTCAATGATATTATACGTTTACATGCTTGTAATTTTTTGTCATGCTTATGTAGGTTGACTGTGATGAGCATAAGTCTGTTTGCACCAAATATAAGGTTACCAGTTATCCTACCATCAAATGGTTTCCTAAAGGATCTTTAGACCCCAAAGAGTGAGTATTTAATATCTTATAGTCTCATTTTACTACATAAAAATATACATGCCCCATATAAAAACTTATGTTTGAACACTGAAATAAAGTTATGTTGCTGAATATTGCTTTCTTCAGATATGATGGTGCCCGCACTGCTGATGTATTTACCGAGTACATAAATAAAGAAGCAGGTAAATTCATTCTCAATTTGTTATGGTATATTTTATGCAATGCATATCTAAAATTGAATGTATTATTCTTTGATTTGTTCATGTTAGGAATTTATAGTAGCTATTACAGTTATCAGTTCAAATAGTATAAATCATGTTATATTACCAAGGATTCTAGTTTTTAAAGGGTCTATTATTTTTATTTTCAGGGACTAATGTAAAGCTAGGTGCAATTTCCACAAATGTGGTGGTACTAAATTCAAACAACTTTGATGAGATTGTACTCGATAAAACAAAAAATGTGTTGGTCGAGTTCTATGCACCCTGGTAAGTCTTCCAATTTACTTACTGTATTATTTTTCATATTTTCCATGAACTCTAAACCTATAAGAGTGTGTCTGGGTTGACATTTTGAGTCGTGATACTAAGTTACAAATGTTTGAATAGATAGGTTCTGGTAAATTAAAGGTTAAATTAAGTACTATCTTATGAAGAATATCTTTCTTTTTTTTTTTTTTTTTTTTTTTTTTTTTTAATGTTGATGTGTGCATTCACTAAGTTGTCTCACATTGCAGGTGTGGTCATTGCAATGATCTTGCTCCTGTAAGTGACAATTTTTTTGCAATCTTTGCACTAACTGAAACCTTGAATTTAGGAATGGTGGTTTATGGTTTTCTCATGCTATTTTTTTTTGTTGCAGACCTATGAAAGTCTTGCATCTGCATTTAAAAACGAGGATGATGTAATCATTGCCAATATCGATGATCACAAATACAAAGCACCTGGAGAAACGTAAGAAATGCTAATGGTCATATCTTTCTAATGATCACAATTTAAGTTCTGAAAACATCAAAAGTGGAAGTACTATCTAAAGAGTGATGTATGCAGGTATGTCATATATGGGTATCCAACATTAAAGTTCTTCCCCAAAAGAAACAAGACGGGTGAGGATTATACAGGCGAGACTAGTTTAAATAGTCTTGTGAACTTCATCAATGAGAAATGTGGTACTAGCCGTGACGTGAATGGACAACTAACCTCCAATGTTAGTAATTCTTTACTCACAACCTGAACTAGAAACCAGATGTTTATTAGAGTACACAAGATGGCGGATCCGCCATCACTTTTTGTCCTTTTTAAAGAACATTATGGGACTATGTATGCCTTACATATAAATTTTGTGCTGCTTTCTGTCTGTTTCACCCATTTAGTCTATAACCGCTTCCAGAATCAGCCAATAAATAAGTAAACGGGTCAAAATTGTCACTGTAGTATATTGGATCTCTTAGTTTCTTTTTCCTTGTGAAAACAGGCTGGAATAGTCGAGATTTTGGATAACTTATTGAAGGAGTTTATGAGAGCGGGTGATGATGATAATAAGAAACAAGTATTTTCCAAGATTGAGGAGGAAGCCGGAAATCTTGATGGTCCTTTGGCAAGGTTATTGTCGTACACATGTTTATGTGGTTTCTTTTACTAGTTTTTGACTATGTGTATTTTTCTTTCTCATGATTGAGTTTAAATATGGACTCAGATATGGGAAAATATACATCAAGGTTGCCACGGGTTGTATGGCGAAAGGTGCAGATTATGCAAAGAATGAACTCCAACGTCTAGAACGTATGCTTTCCAAGGTAAAAAGCCCTTCATCTGTCTGCTTGAGGATAACTATTAGCAATCTTATACTATATCATATTTTCTGTTACAATGTAATTGTAAAGTAACATCTATACACTAATATATGTCTGTCTCATCGTTAATTCTGATAAAATAACTTTTCGACACTAAGAAGTCAACTGAGATTCCTTTATCTCAAGAGTGCCCCAAATTATTTAACTGCAGCTAGTATGTGTTGATTTCGAATAACCTGAGGTGCAATTTTGACCCATTTTACTTGTGCACTGATCCGTTTGGGTAGTGTTTTTATCTCAAATGGGTTGAAAGTCATTCATTGTCTATATTTTATGCAGCCCCTAGGACTTTGTATTCAAATACTTTTTAAGAATATGTTGTTTTTGTAATCATAATTAGAACATCAACTATTTACTTAAACTTTTTGTAAAAAAGGGTTTGCGCTTCAACCCAACCCGCACCAGCATGCCGAAACCGGCACTAGATATTGACCTATTTTGACCTGTTCTCTTACCCGCCCATCTTGCCACATCTATGGATCTAACAAAACTTTGAAATCCTGGAAACAAAAAAGCTGACCTCGTCTACTAGTAAATTAACATTGTTGATATCCCATTGTTACTACAATCTTTGATATAGAATATTAACGTTGTTGATTTGCAGTCAATTAGCCCGTTGAAGGCTGATGAATTCATTCTTAAGAAGAATATCTTGTCTGCATTTGCTTCATAAAGGACACAAACATATTGCTTCTACCAGTTGCAGATGGTTTAGTAAGTTTAGTGACGCAGTAGACTTAAGTAAGACATTGTTGCAGTGGTAAGTTAGAGGTTTTTTCTCTCATGATGTTCAGCTCATGAAGTGTTTTTATGTTGCTTCATTTTTCAAAGCGGATAACTATAAGAATACATTAATAAGTGGTTTGTATGTTGTTTTTAGTATATTTGTTTGGTTTGTTGAATCATGTTACAAGAAACTCTCAACTGATGGAAGGACTAATAATAGAACTTTAGAACCATAAACGTATTGGTACCTCATACGAGTGACATTAATTTCTAAGAACGAAAAAAATATTTCATTGCAGGTGGATGCTAATACTTAATGTGTCATTTCCTCTCGTTAGAACTAAAACATGTTTTTCATTAAGATGTCATGCGGAAACTGCAACCCTGTCTATTGGGTTGACTCTAAGCATGTCAAAGGCTCGAATTAAAAGTCAAAGTACATGGACTCCAACAGATCAAAGATTAACGCTATTTTTGAATCAAAATTTAATACTAAAGATAGAAACATGTCATATACATCATCACTTTAATCAGAAGTAACTCGACTTAACTTGTGGAATCGATATAATTATAATCTGCACGTATTGATCATGAAGATGACTTGACACAATTATCACATAGATTAGATCAACTTTTGCACACTCTCCAGTTAAACGATTCCCCAAAGTGCTCAAGTAGCTTATGTGCAAGGCATTTTTCTTGCAAATTACAAAGAGTGCAGTTTCAGTCCAGTAAATTTGCAATGTGATAATAACTCATTTTTTTCAAAATGAAAGCAAGCCTGTCTTTCAAGAGAGTACAAGGCATTTATAGATATATCTGCATACAATTCGAGAGAATCAAGTTACGGATTAAAGTCAAGTGATAGAATGACGGTTGGCGAGAAGGTGGGAATATTTGTGTACACACTTGCGTTAGGGGTGTCAAACAGGGATGTTAGTGAGCGTTTTCAACGCTCTGGAGAGACTATCAGTAGAGCGTTTCATGAAGTTCTAGAGGCGATAACTGCTAGATCCAAAGGTTATCATGGTCTAGCCCGTGAGATGATTAAGCCGAAGGATCCAACCTTTCAAGAAACAGCTCTTAAAATAATGAATGATAACATATACATGCCATACTTTAAGGTATTCAGATATTTTTTTTTGCTTTCTAATTTTTACGATTTTCATTCCATATCGTGATCATCTCATATTTTTGTAGGATTGCATCGGTTGTATTGATGGCACGCACATAGGGGGGTGCATCCCAGAGAGCGAACAAGTGTCTTACATAGGTAGAAAGGGGTACCTACTTTCAATGTGATGGCATTGTGTGACTTTGATTTATGCTTTACCCTTATATGAGTTGGATGGGAGTGTTCTGCACACGACACACATGTATTTCTCAATGCCATTAACAATCCATCAATGAACTTTCCAAAACCACCCAAAGGTAAATTTAATTGTCTACACTTATTTTTATGTTATAAGTAGGTAAGTATTATTTAGTGGATAAAGGATATCCGGATAAAAAAGGATATTTGGTTCCATATCCAAAGACCAGATACCATAAGTCACAATTTGAAAATGAGCCTCCTAATAACATGCAAGAAACTTTTAATCGTTCCCATTTATCTCTACAAAGTGCAATTGAGAGATCATTTGGAATATTGAAAAACCGATGGAAGATACTCGGTAAAATGCCTAAATACAGTGTGAAAACTCAACTCGATGTAATTACGGCCGCATTCGCCTTGCATAACTACATTCGTAATAATAATGACAAAGAAGACACGGTGTTTAAAACATTTGAACAACATCCAAATTACATGGGAGGTGATGAACTTCGTGACGTACGTGTGGCTCGAATACAAATAATGATGATATTTCTAGTGCAACATCTACCGAGATGAAAAAGATTCGCAATGATATTGCCACTTCAATATGGAATGCACGTCGTCGGTAGTACATTACTAGTGTATAACGGTATTATGAAATGTCCAACAACATGTAAAAGTAACTTTGTTATTTATTTAGAGAATTTTCTATTGAAATATGTATATGTTCTTTTAAGTCATTTTACATATATATAAATACAGCTACAGCTACGTTACCAACGTTTTTATTTAAAAAACAGCTACTGCTTACGACTACTGCTCATTGCTATTGCTACTTTTGCCAAACATAGCCTTAGTTGCAAACATTTTTCAAAACATCTTCCTCTGTTTCAACCAAGGTTGTCAAAATCGCGATCCTGCTCGTAGGATCGTACGATCCTACCATCCTACACACAAAAAACGATCAGGATCTTAACAAGATCGTAATTCAGGTAGGATCGCAGCAGGATCGTAGGATCGCGCGTATGATCGGATCGGATCGTACAGGATCGCCTATTATTATTATTATTTTTTGCTTTTGGTATATTAACTTATTAAGTATAAGCTCATGTCTTAAAGCCCAATGACTAAGAAATTTTCAAAAAAATTATTATTTTGGTGCTGTTAATTAATTGTCTCTTGCAAGATTAATGAGTGTAAAATTATTATGTTTTTATGGACTGTTTAGAAATAGTTTAGATGTGTCTTTTTGAGTTTATTATAAAAAACGATTTCGTGCTTTGTAAAATGTCAGAGGCTTGTTTTTGAAGTAAACTATCTACATACTTGACCCAGTTTTATTCATATTTTATTTTATTTTAAATATATATGCATGAATATTCTAATTTGATTTATTTGGTCATCAAGAAAAAAATTTCAGTAATATTATCAGAATATTCAAATTTAATTTATTTGGTCATAAAAAAAAACTGTGTTGCCCTCTCTTATAAATTATGTCGTTTCATTTTCAGATACAATCATTTTATCTTTTTGCATTAATCTATATATTGTAACAAAAAAGTTACAGAATCACGTGCTAATAAATTAACATTATCTTTTTGCATAAATGTTATCACGAAAAACCTATAATAAAACACATTAAAACAAGAAGTATGTGCACCGTGCACGTATGTAGTAACTTTGTGCAAGTATGCATTGCAATATATCTAATATTTTACTACTACAGTACTTGAACATATAACTTATTCTTTTATCATCCATTTAGATTCTTTTATCATATGAAATATTATATAGAAATATAAAACCACAACCCCTATACAAAAATATATAATTTTCATAGGATCTTACGATCCCGATTCGATCCTAGGATTACGATCTTGCAAAGCCGAAAACGATCCTAGGTAAGATCCCGATCCTGACAACCTTGGTTTCAACACAATTTTTTGTGTGAAAAGCTGAAAATGTTTACATGTTTAGCATAATTAGATTGAGGTGGATGGTAAAAAAAAAAAAAAAAAAAAATTAGAAAAGAAACATAATTAAAAGCAAAACTATGAGATATTACCTCTTATTAAGTAAGACTTTTCACATCTTAAATCTCTTAACGAAAAGGAAAGAGTTATTTCATATATCCTCAATCTAAACCATAAATATTTATCCAACTAAATTTTATAATCTATCTTAACTAATAAAACACACTTTTTTATGGGTTGTACTATTGGAACGGGGTCTATGCCCATGGACTGCAAACCCTCCCTAGTGGGAGGGGTACTTTTGCAGTTTTGTCCCCCTTTTTTGTTTGTTTGCTGTTTTTTTGTGTCCCAAGGATTGCACAAAGTTTTTTTTTTGTCCCAAAGTTTTTTTTTGTCCAAGTGCATAAGCACACAAGAATTTTGTTTTGTCCAAGTGCATAAGCACACAAGCAGTAAGCACTCCCCAAAGGTTGTTTTTGTCCAAGTGCATAAGCACACAAGCAGTAAGCACTCCCCAAGTTTGTTTTTGTCCAAGTGCATTAGCACACAAGCAGATTGCACACAGGCTCAGATTATACTAATCATCATCGCCAAGTTTTTTTTGTCCAAGTGCATAAGCACACAAGCAGATTGCATTAGCACACAAGCAGATTGCATTAGCACACAAGCAGATTGCACAAAGGCTCAGATTAACACGTAATCATCATCGCCGATTTAGAAAACCATTTGCACAATTGATAGAAAAGTGTTAGGCTCGGATATGAAGGTTGCAAAGTGATAAAAATATCACTTTGCCATCCTTTCGGTTATAAAACCAATCGTCATCGCCTTTTTTGAAATTTTTTTTTGTCCAAGTGCAGATTGCACACAAGTGCACAGATCAGATTGCGCAATACCAGATTGCAACCAAGTTAGATTGCCACAGATTCCACATTATACAAGTGAAACACATGTTTCACAATGTTCACAAGCAAGTACTAAAAGCAAAAGAAAGATTCCCAAACTGCAGGAACTCACAAGAAAGATTCACAAACTGCAGTAAGCACTCCCGTGTTATATTCAGCCTCATCACCACAAGGCAGTATCACATTAACAAATTACCACAAACAAAGCAACTATCACCAAGTATCTCTCACCACAAAGCAGATTCACAAAGTTACTCTCACCACAAACAAAGGGTTTTTCAAAGTACCCCCAAGTTACCACAAGCAGATTCACCAAGTTACAACAAGTGAAGATTCCACAAGTTACAGATAGGGTTGGGTTATATTGACGGTGGCAGGTTTTTTAGATTAACCCACTCTAGTACATAGGGTTGGGTTATAACACAAGCCAAGTGAAACACAAGCCGCAAGTGAAAGCCGCAAGTAACAAACCACAAAAAAACAACAAATATCTTAGGCTGCCGATATGTCTCAATCACCAGAGGTAATGACAATTTTACAACATTAGGCTCAGATTAAGTTTCACATATTATCATATATGGCTGCAACA
This sequence comes from Chrysanthemum seticuspe, assembly GCA_019973895.1. Taxonomy (NCBI): domain Eukaryota; kingdom Viridiplantae; phylum Streptophyta; class Magnoliopsida; order Asterales; family Asteraceae; genus Chrysanthemum; species Chrysanthemum seticuspe. Next base: position 261,593,727 of record BPTQ01000007.1, read on the forward strand.
TCAAAGGTTGCAAAATAAAATTTTTTTTGCCGTCCATTCGGAAATGCCAAGCCAAAATCATGTTTTTTTTTAAATCATCATTGCCTTATCCCAGGGTTTTTTTTTTTTTTTTTTTTTTTTTTTTTTTTTTTTTTTTAAAAAAAAACAATTTTCAAATCAGCTTAAAATAACAAACTGCTTATCAAGCATATAAGCAGTTTGTTATTTTCAGATTCATAAGCAATTTCATCTCCAAACCCTCTAAATAATAGAGAGGGTTAATCTAAAAAAATAGCCAGAGTCAATATAACCCAACCCGTAAAGTACTATTGGAACGGGGTCTAATCTGAGCCTGTGTGCAATCTGCTTGTGTGCAATAAGCTGTTTGCCAAGAAACCACACAAAGCCTGTGGACTGGGGTAGGCCAGAGCAGGTATTCATACCACTCAATGGTGGCAGATCAATGTGTTAACCTACCCTTTTGCACCCACACAACTCATGCAGTTTCAATAAGCACATAAGCACATTTTTATCATAAGCACATAAGCAGTTTCCCAAGAAACCACACAGATCCTGTGGACTGGGGTAGGCCAGAGCAGGTATTCATACCACTCAATGGTGGCAGATCAAGGTGTTAACCTACCCGTTTGCACCCACACAACTCAGGCAGTTTCACATAACATCACATAATCACCCACTCACATAAGCAGTTTGTAACTGCTTTTACCATAGGGTTTGTTAAATTAAACCCCCAAATCACACAAACATCACATACTCACCATCACAGAACCAAAAGATCCAAATCCTAAAAAAAAAATAGGCGTTTTTAAAATTTAAAGCAGATATATAAAATTAAACCCATAAATCACCCAGAAATCACACAAACATCACATACTCACCATCACAGAACCAAAATACCCAAACCCTAAAAAAAAAATTAGGCGTTTTTAAATTTTAAAGCAGATCTATAAAATTAAACCCGTAAATCACACAAACATCACATACTCACCATCACAGAACCAAAATACCAAAACCCTAAAAAAAAATTAGGCGTTTTTAAATTTTAAAGCAGATCTATAAAATTAAACCCATAAATCACCCAGAAATCACACAAACATCACATACTCACCATCACAGAACCAAAATACCCAAACCCTAAAAAAAAATTAGGCGTTTTTAAATTTTAAAGCAGATCTATAAAATTAAACCCATAAATCATACAACATCACATACTCACCATCACAGAACCAAATTACCCAAACCCTAAAAAAAATTAGGCGTTTTTAAATTTTAAAGTAGATCTATAAAATTAAACCCATAAATCACCCAGAAATCACATACTCACCATCACAGAACCAAAATACCCAAACCCTAAAAAAAAATTAGGCGTTTTTAAATTTTAAAGCAGATCTATAAAATTAAACCCATAAATCACCCAAAAATCACACAAACATCACATACTCACCATCACAGAACCAAAATACCCAAACCCTAAAAAAAAATTAGGCGTTTTTAAATTTTAAAGCAGATCTATAAAATTAAACCCATAAATCACCCAGAAATCACACAAACATCACATACTCACCATCACAGAATCAAAATACCCAAACCCTAAAAAAAAATTAAGCGTTTTTAAATTTTAAAGCAGATCTATAAAATTAAACCCATAAATCACCCAAAAATCACACAAACATCACATACTCACCATCACAGAACCAAAATACCCAAACCCTAAAAAAAATTAGGCGTTTTTAAATTTTAAAGCAGATCTATAAAATTAAACCCATAAATCACCCAGAAATCACACAAACATCACATACTCACCATCACAGAACCAAAATACCCAAGCCCTAAAAAAAATTAGGCTTTTTTAAATTTTAAAAACATAAACATCAAATAAACATGATATAATCACATAAAACGCGTGATAAACATCATAAAATCAGCGAGAAAGTACCCAAACGTACCATGGATCTAAATTAGATAGAGAAAAAGAGATGGGATAGAGAGAGAGTGTGAGAAACGTGTGTATGTGTGTGGTGAGAGAGTGAGATAGTGATAAGTGAGAGAGAAACGCGTATAAAACGCGTTTTTCCCCTTTTTTTTTTTTTTTTTTTTTTTTTTTTTTTTTAAATGTAAAGTATTTTGTAAAAAAGGTATCACTTTTGTAAATAAAATGTATCACTTTTGTAAAAAAAGTATCATTTTGTAAAAAAAAAGAATGAAACATTTGTAAAAAAAAGGTATCATTTGTAAAAAAAAAAAAAGTATTTTGTATATTTAAGTTGTAAATGAAACATAATGTAAGTTGTAAAAGAAAAGTAAAAAAAAAGTTGTAAAATGTAAATGTAAAGTATTTGTTGAAAAAAAAATATTTTTGTATTTTCAGGCTTTCGGTTTTCACGAGGAAGTATCAGAGGATTGCCCATTTATCAGACAAGAGGTAAATATAGCCTCGGGGCTTCCATTATAAAAGTATTAAAAAAGTACTAGTTAAAAAAAAGTGTGTTATAAAATTTGTTATGTATTTTCAGGCTTTCCGTTCTCACGAGGAAGTAACTGAGTGGGTGCAAAATATAGCCTCGGGGTTCGGTTTTGTCATTGTTAAAAAGAGAACCAAATCTATTCTATACTTATCAATACGCGTTTAACCTTATCATTAACTGATAGCAGTGGTAATGAAGAACTTGCAGTGGGAATATGTTTCCACTGCTAGTGTTAAACCAAGCAGTGTAAACCACTACTATCCGTGGTAACGGATTATTCCCAACAATCCTCCCCTAAACTTATGATTTCTCTGCAAATCAATAAGTTTCTTCAATATGTATTAACTTCAAGGATTTGGGGAATTCAATCAAACACTTCACTTCTTTTCTCTTAACTTTTGTATAGCTCTTGAACACTGATCTTGAAGCCTTTGTAATAATGCTCTGACCTTCTCACTGTCTTCATTAACTCGGATGTGTAAGCTTAACATTACTGTAAGAGCTCCAGCTCTAAGTGGATATTCTTTCTCAGCAAGCATGAAAAAGTCTTCTCCATTAGCTGTAGAGACATGATGAACATCACATGAATCATAATAAAACCATTTTGTACCAAGAAATGTGAATAAGGTTTTCCAGTAGTCATCATCAGCATTTGGTTCAAAAAGCCTTCTAAGATTTACCCATAACTGCATCTCCTTTGTATCTTTGAGATCTTGACCATTAAACCTCTCTTGAACTAATTTCCATAATGTATTAAGGTCATCTCTGTCAAAAGCTTTAATAAGATCTTCAAATCATCTCTGTCATCTCTGAAAGATGAAGTTTCTCCTCCCAGCCTTGTAATCTTCCATGTTGAAGCAAGATTGCTAGCAGTGTAAACTTCCCAATCAATGATAGGATGTCGAATTTGCAGTGGTTCTGGATAAAAATCTCTGTCTTCAATCACAATCATTTCAGTCATTTGATCTTTCGTGAACTTCTCAGTAGAAATCTCCTTCTCAGTAGACTTTGTATGATCTTCATTAACCTTAGTCTTCTTAATAGTTTGAGAATCACTGACTTTGGCCTTTCTCTTCAATCTAAGAAATATTCTTTCTTCTTCTTCAGAACCCATTGGAATAAAAGTTTTATCTTGTTTCACAGTTCTGTAGTAAGCCCTTTCAACTTGATCATCAGACATTCCTATGAATTGATGCCTTTTCTAGTTACCAACATGACAACAATAAGTCTTCATATATGCAAGTATTTGTGCCTTGGTTGGTTGTCTTTGTTTCTTCTGATTCTTCTTGACTGAACTGATTACATTATCAAGTGCTTGATTGTTCTTCATCATAATGAAATCTTTCAACTGAGCAGTTCTTTGTTCCTCAGTTAAAGATGCATCAGCAACAAGGTCAATTGCCTTTTTCTTGATTTCTGGATTATTATCTACCAGAAACTGAATATCTTCTTCAGTAGGAACATAACTAAACTCTGGAGCTTTCTCTTTCATAACAGTAGGTTGGACAGTGGAAATTGAATCAGCATCTTCCATTCTATCCAATCTTTGAGCTTCCAAAAAGCTAGCAACTTCTATTTCTTTCAACCTTTTCTTTTCAGCAACTCTTTCAGCAATTTGATCTTCTGAAATCTTCTTAGCAAGTTCTCCATCATGATCAATCTGAACTTGTCTTTTCTTTGAAACCTTCCCTTTAGGTTGCTGTACATCTTCCATAACTGCTTTACCCTTATTATCCTTCAAAGTATCAAATTCTTCACTTGCAGTGGCAAGAATTGGCTTTGAAGTGGAAATATCATCAGTGGTAAAATCAGTTGCAGTTTGGAAAATGTCTTGATCTTCAAGTTTCTCTCCATGAGTTTCAGCTTCTTTTGCTCCTTCACTTGTATCACCTTCATCTTCAAAATCAATTTTCCTCCCCTTAGTGTCAGAACCTGTTTTCCTCCCCTGTTTGGAGGAATTTCCCAAATCTTGATCAACGGAATCACCATTAGAAGATGAGGATGAAGATGAAATCACCAGCTTTGCAGTCTTCTTGTGCTTTTTCAACCTCTGCACCTCTTCTTTTAAGGTCTGAATCTCTGTCTTTAACAGTTGAACATCCTTGGCATGTTGCTTCTTGAAAGTAGCCAATGTCGTTTGTAGAGAATCAACCTGTTTTGCTAATTTGGTACACATAACCATCAATTCCAATTGGTTTCCACTGCCCTCAGCACTTCCAACTGTGTTACCTGTTGGGAGAGATGAATCATGGGGCATTGGTCCAGACTCCTCCATAGTAGGACTAGGTGGAAGTCTAGAACCACCACTGCTTGTTCCTAGACCAAAAGGTGCAGAAACTTGCTGTGTTGTCATGAGAGGAGTTGACTGTTTTGACCTTCTCTCATAGGTTCTTGAAACTGGTGGTGTATAATCAATGTTGGGTACATTAATTATAGGTGTAGTTTGTTCAATTGAAATTTTAGCAAGCATTTGGGGTAGGAGAGGTGTAAAAATCATATTGCCATCTTTATTCAAATTTTGAAAAACTTTAGGCTTTAGGCAACTGATTTGATAAACAGTAGTGTGAGGTTGCAGTTGAAATTCATTAAGCACAGCTTGCACAAACCTTGGATACATTAAAAATTTGGTTTTACTTTGTACATTGCCTTTCATACTGGTAAAAATATAGTTGGACCAGTTGAAAATCTTATCAGTGACTAGACAAACCAAAGGATAAGCCATGGTTGAACTAAATTGCTCATAAGATGTTTTCTTAGGACTAAGGCAATGTAACAAGGTATGAATAAAAAATCTCCAGTGGGGACAAAAACCACTCTTTTTGAAAGTAGCCTTTTTATCAGTGGTATCATACCCCATGGATGATAAAGTATCATGAATGTCAGACATAGGTAATGTGATGTGACCATTGAGATCATCCAAATGAAGTACACTCCTTAGGGATGCCTCAGTAACATCAATAGTTACCCCATCTACAGTGGCTCTGAGAGCATCCACTGTTTCATGTGTATCTCTATTCTCAAGTGTTATGGACTGAGCAGAAGTCCAAAACTGTTTGATTTGAGAGATATAGATTGTGGGTTTGATAAGCAAAGCATACCTTATAGGAGTGGTATGAAGAAAATCCACAATCTGATGAAAAACAGGGCCACTCTTCTCGGTATTCTTTTGTAAGTAGGCCACTAGGTTGTGCTCATCTGCAAATTTCAAAGAAGCCATAGAAACTGTTAGGAATTAGAAATTCCAGGTATTAAAGAGTCGGTCACCTCAAGTATATGTAATCGTTAGAAAGCTCGTAGTCGCAGTTCTTTTAAGTTAATTAGTATTTAGTTAAGTAACACCGTGGAGGACGGACGGGTCTTTACCCACTATATGCCTGATCCATAGCCCGTTGTGTGGCGTTTTATGTAAGACTATAAATACTCTCTACCTTCCAAGGTAGAGAGTTGGAGCTCATAATAAGAATTTTCTTTCTCTCACTAAAGTTCCCTAAACCTCTAACTTTCTCTCTCTAGAATCATCTTATACGCCTACTTTGTGTTTGGTTTGATGTGTATGTGAAATCCAATATCTTACAATTGGTATCAAGAGCCATGGTTAGATCATATCTTACATAGCTTTGGATCTCTAGTGGTTTTAGGTGGTTTTTGAGTTTGAAAAAGTTTAGTGGTTTGTGCATCATTTGGTTGATTTCTAGTGTTAAAGTTTGGATTTTGATAGTACTTTTGTGTTTAGAATCATCTCAAGTGTTTAGGTTTTGATTTAGAAGGTTTGAATCATAGTGGTTGGGTTGTTTTTGGATTGAAAAGTGGTGTTTATGTGTTTTTCATGCTAGCAACTTGAGCCACGGAAAAGCTTTCTTGGTAGCGACTTGCTTTACAATTTGGTAGCGAGTTGTAGTTGAAATCCGTAGCGAGTTAGGGTTAGCGACTTGTCTAGTGAGACAAGCCGACAAACAGTACAGTTAGTGGATTCTCCACTACGAGTAGCGACTTGGTTTAAGTTAGCGACTTGTACTTTATATTGTTAGCGACTTGGTGTTAGCGAGTTGGTACCTAGCGAGTTGCTATTTAGCGACTTGAATATTTAGCGACTTGGTGCTTAGCGAATTGCTGCCAAAATTTTGTTAACGACTTGGTTTGTAGCGAGTTGTTATATAGCGACTTGGAACTCTAGCGACTTAGCACTTAGCGACTTGGTTCACTGTGTTGTCCTAGCGACTTGGGTGATTTCCTTTGAATACGGTTTTCTCTTGATTCAGTAAAATCCCGTGAAAGAATCTATTTCCCGGTTTAATCATAGAGTTTTAAAATCCCGTTTAATCTGTTAACATGTCTTCCAACGTTCCTACAATCATTTCCACTGTTGCCGAGGACGTTCAAGCAGCTGGCTCAGATACTCGTCCACCGATGCTTGACAGAACTGACTACGACTCTTGGGCTCAACGAATCAGATTGTACTGTCTTGGAAAAGAAAATGGGGTTAACATTCTCAAATCCATTGATGAAGGACCTTACCGAGTTGAAACTACTAGAGATGTACTTGATACTGCTGAAGATGGAACTTTGATCTACGGAATGGACAGACCAAAGATGTATGATGAGCTTGACGATAAGGAGAAAAAGAGATTCGATGTAGATATCCGAGCTTCCAACATTATACTGCAAGGTCTACCAAAGGACATCTACAAGCTTATCAATCACAACACCGAGGCAAAAGCTGTATGGGATAATGTCAAGATGCTTCTTTCTGGTTCTGAGCTAACTGTTGAAGATCGAGAATCACAGTTGTATGATGAATTTGAGCACTTCAAGATGAAACCAGATGAAAGTGTCTATGAGTACTATGTGAGATTTCATAAGCTGGTGAATGACATGAGGAACATCAGAATGACTATGCCTAACATTCAGCTGAACTCAAAATTTGTAAACAACATGAATCCCGAATGGCACAAATTTGTTACTTCTGTGAAGCTCACTAAAGGATTGAAGAATACGAATTATGAGCAACTCTATGCCTTCCTTCTTCAAAATGAGAGGCATGCCATGTTTGAAAAGAGGATTCTAGATCAGTTCAAAGCTCAGGGAGAAGCAAGTTCAACAAATGACTCAACTGCCTTCTACTCAAACATCGGAATCACAACCAAAGCCTTACAAGTCATACCCATGGGTAATGGTAATCACAAACTCATTCCTGATCCCATGTTCAAACAAGCTGATGCTGATGCACACGTGGTAAACTTCATTAATCAACTAGCTCTTCTGATTTGTCAAAACATGAACTCTCTTCCACACACCAACAATAATCTCAGAACTGCTTCCAATCCACATAATCAAGCCACTATCAGAGATGGGAAGGTTATGGTGCAGCCAGTTCAAGAACGACAGTACGAACAAGCAAGAGGTGGAGCTGGTAGAGGTTATGTTGCCAATCAGAATCGAGGAAGGAATGGAAATCAAGGTCAAGCTAAACCGATCAAATGCTATAACTGTGGTGGTGAGGGACACATTGCAAGGAACTGCACATCTCCAAAGCATCCATAGAAAGCTGATTACTTCAGAGATAAGATGCTGCTTGTACAAGCTCAGGATAATGGTGCTGCTTTGGATGAAGAGGAGTTGTTGTTTCTTGCTGAGGGCAATGACAAGACCTATGATGCTGATGTGGATGAGCAGCCAATTCAGGAGATAGGTCACAATCATCAGAATGTCTTTCAAGTCGCTGACTGTGATGCATACGACTCTGATGTGGATGATGGACCTACTACACACACAATTTTTATGGCTAGCATTTCTCCAATGGTTTCTCCCAAGGTCTCTTCTTCACCACAAGCTGGCCCATCCAAAGACAAACTCATCTCAGAGGTATTAAAACTATACGATAATGTTGATGTGCAAAAGATGCATGACAAAGTACAATCAACTGAAACTATTGAATCAAATATTGAAAATATGGGTAATATCAATGTTGTCCCATATGATCAATATGTGAAACAAAGTAATAATGAGGCTGTACCAAGTAATGCATCTTCCGCAGTCAATAATGACTATGTCTTTGATGAATTCACTGCATATGCTCTTGATGATTCTATTGCCTCTGAACTAAATGCCTATAAAGAACGTGTTTCGATTTATGAACAACGTGCAAAATTTGAGTTGACCACCCGTGAGCAGGAAATGGATGACCAAATGCGTACAACTATTAGAAAAAGTAGGTTTAGAGAAGAAGTATTAAAACAAGAGTTAAACTCCTTACAAGAAAAGCTTTCTAAAACGGCTAAGCAAAAGCAAGAACTTCAAGAAAATGTTAAAATGCTTAAGCAAGAATTCAGTGCTAAGGAATCAAAACTTTTGAATGATTTTTCTAATCTAAAAACCTTGAAAAACAAGCTTGAAAATAAGTTGTACGTACAAGGAAATACCATTCAGACTGCTCACTTAATCACTAAGCATAGAGTCTTAAGCGATAAGCATAGCATTCCCCTTGTTGAGGAACCAAATCCAGAGGTCATTAAAAAGGCTAGAAATGCTCATAAGGTTCTTTATGATGGCAATGAAATCCTTAAACCTAGACAGAAACCTAGTTGCGTTGAGTGCACTGAGGAAGATAAGAAATCAGATGAAGTCACTAGGGAAAAGATGAACAAGAAATTAGATGATCCTAAATGTAAATAGAAGAAAATAAAGATCACACCCCATGATTACAAGAAGGAAAACTGGATTTCCTTGAACAAGTTTAAGCCTCAGACATTGTTGACTCCCGAACAAGTTTTCTGGAAAATGGATTTAGATAAGCAGAAAGCTGAAAATATTGTTGAAACAAACCCTCCCCTTTGGAAAATGCCTAGAGCAACTGTGTATCCTCTTAATACACCAATGCATCTTGTTCCTAGAACAATTGTCACTAAAATCAAGACCTTAATTAGTCAATATGTTATCTTTCAACTATTTGTTGATTTTGAGAAAACTTGCAAGAAAAGGATCACACCCACTGGTATAAATGAAGGAGAAAGGGGTTTTGAGCAAACGAAAGAATGTTATTTAACTGAAGTCATGCCTTTCTTTAAACTACTAAAAGATCATTTTGAAAGTCTTAAAAAGGGAATGAACTTAGACATTAAAGAAATGGAAAAGGAGTTTGATGCAATGATAGTTGAGGTTAGTGACTATGAGCGATCACTAAAATATAATGAAATTGAGAGAAAGAACTTGCATACATTAAATGAGACTCTTATTACTGAATGTGTTGCTCAAGATATGTTTTCACTGCTACAAATTGTTCTATTAATGCTTCCCAATTTCATGAACTATGTGTTGCCCTGAAAGTCTCCCATGATCGTGTCATTGAGCTTGAAAAAACTAATTATGAACTAAATGAGAAAATTGAACTGGATGATCACGACAATTTGGTTAAACATTTTTCTAAACTAGAAGTTGAGCATTTTAATTTACAACTAAAATATCAACATCTTAAAGAAAATGTCAAAACTTCAAATATCAAGACATCCTCAGATGCTCCAGAGTTTGATGCAGTTTTTCAAATTAACAAATGTGATGAACATATTCAAGCTCATTGCAACACGATCAGAAAGTTGAAAACCCAAATCTCTCAATTAAAGGGTCAAACGAACAATATGACAGGCTCCCTAATGCCTCCTCCTTTAGATTCTCAGAATTCTCAAACGTTTCATCTTCAAAACTTAGTAAATGCATTACAAAAGGAAAACGAAAGTTTTCTAGAAGAAAATGAAAAGGTTAAACGTCATTTCAATGAGTTATTTGAATCTTTAAAGGTCACTCGTAACAAAAATAACGAAACGGTAGCCTCGTTACAAAAAGAAATTGAGAATCTAAAGAGTCAGGTAAAAGGGAAGATGCCAATGACCAATGGGGAGAATGGTGTATCAAAGGTACATGTCTGTAATAAATATGCTTTGTCTGTGAAATATGTTCCTCCTCATCTTAGGAACAACAAACTTGCTATTCAAACATATTTCTCACATCTTAAGGACAGCCTAGAATGTCTCTGTGAGATTGTAGAAGAGGATAAGTTAGAAAAACCAGATGATAATGCAATTGGCCATGCATGCTTATATGCCAAACGATCTCAAGAACTTCTAGAATGCCTAATTACAATATGCCCTAAATCCTTAGGTGAGCAAGTCAATCCCTTGATACCGTGCACTATGCCTAGTGCCAAGCATGCAAGTCATTCAATGACAAATGTTATGAAGGTGAACCCTAATGTGCCTTCAAGCAGTTCAGATTCCAAATCTGTTAGTGCTAAGAATGTGAACTCGAGTGTGCCCTCTAGGTGTTCAAATCCCAGCAAATCAAGCGTTAAAAAAGATGTTCCCATTCCCTCTACAGGAGTAATCAGTGACATTAAAGCAAGCAGGTCAAAGTCTCAAGACAATACAAGGAATGATAGGACCTCGCAAGCTAAGAATGTGCATTGGAAGAGAGTAGAAGACCAACCTAGGAACTTTAAGTTTGAGCCGAATAAAACGAATCGTGTTGATTCTAGTATTAGCCATAGGCGTACTGTAATTAATTCGAATTCTGATACTATTTGCAAACCTTGTATTGATGTCTGCTTGAATTCTGTTTCTAATCATGAATGTGGTGTTAATGTTTTGCCTAATGATGTTAATTGTTCAATTAATATTGTTAATGCTAATTATCATGCTAAGAAGGCAAAAAGGCAAAGGAGAAAGAAGGTTAGAAAACAGTGGAAACCCACAGGAAGAACATTTAGTAAGTTAGGCTATCATTGGATACATGTTGGTCATAAGACTAATCAGACAATGCCCATTAGAAAATGGATGCCTACTGGTAGAACTATTCCCTTAAGAAGTGGGCACACTTTGAATAGGGCTAATACAGACACTAGTACTGCATCTATTCATAATGATTCCATTGCCTTAGTTTCTGATATGAATGCTTCTATTTCTGATGTGGGTGTTCCAACCATTGTTACTAACCAAATGGAACCCATTCTTGCATGGGGATCCCAATTATCCAGTTATCCACTCTTGTCTGTGTTCAACTGCAGATCGTTCAAATCGTTCTGTGGTACCTGGACTCAGGCTGTTCCAAGCATATGACTGGCGACCGGTCACGGCTCATGAACTTCATGAGTAAATTCATCGGGACAGTTAGATTCGGAAATGATCATTTCGGTGCAATTATGGGTTATGGTGATTATGTTGTTGGTGATAGTGTTATCTCTAGAGTATACTATGTGGAAGGTCTTGGTCATAATCTGTTCTCTGTTGGTCAATTATGTGATTCTGATCTAGAAGTAGCCTTCAGAAAACATACTTGTTTTGTAAGAGAACTTGATGGTAAGGAACTGTTAAGAGGAACTCGTGGTTCAAATCTATACACCATCTCTATCGATGATATGATGAAGTCTTCTCCAATTTGCTTGTTGTCAAAGGCTTCGAAAACAAAGTCATGGTTATGGCATCGTCGTCTCAATCACTTGAACTTCGGCACCATCAATGATCTCTCCAGAAAGGACTTAGTTGTAGGTTTACCTAGACTAAAGTATGAAAAAGATCATCTTTGTTCAGCATGCCAATTGGGAATAAGCAAAAAGTATACCCATAAACCCAAACCTACAAACTCAATTACAGAAGTTCTTCATACCCTTCATATGGATTTATGTAGACCAATGAGAGTGCAGAATATCTTTGGGAAGAAATATGTGTTAGTTGTGGTTGATGATTACTCTAGATTCACCTGGGTCAAGTTCTTGAGGACAAAGGATGAAACTCCTGATATCATCATCAAACTCATCAAACAGCTGCAGGTTCGAATTAACAAAACCGTCAGAATTATCCGAACAGACAATGGCACTGAGTTTGTTAACAAACAACTTAGTGAATTTTATGAAAGCATTGGAATCAGCCATCAAAGAAGTGTTCCACGAACTCCTCAACAGAACGGTGTAGTTGAAAGACGAAATCGAACTCTTGTAGAAGCCGCTATAACAATGCCGATTTACTCAAAGGTTCCAATGTTTCTCTGGGCTGAAGCTATTGCCACTGCATGCTACACACAAAATCGTTCCCTGATTCACACTGTTCATGGAAAAACTCCATATGAACTTGTCCACAACAGAAAACCTAATCTCTCTTTCCTTCGTGTGTTTGGTGCATTGTGTTATCCAACTAATGAGGGTCAAGACTTAGGCAAACTTAGTACTAAAGCAGACATTGGAGTTTTTGTAGGGTATGCACCAAACAAAAAGGGATACCGAATCTACAACAAAAGAACCCGAAATATCATGGAAACAATTCACGTTACGTTTGATGAGCTGACCGGTTAAATGGCTCCTGGACAATCCAGTTCAGGACCCACACTTCAAAACAGTCCCATTGGTTCATCCCTTGTTCCAAACTCTTCTCAAGAAACTCCATATGTACCTCCATCTGAAGATGATTTAAAGAAATTGTTTGATGAACTTTATGATCCAAGTACTAATGAGGTGT
>BPTQ01000007.1:261606787-261712044 GCA_019973895.1 Chrysanthemum seticuspe
TTATCAGTTTTGTGGATTTTTGTCAATTTTATTTAAGCTTCAAAAATGCTTGTCAAGAAGGGCTTAAGTGCCCTGTGCACAGGTGCTTGAACTGCACAAGTGTTGTGCAGTTCTTGCAGACCTTGCACAGAGCTCATCTTAGCTCACTAGGGTCTGGATTTTGGTTGAGACATAGCTAGCCAGGTTGTCTTGAGGTTCCCACCTTTGCTTTTTAGTTTCCAGCTTATTCAAGTGCTTATTTCTCTGCTTAAACCTGGTACCCTCACATTGATTTTAGCTCATAAGTTCAAATCTTGCAAATCTGTGAAACTTGAGTTTCAGTGGTTAAAATCAGTTGAGACTTATTGCATTTTGGTAATTTTAGCTTATCCTAGCTTCTGTTACAGGTTGGTAGCTTATTGTAGCTTTTGGCTTATTTAAAATGCTTATTCTTAAGCACTTGACATAGCAGCCTCATTTTCCTCCACACAACCACCTGATTTTCCATTTTTATTAGATTCCTCATAATATTTTAGACTTTTTCTGAAATTTTCATATTTTTCCTGTCCTGTTTGCTATTTTTCTTAATTTAAATTAGTTTTTAAGCATTTTTAAATAGCATTTAATACAAAAAATTAAGAAAAGTTTCAAAAAAATAAATTTTCAATTTTATTAAGTTAAGATAAATATAAAAAGACAAAAAAAATATTTTTCTAGATTTTTCTTAGTTAAATTTGTATTTTTAAATAATTTAAGTAGTTTTAAATAGTTTTTAATTCATAGAAAATAGAAAAATATTCAGAAAAATACAAAAATAGTTTTGAAAATTCTATTTTGATATTTTAGATTTTTCCAAGTTAAAATTTCATTTTTCCAGGTTTATTTTATATTTTCTAGTATTTAAGTGTATTTTGAATAATAATTAATTAGTAATAATTAGATAAAAAGTGTGAAAAATATATTTTTAATTTTAAAATTAGTTTTATAATATTTTAGATTTTTCTGAATCATAATTTTATTTTTCTAGCCTTATTTTGTATTTTCTTCTATTTTAGAGTATTTATTAAATAGTTAAAATAGTTTTTAATTAATAATAATTAATTAAATAGTTATAAAAATAATTTTCTTTTTCTAATAATTTTCTTTTATTTTTAGGTTTTCAAAAATGTCATTTTCATATTTTTAGGTCTTTTATTTCTTAGATTTCACTTTTTATTTTGTACGTATACGTAGTTTTTAAACGTACGTATTTACGTTTCTTTTATCTGATTGTTGTGCTTTCCAGTTCTGTATCCAATTCCATTCCAATCAATCAGTAGTGTAATAATTCATCAAATCCTTTACTGATCACTATCCTTAGTGATCATTCTATCATCTGAATTAGTTTTGACACACCATTGAGTCTCCGTGGGACTAAACGACCCGGGAATTCATTCTATTCTCCAGGACTTCATTGTATTTGTGTTTTAAGCAGTTTTAAGTCTATTACGGTTAGCCATTCACAAGTGGCTAGCTTGTGTGATTAGACTTGACTAGTTCAGCACAGATCATACGCGCAGTGGAGCGGGAAAGAAGAGCGGATCTTTCTTCAGTCTGCAATTTAATGTCAAGACTTTCCTATACCCCGTGTATAGGTTGTACTCTCAAGGTGAGCCAACGTAACAATTGACGTTTCGATTTCTTTTGTTGGTTTTTTAATTTTTATGGTTTTGTAAACACTCTAGGAAGAATGTTTTGGTTTTTTAGATGTTTTTGGATTTATGAAAAAGATATATTTACAAAAACAACGATAACTTCACTCGGGGAAGGATCTTCAAATACACGCGAATCGAGATGGAATCGAAAACTCACTACATGCCCTCCCCGGCAGCGGCGCCAAAAATTGATTCTCTGGAAAGAGATCAATTATAAGTATTTGTAGTATTGGGTAACTCAAACGTATTAGGTTTGAGTCCCGGATCGTTCCTAGCGAGGGGATGAATGAAATTAACAACTCACGTCGCGTAATTCAGGATTTGAATGGGAAATAGGGAATTTTGGTGATTTCTAAACTACGGGGCAAGGAATAGTAATGGGAAGTAATTAAAAGTACTGAATCTATTATGCAAACAAGTAATTTACAACTAAGCATGCAAATAATAACTCAAAACGCAAATAACGTAATTAAAATGTAACATATTGGATTTCACAAACACACAATCAATCACAAATAAGGCGTACGATTAGATGGTTTAGAGAGAGAAAGTGGGATATTCTAGAAAGAGAAACTCATGGAAGGTTAGATTCCAAAATGAACATCCAACCCTCTCCCTTGTAGGGAGAGGGCTATTTATACAAAACTACTACGCCCTCCGATGGGCTGTGGATCAGGCATACAATGGGTAAAGACTCGTGCTTCACCATAGAATTTCCAATTCCTAACAATCTCCCCCTAAAGGAGGTCACCCCATGATTTACATTGAGAATCCTAGCATTCTATTTGATCTTTAATCTTGAGCTCGTAGACATCAAATCATCAAGATATTCAAACTTTGTGCTACCGTGGTGAATTCATCATGTGTCCAACTACAATGTATATTTCGTGGAGGTTATAGAGCTGATCCACATTGATTACCTTTGAGCTTTAATGGAGATCATCAGCCATAGTTAATCTCAGGATCACCTATTGTTGTGTTGCCAGCATATGATGTTGTGACGTTTGGACCGACATGCTCACATTCTGGATCATGATTTCTTCTTATCAGAGTAGCGGAAGCTTTAACTGATTCATGATATTTGCAGTAGCGTAGCAGAAGCATGGAGTGAATATATCAGAGTTATTGATGCACTAATCATGATTTCTTTAGAAATGAATGTGTTGAGTGAGCATGCGGCTTTGGATTGACCGCTTCATTCTGATCAGCTGCAAACGCCGGGCGTACCTGCATACAACAGTTAGCAATAAAGTGCACGAAAGTGTCTTTGATCACTTTCGTTGAATTGAGGTACACGGCCCACGGTTCCCCGTTGATCAGTAAAAGTACTGCCTGTGATCAAGTATAATTCCGAAGAATTTCCTTGACAGGGTTTCGCAGCTGCTCTAGCTGTTCTCAAACCGGAACGTCTCAAAGAAGACAACACGGAGTGAGTGAACCAGCGAATTGAGATTCACTGATTGATGAAAAGAGATTTGAAAAAAAATCGTGTATCGCTCAATAGAAATTGTTTTTGCAATACAACGAAGGTTTTAATGAAAATCAATTATCAATCATAAACACCTTTTATTTTGAAATGTTAGTACACAGTCGATGTGCTAAAGAAAAGAGTTTTTTTAAGCACAAAGACCGGTTTTTCAAAGTTATTTGTCAATCCATAACCTGAACCCGGATTGATTCAAAAGATTGAATCGCCCCATTGTTTCTACTCAGTTGCCACATGGTTGATCTATTGGATAGATCTCACATGCCACCCACCAGGAGCTTGTTTGATGTTGGCTCCAGAAGGCTTTCCATCTTCATTGTGAATATGTTTGCATATCACTCAGATGTTCTGGAAATACCACAAGGATAATGCGTAAGACTCATAAGATATAATCTCTCTTTCCACATTGTGTGAAACAGAGAGTCTTCATTGACAGTGTCCTAATGAGATTTATTTGATGATCTCTTGGCTCTAGACTCAATAGTGCACATTTGGTTCCTATGCCGGAGACTATGGAGACGGTCTCCTTCTTTAATATCAACAAACTCTAAGAGAAAGTCGATAGATAATGTCGGTTCCCCGTGAGAATGAAACAAGCCCTTTAAAGAGGAACTTGAGTGGTTTGGGAAGTTGTAGTGCAGTGCGTCACTAGGTCCATGACGTCTTGTCTTCAATACCGATGTTACCTTAGTAAAAACCAGTAGCATATGTATTGAACCCGGTTACTGCCCTAAGGTTGAATTATTGGAGGGCTATTTCTGTTCACCCCTTTTCACATTCAATTCTTTTTCATTCTTCAACCCCTTTAGTGCTTACCGAGACTTCATAACTAGAACCTTGTTGGGTTTATTCCAGTACTAGCTCAGTCTCAGTCCGCACTCTTCCCATATCTCACTTTTCTCCTTTTTTTCATCAAACCTAAGGACTTCTACACTATCTAGTGGATTGTCCCTGGGTAGATCCCTCCGGTTCTAGCGGATCATGGGAACTAATACCTAACCTCACCATCCTTATAACTCCATGCATAAAGTAAAATGGTCGGTCTTTTGGTACAATTCTTTCTTTCATAAAACCAATTGAAAAATCATTTGGAAAAACAATCAAGGTACTTGTGATATAAAATCAAAGTATTTTGTACCTTAATAGTTTTGATAAAAAAGAAGTGCTCCCCCTCAACATGTGCATATGATTTTGAAATTGTTTAGAACATGGAGGCGAGAGTTCTTAGAAATAAATTCTTTGATCACAATTTCCTTAGAAAAAGCCATTTGATTTTTTTTGGTAAATTCTCCCCCTCAATATGTGCATAGGATATTTGAAATCATTTTATCACATAAAGGAAAGAGATTTTTGAAATATAACCACGATTACCAAATATTTAGAAACCATTTAACACACAATCAAGGTACCTTATGTAAGAACATGGAAATCTTTGTACCTTGAAGATTTGAATTTGTTTTGAAATGCTCCCCCTTAATATATGCTTCGAAATTCGAAAATAGTTTAGCACATATTAGAGAGCAGTATGCACTTTGAGACAAAAATGGTCATCTTTTAACATCTTTCATATTTATATCACATTTTCTCCCCCGATCAAAAATTTCAAATCCTTTGAGATTTTGGATCTCAAGTGATTTAAATATGTATGACACAAAACATTTGTTGGAGAAAAATGTGTCCGGTTTTATATGATCTGAAGTGGACAACACTGAAGTTCCCTTTTTAGACACAAAGGGAAACCACAATACATAACCTAACACTATTACAT
Source organism: Chrysanthemum seticuspe (assembly GCA_019973895.1). Taxonomy (NCBI): domain Eukaryota; kingdom Viridiplantae; phylum Streptophyta; class Magnoliopsida; order Asterales; family Asteraceae; genus Chrysanthemum; species Chrysanthemum seticuspe. The sequence goes on from BPTQ01000007.1 coordinate 261,611,715, forward strand.
ACATTATAGTTGTTCATAGTTCATACACCACATTTTACACATAAAAAGTACAAAACAGAAACTACTTCCAGAAGATGTCTTCATTCAGTTCTTTGAAGCAGCTTGTAGTGACCTTCACGAAGTCTACCACCCACAAAACTTTCAAGGCTGCGATAAATCATTATGGTCTTAAGTCTTCTACCAATTGCAGCTACAAACTCTTCACACATCTTTAAATCTTGTTCCGACCAGAATTTTGTTTTGTTCCATGGCTTCATGTCAATTTTGATTTCCTTCACTCTTGATTTCAATTCTTGTTCAACCATCCTGAGTGTACCATCACTGAACTTGTATAGCTCGCATAGTCTCATTAGCATTCTTGACCCGTATCTGTCGGTAAATATGATGGCTCTAGGAGTGTCAATCACTTTATATTCGTGATGAAATTCATGTCCTGAGGCTTCCCATTGCGGACATGTAAGGTTGACGCGGGTCTGGTAGCTTTCCATTCCTAGCTGAAAATCCTCAACTCTTTTTCGAATGACCAAGCCTCTGATCCAGAGATTGACAGCAGCAGAGAGAGCTTTCTTCTCACGAACAGGTAGGTGATTAAGGTGTCCTTGAAGGTTTAAAAGATAGAGATCTTCAAAGTCATTTGGCAGCAGATGTTTGAAGTCATTTTCTTCTATCACGTAATCTTTCATGTCTGCTCTTCGAAGAACAATCTTCTTCAGATAATCATAGCCATAGATTGGGAAGATTTCTATATTGACAACACTTAGAATCCTCAGCTTGGATCTAACAGCTTTGCGTCTTTTATCAGCTCCATGTCTTTCAATGTAGAATTTCTTCTTTTTGAACCACCAATGAGAAATGCCATATAAAGCCTCAATGCCATACACATGTTCTTTGTCAGACCGGAATTGATCAGGTACCATCTGCTCAAGACCCGGATCTGTGTAGGTAGCAGCTTTCATCTTTGAAATTGATAAAGCTTGTCTTCTTTCAGATGAACAAGCACATAGATAGTCCAGGTCATTGTTGAAGAAGAACTCAGACTGAATGGTCATTTGTCCATGTTCACCACCGAGAGGAAGAGGCATGTTCACATTGAAACAGCTGATCTGCTCACTGACTTGATCACTCAGCATCTTATGACATTCTTCCATCTGGTATTGAAGCTGATTAGCATCTGAGTGAAAGACTTTGACAATTTCGAATGCTTGTCCTTCAAGATCCTTTGGAGTGATGGACGAGATTTCCTTCTGTTCACAAAACCACTTCATAAAGCTGCCCATATCTCTTGTGATGTGAAGAAGTGAGTCCTCAGCGGGGGCTTCATAATTGGTAGTGATTGTTGAGGCCCAGTTATTGTCAGGAGTCATAGTGTCAGACTCTGGGATGAACCATGAAGGTTCTGGAGTTTGAGGTCTCTCTTCAGTGAGCCAGCTTTGAGTCATGTCTTTAGAGGGTGCAACTCTCGTGGTTTTAGAGCGTTCACCCGAAACGTATGCATCAAACCAATCATCTTCAGATGGCTTGGGGATATGTTTAGTGGATGCATCATCGTCATCAGATTCTGACTCTGCTGTGACATAAGATTCTTCATGAATAACTTGAGCTTCTGGAATAGTAGAAGATGTTGGTGTGAACCTTGAATCAACGGTAGTCCAAGCTTCGGATTTCTTATGAGTTCCTTGATCACTGGATGAACTGGGTTGATTTGAAGGTTTTGGTGGTGATGATGGTGGTTGTGATGGAGGTGTAGTGGTCGTTCCAGAAGATCCACCATTACCAAAAGTACCAGCTCCACCAGTTGGAGGCGGTGGATTAGGAGGATCTTTAGGATCTTTACCCACCTTTTCCAACACCACAGTCCTCCTTTTCTTCTTAGCTTCCCTTTCTCCAATTTCCTTCAAAAACTGTACATGATTGTCGTGCTTAATTGATTCTTCAAGGGCTTCATATAGCTTCTTATGTACCTCATCCTTGTGCTCATTAGCATCGTACATCTTATCTACCAGAACAGCTCTCATATCAGCAATGGGCAAGTCCTTGAATCGTTGAAGCAGTGGAGCCTGCATTGCCCATTCTACTGCATCCTTAACTTTGCCTTCAATGGCGTCTGCTACCCCTTCATCAAAGTTAAGGTGCTCCAACCTATAGACACGATTCTCGAGAGCATTGACAGATTTTGGCAGTTGTCTCTCAAGAGCTTCAATTCTTTTCACTGCTTTGTCGAGCAATTGATCTGATGTAAGTATTTGAGGTGGTGAAGCCGGTGGAGATTCCGTGTCAGTAACAGCAACCACTGGTTCAAGAGATAGATCCTTAGCAGGTTCAGGTGGTGGAGATGCGGTTATTTGAACAGGTTTGGGCAGTTGAAGTGCGATTGCATGAGTAGGTGCTGACATAAGAGGAATGGTTGAAGTGTCTTGCTGTATGTCGACTGTAAACATGGACTCTGCATCCTCTTTCTCATGATCTTGCTTATTAGTCTCAGTGTCTGAGGGTTTGTCATTTATGAACTGATCACCAAAAGAGAAGTCTGTATCTAAATTCTTCAATGAGGAAAGGGAGTCAGTAGACATGTTCGGTTCCTCCATATGCCTTGTTTCATCAGATCTTGACTCAGGGTTCTCTTGTGAGTCTTTATGCAGCTCTTCTTCATCATTCTTATCTGATTGGGTATCACTTCATCTTCATCATTCTTATCTGATTGTGTATCTTCCTGTGATTCGGATACCTCCTTTTCAGTTCCAGTTGGTTCCTGAACTGAAGATGATTCAATGCTTCTTTTCTTCAGCTCAAATTGAGTGGTGGTTCTTGATGGTGAAGAGGAGAAGGTCAGAAGCATGTGAGCGGCTTGTTCAGCATCTACACTAACAATCCCTTTCCCTTTGTCTTGACTGATTGAGGTTGTTTGGCGTGGTACTGGCTCAGGTTCTCTTAACATAACACCTCCAACTGGCGGTCTCATGTTTAAGCTTTCCAGGCTTTGTTTAATTCCTAGTTGCAAATTAGCATCGTCTTCATCAACCAATTGATTGTCACCCTTTGGTGTCTCGGTTCCTTCAACATTTTCTTTTTCAACATTATTCTTTTTCTTTTTCTGCTTTTGTGATGAAGTGTCGGTAGACTGAGATTTATCACGTCTCTTCTTGGGGAGGGCAGCATATGAGGTCTTTGTGCTTGAAGTAGACTTTTTGGGTTGTGAGGGATTGGGAGTGTCATCAACATTGTGTCTGGATGCCCTTTTCTTGTATAGTTTGAAGTAGTCAGTCTTCTTAATATCGTCAGTGAGAAGAACATCAGGAATTGGCAAACCAAAGATTTCCTTATTGACACCTCTCGCAATGTATTTGAGATTACCCAGAACAAATTCATCCTTAGCATTATTGAGGGTTGATTCACTCCTGGGATTGAAGTTATGAGTCTGTTGCAAGTACTGGATAACAAGCTTCGAGAATCTGATGCTAGGAATCACAAGTTTGTTTACTTTCTTTCTTCCCTGAGCTTGTTTCTGCATATTTGTTCTATCGGTGATGAATGTGTTCATTGACAGTGAGAATTCTTCCCAGATACGTTCCGAGACATTAATATTCACCCCATTGACGAGACCCCATAGGATTTGCAAAATGGGTATCCTTACTTTATCGAACCCTGAGGTTTTGCCTGATAAGCATAAGTTGGGAACAGTTGTCATGGCTCTCTAGGGTTGATACATGTGTCCAGTGATGATATCTGAAGCCCTCGTTATGCCAACTTGATAGCCCAAACCAATTAGAAAGACTATTAGCTCTTCCGCACCAGGTGGAGGGACGGATTGTATAGAGGGGTCACATGGAGTGATTCCTAGGGCCTTACTGAGTATGTCAGAATTGATCACAAATTCCTTATCATCCTGCTTGCAGGTATATTGAGCCGTGATTTTGTCCCATTCAATGGTGTTCCAAAATTGTTGTAGGTAAATGGTGGGAATTATGCATTGCTTGGTTAGGGCACTGAAGAAATTTGTGTTTTTGAGGATATCAATTGACACTTTAAGTATTGGATTTTGTTGCAACTTTTCCATATCTACATAACAGTTACTTTTTCCTATCTCTACCCATTTATCTTCAGGAAAGATTTCGTTGTTTGTAAGAACTTTGGGTGGAGCATAGGTAGTAAGGTTCTCAGATGAGGTTGTGCTTGCCATTGAAGATCTAAAGATACACACATACAACAACAATGATTGAGAGCATGTTAGTTAGGATGTGGTTAGTTAAGCACTATAGAATGCAATCTCATGACAAAGAAACAACACGTAGCAACTTTGACAGTGTTCCCATAAACAGATTGAAATGTTTAGAAAATAGATCAAGTAGCATTAGTAAGATTTCAAGGTGACAACTCCTTTTGAGACAGTTTTCGAGAGAAAAGTTGTTTTTGAATTAAATTAGTTAAGAACAAAGTTGCTATGAAATAGTTTCATGAGACAAGGTGCTATTATTGAAGTGTTATACCAGGTTGCTAAGACAAGTTGTCATAACAAGTTGCTACAAGAGAAACCAGATACAAATTGCTTAGACCAAAAATGTTATAGCAAGTCGCAAAGAGCAATTTGTCAATACAAGTCGCTACAGGAAATCCTGAACCAAGTCGCTAGCATGAGATTATTATAGCAAGTCGCCTTAAATAATTTAATAAAACAAGTCGCCACTTGAAAATTGAACCAACAAGTCGCTAACTTGTAAAGACAAGTAGCTATAAAAAATGACAGGGCCAAGTCGCTACATACAAAGTTACTAAGTTGCTAACTTGTAAAGACAAGTCGCTATCAAAAATAACAAGGCCAAGTTGCTACATGATTTACTAAGTTGCTAACTTGTAAAGACAAGTTGCTATCAACAGTAACAATGCTACTACTCATTATTAAAGTAAGTCGCTAAATAAGAACACTGTCATAACAAGCAAACCAACTCGCTACGAAGAACACAGTTAAGTCGCTACCAAGAACATTCATACCTAGCATCTAACACCACACTCAAATCAACAAATGCAACCATTTCAAGACTGCAATCTCACTTAGACGTAACCCATAACAACAAACAATAACAGAAACACAAACAAAGCAACCCATATACAAACGTAATAGCGAGTCACTTAAACACTCTTTACAACACATAACAACATAAACTACTTCAATCCAAGTGAACCCCAATCTGCACTAAACCCATTAATACATGTAACATTTGTTTCAATAGATGAATCCTTTAACAAACCTAAGCGAGTGGGATGAAGATTGATCAAACAGTACGAATGGAATCTGTTAAAGGATCTGTGTTAGGATATGCATATATACATCACATGTAAAGGACGGAAAAGGCAAGATGTAACATATACCACAGTCAGGTTGCAATGAAAAATCGTCACGAGAGAAAAATAGCACAAGACAAACTTTTGATTTTTGAAATTATGAAAACTAAGTGGTAAGTCGCTAGGGTATAGGAACATATTTTTACAAGAATACCAAGTTGCCACTTTTAGTCCATGTACTTGTGAGAACGTCTAGCAACTCGCTAGCAAAGTAAATTAACAAGTAGCTAAGACTTTACTTGCCAAGTCGCTAACCCACATTATACTTGCCAAGTCGCTAACTCTGTTAAAGGTAAGTTGCTATCTATCATTTCAAAAGCAAGTCGCTATCTATTACTTCAAAAGCAAGTCGCTATATATCATATTATGTATTATAGACACTTTCAGTCCATGAACTTATCAGATTGCAAACTAACACAGATAACATATAAGATAAGCAAACTTAACACAGATAACATAATAAGATAAGCAAACTAACACAGAGGACACCATGAGACAGGACAAGACAAGGTCATGCATCTGAGCACAATACATATCCAACAATGGTGCAGAGAAAAACGAGATAACTTGTAAAATTCGAAAAACGAGATAACTTGTAAAATTCTCCCCCTCAATCAATGTCACCAATGAACATTGATTGAATTTAACCCACCCATTATAAAACAAGAGTATATCTTTTGTTCGAACTTCATCTATGATCTCGTGTCATTATTGAATGACATTTCTAGGACCGTAGATGTTATCGATAACAAGAGATATATCTTTTATTAGTTTGTGAAATTAAGAATTAAAAAAAATGATTTTTGATGTTAGAAAGATTTATTTTTTTATTTTTTTTTATTATTTTTTTTTTGTTTTTTTTTTTTTTTTTTTTTAAACTGATTTGTACACAGATTTATAAGAGCGAGTCCTGATTCAAGTCGAATAGGAGTCAAAGTACGAGGTACATCAATTCTGGCAAGCTACAATTCCTGAGTGAGCAATATTCATTTCTGATGGAAACCAAGTCATGATGTTCCTGATTGAATTTAGCATTGTACCTGAAAAAGACTAAGGACACATTGCACTAGAAGCACATGTAGTATTGCAAATAGATGAGTTAGTGACATGAGTAATCTCACTATTGGATGTTGCACAGTTTGATCTAGGCGTGTCATTAATAGAGATCCCTTTAGGTTCAATATTCTTGAAGAGTTTTCCTGTGGGCATCCACTTAAGGCAAGATCTAGGTATGTAAGCCCGTTTGGATCCTGTAAACTTAAATAATCTGCCAGTGGGAATCCATTTGAAACAGCTGCTAGTAGATTTGGATGTAGACACTTCCCTCTTTTGAATATTGGTCCTTTTGTAATTAGTTGGTTTCTTAGGGGATTGATCAGCCATTTGATGCTTCATATGAGAACTAGATGAACTCCTAGTATTCCTGATCTTAGAACTTTGAACATTTACCAGTTGTTATTTGATAACGCTACACGCGTCGTTCGGGGTCAAAGGAACTTCCTTTTCTTCGAGCAAGTTTTATAACACCCTAGGCAGTGAACCTAATCGTTGTAGTGTAGTAATTAGGGTAAGCCACGGGTATTGATATCGTTCTCTAGGGGAATAGGAATGCTAGTAGGGAGTTACTACGCTAAGGTTAAGGTTGAGGAAGATTATTTTTTTTATCTTTTTATATTTTATGAAAAATGGAAAGGTACGAATCTCGGATATTGGATTTGGGGGGGGGGTTGGTATTTCTACCGATTACTCTACTATTATCTAATTATCTAAACTAAGGTTGTGGGAGTCTATGTCTAATTAATGTGTGTTCGTATGATAGTTTAAAGATGTGTTTACTTAGTTTGTATTACTCCTTAATTACCTCCTATTGATGGTTGAGTGTCACGTCTTATTCCTAGTTGCGTTGTGTGTCTAAAGTTGTAGGGTATGCGTTTCTCCCTAACTCTTCGAACTTACCAAAGGGTCTTGTCTACAAACCCACTAGAGATTATAGACTCCTACTCTAAGGCGCTCTTCGGATGGTTTAGCCTACAATTACTCAGGTAATTATACTCTAAGGTTCACAAAGATGAATCAAGCATTAAGTACACAACGAATGACCTATCGCATTACTAGATCATTAATCAACTAAGATAAGAAACAACCAATCAATATTCAATAATTAAGTTTCATACTTCCTAAGCAAACACACAAATAAATTAGCCGGACATGGAGAACATGCAAGCATACACACAAATAATCAAAGACATAATTGAATTAATGAAGTAAAGACTTATCTTGGTGTAAGATAGGGTTTAAAACCCTAAAATACTGTACAAGACACCTTAGGTTCGGTTTTAGGTTTTTACTCCAAAGACTCTCCACACAAAGACTGAAAAATTCGGATTCTATATATAAGATTACAATTGCGACGGCGTCACCTTATGTTTAGTGACGCCGTCGTGTCGCCGCCATTAGGGTTTCGTCTTGGCCACGTTAACCTTGCGACGGCGTCACCTTATGTCTGTGACGCCGTCCTCTTCAGCTTCTGACGTCGTCTGGATTGCATCTAGGCCGTCTGAGTAGCGACGGCCTACTCTTTCACAACTAGACGCCGTCTCTTGAAAATACGAGTTTTGGGTTCTGGCCCGTCACAATAATTTTGGGACGGCGTCGCCAATAGCACCTGACGCCGTCGCCTTCTACTTTCAGCAACTGTGAGTGTCTCGATTTCGACTTTGGCCATTTTCTTCATATATTAGCGCCTTTTCGTCCAAATAAGTGCCATTCCAGCATTTTGCCTTCACGAGACCTAAAAAGTGAAAAGGAACGATATTAAGCAATAACGGATACAAAAGTGATCAAATAAGGACTTAAACGACCCCTCAAAATGGTACCTTTTAAAACCTTATCATTATTCATCAGATTGGAATGAAATAGTGAAGTGACTGCTTTTGTCAGAGCAGTATTCGCATCAACTTGGGAGGCAAGCTTAGATTTCGATGGTTTAAATCTTTGAGTTCTAAAAGCATCGGGCTGCCTAACTACAGTATGTTTTGAGTTGTTCTAAACAATTGGCTTTCCCAAGGTTGATGGTTTTGCAAACTTAATGTTCACCCTATTTCTAATAGATTTCCTAAGCTCATTTTTTAAGGCAACAATAGTGAAGCTCTTATCCTGAATTTGGGCTTTGAGGACATCAATGTCAGCCAAGAGAGAATTAGTTTGATCTATCAACTTGGAATTGTTCTCTAATAATTTATTTCTTAAGGACTCATTTTCTATTAATAGGTTGAACACACACAGAGCCAATTCATCATTCCTAGATTTAAGTGTATCACTTACTTCATGGTTAGGATTGTTCATCCCTATATTACATTTCTTATGTAGATCTGAGAGTTCTGATTTCAGATTGCATATTGTTGAATCTTTGTCCTGAATCTGGGTTTTTAAGTGGTTAATTTCAAAAAATTCTCAAAATTCTGGGAATTCCGGATTTATGCTGGTGTTTGTAGTAAAAAAACTTTCTTCTCTTTGTTGTATTGCAATTTCCAAGGAAATGCAATGTTTTTCAAGAATTGAGTATTTGTTTGAAAGTTCATCATAAACTCCTTTTTCAACCATGTCATTTGTTTTGAAGATTTTAGATTCAGGCTTAACCTAGAAACATTTATCAATATCGTGATCAGAGTTAGGATAAAAATGATCAGGCACATTAGTGGATGCATTATATTGATCAGTTAAGGGTACCTCATCACATAACTCTGGATCATTTGCTGAGATGGCATTTGTATTCTCCTTATGCATAACAGGAGGTACTGAAATGCAATCTGATTCAAGCTTTTCTGACTCTGACTCTGACTCTGAGCCTTTGTATTTAGTACAGTCGGTTTCATCATCCTTTGTTGTATCTGATATACTGCATTTAGCATCATCCATTCTTTCAACTGGTCCATTACCCGATTTAGCACAACTTTCATTTGATTTTATCTGACACCCATTCAACACATTCAACTGAACATTCTCTTGAGCAACTTCCCTAATGTACATTTCCACATTATCCATAAGTTGAATAAATGTGTTGATGTACTCATGAATTTCTATTCCAGTATGTTTCTTGAATGAAATTCCAGTCACATGTTGATCAAAGTCTGCAGAATATTCTCCATTGATAAATGGCTGAACTTGGTTGTAGATTACTTGAAGTGCAACATTCGAGTCTTCCATTAATATCTTCTTTTTGGTAATTTGAAGCTTCAGTTGTTCTAAGTTCAGCAACACAGTTCTCGTCAATGTGGATAAGTCCTGACGAAAGAGAGCACTGCATGTTCGATGCCTAGTTGTGGATAACAGATGTGTGAGGTGCTGATGAAGTAGTTGAAAGGACTCAATGTTGCATTCCATTTGCCTTGCATCATTTGTCAATACCAAGTGTGACTCATTAGATTTTGAATCAGATTGTGAAGTGTGTTGATCATAAGTTGCTGAATCAATCAAGGTAGACCATTCAGAATAGCAACCAGTTTCATTGTTTTGTGAGGTATCATAAAGTTCAAGCACTTTGGAGATTAAAGGGTCAGTAATGTAAGACATTGTGTTGATGGATATTAGATATGAGTAACTTGCATCAATTTACCAAATTGTTATATAGACAAGTCGCTAACAAAACAACTCGCCAAGAACCATAACACCAAGTCGCTACGAATCAGAAGACAAGTCGTTAAGCACCAAGTCGCTAAGAATTATGACAACAAGTCGCTAAGCACAAAGTCGCTAGACACAGTTAAGTTGCTAAAGAACAACTCGCTAAGATCCAAGTTGCTAGTATCAAGTCGCTAACAATTTACATTACAACTCGCTAACATTTTCTGAAGCAAGTCGCTAACCTCACCAAGTCGCTAGCCGTAGTGGAGAATCCACTAACTTGTACTATTTTTCGGCTTGTCTCAATAGACAAGTCGCTAGGCTCAAGTCGCTAACAACTAACACTGTAACTCGCTAACTTTTACTGAAGCAAGTCGCTACGATGAAAAACACTACGAGAGCCAAGTCGCTAGCAAGAAAAACTTCAAAAACACACTTTTCAATCCAAAACAAGCTCAACCACAGTGATTCAAGCTTTCCAAATCAAAACCCAAGCACTTACAATGATTCTTAACACAAAAGTACACCCAAAATTCAAACTTTAACACTAGAAATGATCCAAATGATGCAAAAACCACTAAACTTTTTCAAACTCAAAAACCATCTAAAAACACTAGAAATCCAAGGATATGTAAGAGAGATGATCAAACCATGGCTCTTGATACCATTTGTAACATATTGGATTTCACAAACACACAATCAATCACAAATAAGGCGTATGATTAGATGGTTTAGAGAGAGAAAGTGGGATATTCTAGAAAGAGAAACTCATGGAAGGTTAGATTCCAAAATGAACATCCAACCCTCTCCCTTGTGGGGAGAGGGCTATTTATACAAAACTACTACGCCCTCCGACGGGATGTGGATCAGACATACAATGGGTAAAGACCCGTCCTTCCTCCACGGTGTTGCACTAGACTAAACTATGCTAATAATTGACTAACAACTAACATAATAAACGATATGTCTACGAGCTAACTTAAGCTAGATTATACATGGGGTAACCGATGCTTCACCATAGAATTTCCAATTCCTAACATAAAATGCAAACTATTCTAATTTAACCCCTAAAAGTGAACTAATAATTTTCTACAGCTAAGGAGATGATTTAAAAGTTATTTGAAATTTAAAACTATTTTTTTTGGTTTTTCTTGATTTTATTTGAATTAAAAACAAATTTGAACTTTTAAAATAGATTTAAATTGCTAAAAATTATGAAAACTTACAAGAAAATTGCAAAACTATTTTTCAAAAATCTTAACTAACTAAAAATAGTTTTCAAAACTGGATTTGTATTTTTCTGACTTTTTCTCAATTTTCTATGAATTTAAAACTAATTAAATGGCTAGAAAATACTATTTGAACTAGGAAAAATGTGGAAAAATATTTTTTTATGTCTTTTTGATTTTTATTAAGCTAATAAAATTGAAATTATATTTTTATGACCATTTTATGATTTATTTCAATAAAAAGCTATTTAAAAAATACTAAAAACTGATTTTAATTGCAGAAAAATAGTAAATGGCTAAGGAAAAATATGAAAAATTGCAGATAAGTTCTAAAAGTAACTGAGAAGCTATGAAAATTATAAAAAGAAACTAGTGATCACAGAATAAGCAATTTTCTGTGCAACTGATGAGGATAATCTGTGAAGAAATAAGCTAAAAGCTCAATTACACTACCAGAAGCTACAGCAAGATTAATTAAACTAAAACTGACTAAAATAAACCCAATGCAACTGATTACTTCCAATTAAGCTCAAGCTATAAGCTAAATAGCACTACATAAGTAACTGTTGTTACAGCAGCAAGGGGAAGAAAAACAGTATTGCAGTCTTAAAATAAGCTAAGGGAAAAGCTCTAAAGTGCTAACTAAAGCCTAAAACAGATAACCTAAACTATAAACTGTAATAGAAATCAAGAATCAAATTATAACATCAAATGAATAAGCAGATATTCAGCCTTGAAATAGCTATGATAGACTAAAATGGTGCTGCAGCACAAGTAAAGGGACAGAAAAGATACTTAATCAAGCTAAATAGAGCTATCTAAACAAGCATCAAAAAGCTGAAAAAGGGAAAACAAATCAAGGCCATATCCTAGTCTACTAGTGGGACTAAAAATCAGTCAAACTTCTCACATGAATAAACATTCAATCAACTATGGAACAAGCAATCATGGACAGTAATCAGAAAAATGGGAACAAATCAGGGACTTTTGCAGCTTAAATTCAACAAGTAAATAAGTACTTAAAAGCAAATTAAGGTAACACATCTGTACTCTACACTAAATACTATCTAAAGGAAAAAAATTCAATCTAAGGCATCAAGAGAATCAGCAAATATGCAGTTGTGAAGGTGCTAATGTGAGACAGAACACAAAAAAAAGGAACAGATTAGGCAATTTGCAAACCTAGTTTAAGCAACCTAGACTACATCAAATGGCAAATAAGCTCAAAACCAATAAAATATTATATCTAAAGTACCTAAAAAACTATTTTAAACAACCTTCCATATTGATTAAGCCCTCCAAATATGCTAATGAACAGATAGTATTGGGACAGAACATCAAACTTTGAAACAGTTTGGAGAAAAGCTCAAAACTCAAAAATGATTTGAAAAACTTGAGAAAACTTTAAAACATGTAACAACAATGAAAACACCCAACTATAACACACCTACATGATTTGAACCTTAAATTGAGCTAAAACCAAACACACCTTAAGAATTCCAAATTGCAAACTAAACTTACAAGCTTGATGAAAACAGATTTTTACTGAATTGAAAACTTAAATAAATATAAAACTCAACAATCTCACAGATTAAAACCAATAATCAATCCGAAATTGCTTTGACTTTCAACTTTGACTTTTATTGACTTAACTTGACTTTTTTCAAAACTTGGAGTTAAGAACAAGGAAAGTAGAATTAAGCTCACATAAGTTTTGAACAAGCTTATATGAGCTTTTTTAAACAGAAATGAGAGCTTTCAAAACAGTTAAAAACAGATTTAAAGGATTGAACAAATTGACAATGAATTCAATTGAAAGAGTAACTTGCATTAAAAGTAAGATTACAAACTTGAGTTTACACTGAATTTAAATGAAAACAATTAAACTAAAAGCAGGAAATTAAATGGTAACATTTCTCTAAAAACATGAAAAATGAACAAGTGAAATCTGTGGTGAAAGGGTCTTTTTATACATGATGCCAAGGCTGAGAAGCTTCTGGTTCCTTGAATGATGGCCTTTGATCAATCATCTTGTCATCCCATCAAATCGGAGCCTTTAGATCATTGGAGTGAGGTGTCAAGACCAATGAGAATCCTCTTTTTGTACATGTTGGCAATCCATAAGTACACACCTCTGACACGTGTGTCAGAGGCTTCTGGAAACAATTTAGGTACGGGTAAAAATGGGGTTACTCAAGGTAAATGGTGAAGAAGATGGGTTAACAGGTTTGTGCGCGTATTGGGTTTGTGTGGGTTTTTTTTATTATATTTTGACTTGGGAGGGTAAAGTGTTTGACTGGGATGGTTAAAAAAAAAGTGTTGACCGGGTTTTGGTTTTGTTGACCGTGGGTTTTAATGAAACGGGTCTGGATTGGGCTTGGTGTAGACTGTTGGGCTTTTAAGTGGGATTTAGGATTGGACTTGGGTTTTTATTTGTATTTGGTATTTGGATTTAGTATTTTAGATCCGGATACAAAAGTATAATTCAATAAGGACCATTTATGCCAATATGTAAATACCAAGGACCAAATATGTAATTTTGGAATGTTGGGGTGTAAATGGAATAATGAAGGGTATGAGGGTATATTTGGTAAATGTGGGAAAATGAGGGTAAATTGTATAAATTTGGGAAAGTGAAAGGTTTGATGTGAAAACTCCCAATCATGATCCATAACTTCGTACAATAAATCTTTGAGCATCCAAAACTATAAAACTGCATCCCGGCATCGGCTTTTGCACTCTTCTCTCTCTCGTGCTCGGTTTTCTTTAGTTTTGGCTTTCTTTTGTCTGTTTTGTCATATCCGTTCCTGCAAATGCATAAACTCAAGAAACCAACAAATATTAGACATAAACGGTTTTTTTCGTTCAATTTTGGGTCTATTTTGGTAAAGAAATGGTATGTGTTTTAGCACATACCATGATCCATAATCTGCTGACGTTCCATGTTTGTGCATCATCTCTAGTAGCTGCATTTTGAAAAAAAATGTGTAGTGATACCCATTAAAATATATAGAAAACAAAGTACGTGAACAAATGGGTGCTTACATGTATATTTTCATATTTGATTGGCAGAAGCAACAAAACCTTCGTCTGCATTGTTTCATATATTCTGGGCATTCTTGTTTTCTACATAAAGCAACACGCTCCCCTCTAGGCTGTGTTTTTAATCTCTTCATCCCCAAAAAGTGACACGCAATGGGAACATACGTTGTTACAATCTCGTAAGTAGATATACTCCAACGGAGGCCTTATGGGAAAAAAGGGAAAGAAACTCGCGTGAACTCTGCTACTCTTTTCAGGCCTTGCTTTAAAACCTGTAATAAAAGAAATTAAAAAAATTAAAACAACTTAAACGATCGGTTGTATCCCGTATGCATCAGTCCAAAAACATAAAAACTAATGACTCCACTTACATTGAGTAGCCAAACGAATTCGTTTGTTATTGGCATCTGAGAACACGGAATCCTTTTCTACTCTTTTTTTGCTATATGTAACAACACATTGGAAATTGCAAATCATTAGTATAACCAAAGCCATCTCTTACATCTTATACCAACAAAGTTAAGGTAAGATTTATATATTGTTAGAGAACTACAATAACAAAAAATCACCAGAGGTTTGTTATACTCCTGAAGCATAGTTGGCACGCGAGCATCGTACACAATAACCAACCTAAACACAAAAAAAATGAAACCTTAACCAAACAATCCAAACAGTCGACCATAGTTCAGGTGGTCAGTTTTTAAATTTATGACTACTGATATTATCTTCTAACCTGTATTTACATAACCCTCATGGCTGCATTAGCTGGTTCGTCAGTGTCATAGTTAACGAAACCAAAACCTTTGTACCTCGCATCCAAACACTCCAGCCGTCGGATGCCTACTGTTGAGCTTCAAAATGTCTCTGGTCATTTTCTAACCTATGTTTTCTTTTTTTGACCTGAAAAACAATATCTCCAACTTTATCTGGCACGATCTTCGCAGTCATATATAATCTACTTAAAACTATGATCCTAATAAACGATAAAAGTAATAAATAGAAGATATTAATACATACCCAGTAAATGAGCAAATTTCAGCGCCCAAAGCAAAAGTCGAAGCCAAATTATCGTAATCCAAACCAAGAACTATCAGTGATCTCGTGAACAATAAGTTTAGCGAACTAACCATATCAAAACATCAGCTAAAACAAACATCCCTTGAAAATACCTGAATTTCTTATTTTAAATACAACCGTGAACATAAAAAATAAGCAATCTAAACACTCATACTAAATAAACTGAACTAAAAAAATTAAATATTAAGCATACATACCTTGTTGATTCTCCCAGCAATCTTCCGGCAAAAGGTTGAAAGCAAAAAAAGCCCCAAAAATTGAGACCCTAACTGTTAAAAAACGATCTCATAAAAAATAAATCTTTATAAAGATGAATAAATTCAAACGTTCCCTAACAATAAACTTGAAGTTGAAGACTTGCACTCACACAAGATTTCTGATTTATTGTTGCAACCTTCTTGCTCCGAGCCTTTGAAGTCCAAGGATTAATTAGTTGTTATAGATGGTAAAAAGGTAGAAGAATCAGCATCGGTGTAGCAAGTTGGAAGGCGATGGAAAAGTTGGATCTGGAAGATGGTGGAAGACTAGAAGGACATGAGATAGTTTAAAAAAAAAAAACTTGAAACAATCGGGTCAAGAACCAACGGGCCAAATTTAAGATCCGGTAACAAAGTATTTGCTTAATATATAGAGATAATTTTTAGGCAATATCTTAGTATAAAAAAAAGATTTTTTATTCCAAGAGAATATTTAAGTATATTAAAAAATTAATCCAAAGGAAAGATTCCTCCCTCTTTCTAGGCAATATTTTAGTATTAAAAAAAAATTATTCCAAGAGAATATTTTAGTATGAAAAAATTAATCTAAAGGAAAGATTCCTCCCTCCTATAATATATATAGATAATGTTACAGTATACGATCAATAGTTTTATCTGAATTAGGATCGTGCATTTGCTAGTGTTTGAGTTGTATACGTAATATGTTTTACAATTAACTATTTTAGAAAAGTAGAGTGTATATATAGCACGTGTAATAAACAAAGAATCTTTTATATTTTTTTATATAATAAACAAAACCCCAAGTGTGACTTTTGTATTTTAAAAAATTAAACCATTCCTTATTTTGTAATGTTTTAATTATTATTATTATTATTTTCCTTAAAAGGATATTTAATAAAAAAAACCTAAATATCTCTTGATTTAGCAAATAAATTATCAAAAGTTTTTTTAGCAAATCGGGTACAAAAATATACGTGTCAAAATTTAAAAAATATAAAACTAGAAGAAGGCGGAGTAATCTATAAAACATTTAGGGGTTAAACTAAAATTTAGATGAACAAAATGAGCCACACTTCCAACACAAATTTTCATTCAACCCCACTGTTCCAATTCTAAATACAATTTTAGAAAATATGTTTTAGTGTAGTTGTTGTTGCAGTGATATCGAATTCCGAACCAGTGTGTGCTAAGTCAATACATAGAGGTGAAGGAACACCTCTAAATGACGTGGAACAAATTTGTTACCTAACCTAGATTTTGATTTAGTGTGAATTTGACCCTCAAGCATTTTATAAACATGGTTAGATGTATATTCTAGAGTCTCTACACTTATATGTATGTTTTCATTAGCTTTCTTTATCTTTTCCAATTCTTCTCTAAGCAGACTTATCTCAACATCTTCATGAGAAATTTCTCTTTTAAGCACATCAATGTTTTCTGGAAAAACCAGACTCATTTTGTTTGTAATGCACTATTTGCTCCTCTAATATAGCTAAAGCTCTTTTTATGATTTGCAAGATTATAACTAGTTTGATTTAGCTCTATTCTCTGCTTATTATATTGTTCTTTAAGAGACTCACATTCTTTTAAAGAAGAACATGATTTTGAACAACTTTTAGTTGAAATTACCTTAGAGTCAGAGAAAGCCATAAGTTCCATCTTTGTGCCACCATTGTTGTTTCTGTTGATGGTTCCTCCTCATCAGCCATGAAACTCCAGTCATAACCAAGACCATCAATAGCCACCATAGCCTTTGAAGAAGGCTCCTCCACAGTCATCCCCTTTCCACTGTCCTTCTGACTCTTGCTCCATCTGCTCTTGTTGTCATGTTGCTTTGGTCGTCTGCATTCTCTAGCAACATGCCATATCTTGTGACAGTTAAAGCATTCCACATTTGATTTGTCAAATCCAGCTGTATCATCACCACTGATAGTGATCTTCTTCCCAGTTCTCTGTCAGAACATCTTAGCCCTTATGCTTAGAAGAGCAACATTCCACTTGATGTCCATCTCTTCTAGGTCATCATCATCAATTTGCTCAAGATCTTCATATGAGAGTAGAGATCCATTTGCCTGACTTGATAGAAAATCATAGAAGGTTGTATCACCAATACCAGCAGGACCAGTTTGTGAACTAGCAGTACTAACCTTAGGGTTAGCAGTACTAACTCCTGAGGCCACATTAACATCTTCAGGACTGGTATTGTTGTGAGCAGATACAAAAGCCATGTTCCTAGAACTAGAACTTGTTCCTCCAGGTTTCTTAACTTCCTGTTCAACAATTTTGAAACTGTTGTACAAGCCATTCAGAGTCATGGTATCAATATCTGATTTGTTCTTCCAGACAACCACATGTGTGTACCATTCAGCAAGCAAACTCCTTAGAAACTTGGAGTTGAGGTCTTCTTGAGGAATATTGACACCCAATACAGCCAGTTGGCTGACTAACTTCTGCAATATGTTGAACATATGATCAAGAGATTCATTGCTGGTTGCAGTGAAGTTCTCAAAATTCTGCTTCATCAAAGCATTTTGAGTTTTCTTGGTAGCTTTATTACCACCAAACCCAGTGACAATTTTTGGCAGTCTTGTATTGACTAAAAGCTAGTACATGTTCATTGGGGATAGCCATCAACAACAAGCTCCTAGCTTTGTGATCATTCTTCTTTGCTATTTTCTCATCTGCAGTAAGAGGAGTTTTGCTAAGAACAGTAACATTCTTGCATCAACTGTTGTTTCAGTTGGTGAAAGAATGAAAGAGTCTACATTCTCTATAATCTCCCAGAGATTATAATCTAGCACCATAAAGAATTGCTCAATCTTAAGCCTCCAAATCTCAAACTCATTCTGTTTGAGCATAGGTAACTTAGTAGCAGTATTGTTTTGTGAAGTCTCCATGTCCATGAACTTGATGGGAAAACAAAGTGATTAAGTAAGGATCTTCTAAATCAAAGTATCAGAAACCAAGGCTCTGAAACCACTTGTTAGGATCTAAACACTGGAGACTTGTGTTGTAGATACTTTGAGGATATACCAAGTAGTATGCGGAATCTACTACTTGATACTTTAGAAGATTAATATTACTTCATGTATTAGTGATAAATGAAACAGTAAACAAGTTATGAACAATGTTATAACCAAACGCTTCAACATTATTAATTATAATATGAGTGATCTCAACTATCACTAGGGTTTACAACCTTGAAGCGTAACAAAAGATGCGTACTGAACATCTAACTTATGACCTCTTTTTATAGCACAAGGAGTCCTGTACAAGATAACTATCAAACTATATTCGTATAAGATATACACAATATATATTCTATAAATACAAAACGTGTACACATCTTATAAGTAGTACAAACTATATGTACTAGTAGTACTAAAGTGTCATTTAGTACTACTAGTGTAATCTTCAGCAGTCCTTGTCTGTATGCTTGGCAATACTAAGTCTGTTAATACTGGTGCGTTTAATTCCCAATAATAACCATCTTCGAAGTCATCTTCTTCCTCATTTGCACCATCAACATCCTCGTTTTCATTGTGATTAGTACAAGAATCATTGTCTAATTTGTTGTTTGTCTTGTTCTCTAATCTATAAATCTCATGTTACACCCCGTGAATGACACGACTTTAAATACTCAAAATTTGAAACTTTTGCGTGGAAACGACTTAACTTATCGGACATTTCGTTACTGTTTTAAACATTGACAAGCATTCCATAAATTTTCATACCATAAGACTATTTTTAAATGAAACTAGAATCTTTTACCTTCGAAATGACAGGTGGTACAACCCTTGATGACTTACGTTTTAAAAGATATGATTTTCAAACAAGTAGGGTTGGATCAGTTGGAAAACCCCTTGCCTCTCAACCGAGAGGTCAGGGGTTCGATCCTCACTCCCTACAAAAGGCCGGAGGTCCTTTCTATCTTTGGTAGAACTGGAAGCAGCCTCTCTACCTTATGTAGGGGTAAGGCTGTCTACATCTTAACCTCTCCCAAACACCGGAAATGGTATTGAGTACCCATAACTTTTACTTTACCAGAATCTGAAAACCCTTTATAAAAATTCTGGTCTGAGCATAGATCTTAAGATCTATGCTCAGGGAAACTCCTTGAAATAAACTTTCTGGTTTGAGCATAGATCTTAAGATCTATGCTTAGGGAAGAACCTTTTAAACTAAATTTATTAGGTTGAGCATAGATCTTAAGATCTATGCTCAAGGAAGAACGTTTTAAGCTAAAAAATTTTGGTTGAGCATAGATCTATGCTTAGGGAAGAACTTTTGCACAATTTCCGGAAAAGTAACTTCCCGAACACGACACCACATGAAAACTTCCAGAAATCATTAACACATCATAAACTTCATTTTCATAAATTAACTTGGTCATAACGACCTGCAGAAACGTACTTTACAAAGTATCGGGTGTTATGCCAAACACTCGTTTTGACCCATTTGCATACTAAAATTTAACCATTACTATAACATACAACTTAACAACCAAAATACTATAACAATCATGACATAAGCTTTGACACTTGACAACATTTTTATAAACCATTAAAAGACCAACGGGGGTACAACATTGACTTGAGCTCGGTATCTACCTAAGTTCCAACTAAACATTACTGTAATTTTCCATTATTCACCTTAGCAATCTTTAAGCCTTAGGCCATGCTTACCGGCTTGGCATGAGAACCTACAAACATGGTAAACATCTAAACAGTAAGCACGAGGCTTCGTAAGTAAAACGATCATGATATAACATTATAAATATCATAAACCATTAATCCAATACAATCATTAAACATTAGCACATACCTTAACCTCTTAAAGCATCAACATTCATTCTCATCAACACCTAGAACTCTTAAACCTTTTCATACTAGGTTATCCCTTCCTTTCGAAGTTATACCTAACTAGTCCTATAGTCACTTCCACTTAAGCACAATCATTCCAAGTCATACAATTACCTTAACATAACAAGTCACATAATACATAGTGTATGAAATCATAATATCATCATATTATAACCGATTTACTTACCTTGATTCCAAGCTAGTGAAATCAAGAACATCATCATCTACATCATCAATCTCCACTCTTACAATCCAGGCCAAATCACTATTATTATAAACACATAATTAATTAACTATATCTAAAACATGGCTCCTTTCTAACCATCTCTAGCCATGACATAATCATATGATGATTATATGATAATTAATCCCATTAAATTCTTGACTTAACTCAATAAAACTTAACCCATGGTTATCATAACTCCTGTAATTAGCTTATAAACATCTTTTACCTAAATTCCCGATTGATATCAAGAACCTTAATTCTTGAATTCGCCAATTAACTTAAGGTATAAAATTACTTATTTAAAGGGATGATTAGTACTAACTTATTTCTTGGTTTGGAGCACAAACCTTCACCAATATAATCATTGGAAAATCTTGTTCTTCCATCCTCTTCTCTCTAAACCGTACTACACACACTCACACAATATTCTAGAAATTTTTAGAATGCCATGGAATTGCTTCACATTTAATATAGTTGCTACTTTGGCCCATTGACACATTTGGTCCCTCATGTCCGTTCTCTTCTTATTTAGCCACACTAAACTTTATAACATATTTACAACTTGACAACATTAGTCCTTAAAGTCCATCTTTATTATAACTATGACACATCATATTTTCTATAACCATTTACATATGATTAACACTTATAGTTTGGCTATCGGGTTTGACTAACCAATCTCGTAAGTCCTTAAAACTTATAAAAGTCATAGTCAACTATTCAAATGGCATTCTTGTAATAAAATACTTAGGCTTGATTTCAGGGTGTTATATCTCATCAAATTCTCCCTGTATCTCATGTATCCTAATACAAGTATGGACACCGTCGACCGAAAGCGGCATCGTAGTTTGAATCAACTTCATACATTTAGTTCTTACACAAACTTTATCGGCGACAAGGTTGTTATTAGAGGGGTTTCATTTTTCAAGAAAGATTATTTCACCCCATGTGCTGGTGATACGAGTTAAAGCGGCCTCGTGCCATCTGTGTGAAGGAAGTCCTTCAATTGATTGCCAAGTTAATATTTTTTGAAGCTGAAAGTGTTTGTCATAAGGTTTTAAGGTTTTGAAGCACTTAGAGATTGAAGGATTAGAGGTGATAGTTACGAGTTTGGTGTTGGTATCAGGTTTAATAAGAATGTTTAAATCTCAAAGATATTTGATTCTAATGTTTGGTATGTCGTTTTCTTGAAAGATGGTATGAAGATTATCGAAGGTGAAGATTTCACCAATCACGAAGGCAGAGAGAGTTGAGACAAGGTCGAGGCAGCTATGGATGAACAAAGGTGTTGATGGAGGGGCTTTGGTTGTGAAGTCGGTTGTGAGGTTGGTTGAGAGGGTATGTGCATACGTTTTTCTGGTGGGTTCGCTTGAAAATTTTAGGGTAGCAGGTTTCTGGTTAGGTTTTGAATTGCGATTTGTTTTTTGGTGACCATGGGAGACCTTGTTGTAGCCAGTTGTATGCTAAATTAACATACCCATTACTTTTTTGGTTTTGGTTTTGGTTTTGGTTTTGGTATCTTGCAATGTTTACTTTTAGGCTACTGGTGCCACTAATGATGAAGTTGAGGGTTGTTTCAAACAATTTGGGGTTATTAACGTTAAATAACCTTGCAAATCCAAAAGCTTTTCCGTTGTTAGATTTCTATTTAGCTATATATACGTCTGCAATCTGTTCATATTTAGCAAACGTCTTCCATAATGCCAAGTCATTCCAACCCGAAGGAATATCGGTGAAGTAGTATGTCGTGGTGGTGTTGAAAGGTTGTGGCTTTCTGGTACTTTTCTCAACCGTCTTCCATCCGCCGTTGTCTCCTACCTGGTTGCATTTTGTATGCTAATGACTATTTCGAGAAGAACCTATTTGAAGTCTAAGGCTGGGCGCACTAGATCAGTCAATGACCGATTCGAGCTTGTCGGTCGTCTATCGTCCTTGGTGTGGCCGGTCGGTAGTTGTGGGTCAGTCGTGGCCAAAGAATTCGAATGGGTCACTCTGCCGATCGATTTGCATACACACAAAAAGACAAAAATACTTTCCTTTTTTTTAAAAAAAAAAAAATTTAATTCGTTTAAAAAAGTATGTGTTTGAGATTTGCAGGTACATGCGAAGAAGAAGACTAGAAGAGTGCATTTGTCAATTTTTTTGTTTTATTTTTATAAATAATGGTTTATATTATTAAGGAGACTAAATTTAATTGTTAAAAAAAAGTTAAAAAAAATATAGATGAAGGTTGTGGGTAGAAAGTCGTTTGTAGGTCGTCGAAGTAGAAAAGCTGATATGAAAAACAAAATAAAAATCGCTAGAGTGTGACCTGCCTAATGCCACATCGGACTCAACAGCTCCCATACCTTTCTCTCCATTGATTTTTTCTTAAAACGAAAGTTTGGTTCGGTTTTGTTTCTGGAAAAACCGATTCACCTCATGCTAATAGTAACTAAACTTTTAAAATATTAATACACATAAGTTAATAAGTTTGTATACAAGTACTCAAAAAGTTTTAAAATAAGAGATACATATATTATATTCGTAAGACGTCTCTTTTGGCTAACATTATCACGAAGTAAGGTTTATTTTTCTTTGTATCATATCAGTTTAGTGTTTCTCTCATCGTTATATATATCGTCTATTTCGTTTTATTGTTTTTGATGCAGAAAAGGAACTTAAATACGTTCAATTTTGTTTTCGGCTAATAAATTACGAAATCAATTTTTTTTTTTTTTTTTTTTTTTTTTGACATTTTAGCAGACTAATAATCCAGAATGTTTGAGACTTTGAGCCACTGCCACACAAAGTACTCAAACCAAACCAGGTAAAGTCCTCTCTTTTTCAGAGGTTGACGTGAGTTATTTACACTTAGCAGGAATTGAACTTGAGATCTCACACATTGAAAATGTACCATGATTACCCAAAACAAAACTTTCGGACTGGGGGTTGGTGTTTGCCAAAAACCGCCCCAAAAATTTGGAAGCTTTGTGCAATTGCACACCTTGCACACTCTCGTATCTGAGTCAACGTGTATGATTTAGAGATGCAGATGAAACTACACGTAAACAGCCCTTACATTCTAAAAATATTAATGAAATACACTTTGGCGAGGAATGCAATAACAAATCATCTACATGAAAAGGAAAGTCACTCTTAATAGATAGTATGATCTACACTATCTAACTGAAAAACTAAATGTTAAAACATAACATTCTGTGAACTTTTCCCATTATCTATTGGTGGTCCTAATGGAGGCACATTTCCATTACAATTCTGTCTTGGAGCATTGGCACAAACATTCTCCTCACTAGCATTATTGCTCGGTTCGTGCATGTTATGTTGAGAATCATACCAAGACCCGTCTTTCTGTTCATGAATATCAATTTCATTACCGAAAGAGAGAATGTCGTCATCTGCATATACCATGTGATTCATCTCTAGACTACTCATATCAGCCATCTCATAGCTTTGCAGGTATGGTTCAGGGGGTTTAAAGTTAAAGCAGCTTTGTTCATTGGTATATTCATGAAGATTCTCAGCTTCCATAGTACGCAATCCAAATTGTTGGTCCAGAATTGATGGCTTATGCTCAGTGTTTGTTAGAATGTGATCATCATTTCTGTTGGGAGTAAATGAAATATCTTGTACAAAATTGTTTTCACTTTCCCAGATACCATTTATCCTTGGAACTTCATGAGAGCTTCTTACTGAAATTTCATTCAAAGCTGTAGGATAAGATACTTTAAGGTTAAAAGAGGAAAGATATTTATGTAAATCAATTATAAAAAATGTATGGATCAAAGTACAAAAAAACATCTGGAGAATGGAATTTGTCTACCTGATAATGGTAAGTCGGGACCAAAATGTCCAGCAAAAGAACCAATTGGTTGAACTGGATTAGGAACAAAAGGTACGACTGCTGCCTGATGATTTTCATGATATAGAACAGGAATCGAAGAACTTGCGTGTACGCATTGATGATAGAAAGGTGGAGAGTGAATAGGAAAAGGTTGTTGTTTCAAACTCCGTAGTTGGTCATCACTTTCTAAAAGGTTCCTAAAGGGCTCATTGAGGACTCCGGGTGGACATAAAACCGTATGTTGCCTGAAAAATAGACATTAATTCAGAGTCTCTTGGTGTGTTGAAAGTGATTATGTGATAGTGTTTGGATGTGAATTGGCTATCATATCTAGACTTTTCATGAAAAGAAAATGAACTGTTTTCCCCTCAAGATTGTTCAATAAAACATTTATCTGATAATGTTATTGGAACATTGTTACGTACCTGCAAATAGAAGCTTGACCTCCAGTAAAATCATCTGTAGTTGTCTGCCATTTGGTATGCTTTTTAGCTATGAAGTTAACCTCCTTACATAATTCTGGTGGCTTGCTCAACTGCAAAAAAATGTCCTCACATGATTAAAGTCAATATTTATTAAATTTAATGCCTGTCATATCGAAAATAAGTAGGAAAAAAAAAGAAAATAAAACCTCTAATTCTATACGTCCCTTCTGTTCTTCATCAAAAACGGCGTTGATGGCAGATATTTGTGACCATGGAATTTCCATTTTCTTCTTAAGAGACCCATCGAGAAACTCCCACACAAGTTTCTTCTTTCTGTAGTAGAATTTAACAGCTAAATCTCCCTCGTTTTTTGATTTTCGCTGTCCAAATTTGCCAAGGGTAGATTAGATATTATTATTTTTTTCATTAAATCCCATATATTCATACAAGAAAAAGAAAAACTAACCTCCCAAGTACCTATTGTTAATGAGATGGCAGGGAAACTAGTAGCCTTCAATTTTGTATTCTGTTTGTTTGACTGTTTATTCAAACTCAATTCAATATGGTTTAATAGAGATATTGACATCCATAAACTCAACCCTATTGGAGCTTTTTCAAGCTATAAAGTAGAAAACTAATATTAACAAAAGAAACTCAAGTAAAACACATATTTGATTGAAGAAAAGACAACAACACTAACATGTGGATTAACAATAAATCTAGTGGATGTTTCACCAAGTTCCATTCCCCGGTTGTCGTAGTCGGTTTGAAAACGAACACCATTCAAGAGACCACTAGCATTATTCAAAGTGCTATACTGATTTTGATCAGAGTTTCTTCTTGTTTATAGACTATTGAGTTCACAACCTGTATAAGCCAAAAAGAATATATCAAGTAAGAAAACTCTAAGGAATTTACGTTGGAAACTCGCGAACCAATGAATTGACGACAGACATAAGGCTCAAAAGATATATGTCTAGCTATAATATTAACTTACCTGTGGGTTACAGTTATTCCGGTTAGACGGTTCGCCAACTTCAAACTTTACATTGTTGAAGGTGGTTTGAGGATGAACACTAAAAAGAAGAATAAGCATGGGAGAGAATAGGAGCATTATTCCAACTTGTATTTTGACCATGATGTTTTTCTTGTTGGCTATCCTTACGATAATAATCTTGATGATTACCTCCGTTGTCCGCCATCGATATGTCTATAACTAGTTATGGAATTATCTGAAACTCTCATCGAAATCTTGACGGAATATATATATCCATCTGGGGTGACAAGTACGTAATATGTCGTATAAGGAGTACAATCCGAGTAGTAATAGGATTTTATGTATATAATTATATATAACGTCCATCAAGAAAGATAATTATATCCATAACCCTTAATTCCAAAGAATAAAAGCAAGGGGTAAACTGTAAAGAGATAGAAAGATATTTAAGTTAAAAATTGTGACACGTTAAAATCCGTGGTTAAAATTATAAACTTTTAGCCGTAACGACGACATTGTTAATTTTTTATATATACTACTTTATAATGCATTTAGGCTTTCTAAAATTAGAAGGCTTAAAAATTCAGACTTTTTTACTTGCTTATTATGGAAAGAGTTTTTCTAACCAAAAATTAAGATAAGAAGCTCCAATCATGAGATGACATGTGTTACTTCTTAACAAACTCCAAGCCTAACTTCTAATAAACTCCAAACCTAACTCCTAACCACTAAAAATTAAGATAAAGAGCTCCAATTATAAAATGACATGTGTCATTTCTTAACTAAAAATTCATTTTTATTTTTAAATTAAAATATCTTTTTATCTACTTATTTTTTTTTATAATCTAATTTCACCATATTTTCTAAAATTTTATGTTCTTTAATTCAACATCCATTTTGATATATTTTTATGAGTTTTTAGTTTTTATATTTTTAATGGGTTTATTTTATTTTAATTCAAATTTTTACAACTTTAACCTTTATTTCATTTATTTCAATCAATATAATCTTGATTCGTCAAAATCATATACTTTTGGGGTAGTGTTTGACGCGTAAGAGATTGCGAGGGTATTTCTATATGCGGGAATAATGATGTCGCGGGAAAGCTACGGGTAACCCAAACAAACACTTACAACTAACACATATACATTCGAAGTGTTGTGAAACGAATTCACTAAACGGGTAAGCAAACACATATAACTATACTTATCGCCGCCGCTGTGCGCGGGTACCCGGCTAGTTTTTTATAAAAGCGGATAATTTAGTTGTGAATTTATGATTAAGTGTATCATGTAACGTTTATACATGAAACGAAAACTAAATGTCAAAAACGTAATCTAAGATCTAAAATAATAAAGAGAATATATTAGTTACAATTAATTGTAGCCAATTGGGTCAATGATTTTTTTGTGAGTCTCTGATTCATTGTTAGTGTATTTTTTATGAAAGATTGTAGCCAATTGATTACAAAAATTATAGCCAATCTATCTTTTTAATAAATTAAGATTAAAATATGGATTGAGATTGAAATAAATATGCTTTATCAAAAAATGTATAAAGTGATGGTTGCAACACAAAAACGCGATAAACCCAACATACTACAATCAATACAAGGATGATTTAACTAAACCCATCTTGGCGAGGACTTTATTCAACAATGACATAGGATCCTACGATCCTACCTATAAACAACAACGATCAGGATGGTAGATACACGATCTGATCCTAATATAATTTTGGGCAAATCGCATAAAAACGTACTTTACTTTAGATCGATTTAAATTTAAGGTACTTAACTTTCTTTTTTTTTTCAATTTAAGGTATCGAACTTAATTTTACGTGCAATGTTAGGTTTTTTTGACTTTTCAAAATAAGTCATCGGTCATAATTTTAGCTAGAATTACTTTTAAATGCTCAATAATAATGATACATCACATTAATTAATTATTTCATCGAAAGCAATGATGGAAAACCTCTTTCGAAAAGTGGAAAAAACCTCAAAAAACCTTACATTCGCACATAAAAATGATTTCGGTACCTTAAATTAAGAAAAAATGTTGGATATCTAAAATTCAAATTGACCTAAAGTAGAATATCTTTTTGTGCGATTTGCCCTATAACTTTTGATTCTTTTTTCTAAGTTCATTTTTTTCTTACTTTAGCACAACTACATTATTATTTATTTTTTTATTGGTTTTCTTATTTAAACGCAAAAACGAGTTCTCTTTCTCTAACATGGCTGATGGTTTAATTTGATACCATGTATGTCGTATTTCTTTTGTACCCGCATCGTTAAAAATTGAAATATGAAGTAACTGTGTATTACAATATATCTAATTTTCTATTACTAGGAGCGCAAGGTGTAGGGGTTTAACCACCCATTATAGCCAACTTTTGAGGCATATGATGCCAATTGCACCGTTGAGTTCATTATAGGCGCATTACAAGAACACAGTTGTGATAGTAAAGTTTGTTTTTTTTTTTTTTTTTTTTTTTTTTGGGTGTTTGTGTTTTTTTTCACTTTCAAAATTCATTAATGAAGTAACGACTACAAATTCAAACGGCCAAATTTTCTTTTAATAAATATCCATTTTTACCATACAAACAACCAAACACAATTAATTTTTTACCCATTTCATACATTTTCACATAAACTTTAAATTATCAGATTCAACAAAACTGAATAATCAAAACAAAGAGTGGTTCATGAGCAATATATTCAACTTGACTTCATCTGATAATTTAAGGTTTATCACAAACCGCTGCACCATAATCCGCCAATTATAGTACTTCATAATATACACCATTCCTTAACTTTCGCACACCATATTCTTCCCGACCACAACAACCTTTCTTACAAATTCCCTTTCTAATGACCCAATATACTTTTAAGAACATCGAATTACTACAAATTCAACGATAATACCCATTATATTGTAGCATTCGTCAATACTTCAAATCAAATGGCAACACTATTACACGCATCACAAACAACAAAAACAAACAATCACCATCAAACTCACCACCACATGAAACCGAGCCTTTTTTCCTCTCGAAAAGCAAAAGCAAAAGAAAGCAATAAAAAAATTGACATCGCACGCATGCCATGGTGCGAGAAAAATAACGTCTTTTGGCGGATTCTTGGGAACAAATATCTGAGGACCCAAGATTTGGCGTCGACCAAGATTCGGGTACATTTTACCAACAAGTTTTAAGTGAATACAACCGCCATGCATCTTTCCACCGCAACAAGGATATGTTCATGGGAAAGTGGACAATTTGAAACGTGATTGCAACAATTTCGTAGGTATTGTTGGTGAAAACGATTCCAAGTGGGGGCAAGCGTTTGTCCACCTTAGTGCAAGGGATTTTAAAATGGTGTTCTATCAAACTCGTTGTTTATGGAAGACGACTACAGACGGGTGATGAGGAAGGTACAGATCTTGAAGAGCTAAACGCGTTATTTCGAGACGATCCATTTTCACGTCCTCACAACCAGCTAAGAAAGTCCAAAATTCAAGAATCAGACTCAACGACAACGGCGAATCCTCGTCAAGCAAAGAAGTTTTCAAAGAAAGATGACATCCCCACGACCCGAAAAAAATCCGAGGAATTGAGACTTCTTGCTACTAGCACCATCAGGATGTCGGATGAAGATCCAACTTTGATCAACGCAATGAATGAAGAGATCCGAGAAAAATATCGTCCATTGTTTGAGTTGTTTTAGTTTTTATGTATGTTTTCATGTCGTATTTTATTTCGTTGTAACTTGTACTTTTAATATATTCGTATTTGAATTTTAGTTTAAAATGTATTGTTTTAAAGAAAACGAAAAAGAAAAAAAAATAAGTACTCACATGAGCCTATAATACGTTGTAGCTTAGAATGTTATTCATTTCAGAAATTTCAGTGCAATTTTTTTTCTGTTTTAGATTATTCTCAAAACCTCTTTCCTCTTCTTTGCACTCAAGTTGCCGCATTTGGATTTTTCCAATGTTTGTGTCCTAAAATTATTATAGAACAAAAGCTGACATGGCGGGATAGAAGACCCAACCTATATTACTACTGCATCTTGCACTCGAAGGTGTTTGAACTTTTAATTTTTCATATATCATCCATTTAAATTTTTCTATCATATATAATATTACTTAAAAATGTATAAAACTACAACCCTTATTTATAATAATAATAATAATAATAATAATAATAATAATAATAATAAATTTTACGTCCTCCTTATGATCCAAATATGATTCTCCGATATGAGTGTTTGGGATTCTTTTTTCAAAATAAATTATGCATTTTATTACTGAATAATCAGATAATTAGTTGTAACAAAATGTGATAATGCAATAATCAAACAATTATTTTTTGAAGTGGTCGTCAAACAAATTTAACATTAACAATCAATCAAATTTAGCTATTTAACACTTTTTTTATAATCATGTAAAGAAAATATTTATAAGTCTAACAATTGCAATTTTTTTCTATAATTTAACAAGAAGAATAAATACTTGTAATTGATAACTTGTAATATGACATATGGCAACAAGAGTTGAGATCAATACATATCTCATATTTGCTTTAGATTCAATGAATATTAGTCATTTATTTTTCATCAAAATTAATAAAAAATTTATTTTTCACTTTTTTTTAAAACAAACATATCATCTTCAAGCTACGAAAAATACATTATCGCAATAAAAATTAAATTATCTTTTTATAAATATGCACTTCTATATACTTTCAACGAATTTTTTTTTCAAAATTTTCGACGGGAAAAATCACATGTGATTTGTAAAAATTATATGTGATTCCTTTTAAAAATCACATGTGATTTTTAGGAATCAAATGTGATTTTTTTAAGCGGAAATTTTGAAAAAAAAAATAGTCATAAATATATATAAATGCATATCTATAGAAAGATAATTTAATTCTCGTCGCGATATGATTTTTTTGCGTAACGATTAATGGTTTTCGAGATATCTAATTTTAAAAAAAAGAATGAAAGTTTTTTTTTTTTAAATGAATTGGCATGATTGGTTCATTGGATCTATGATAAATATGTGATCGATATTGATCTTTTCTCATGACAACGGAAGTGCGTTTTGAAACAACATGTCACCACCTGCTTATCCAAAATTGCGGGTTTTGAAGGTTTTTAATAGCAAAATAGCACTGTTTTTTTTTTTTTTTTTTTTTTTTTTTTGCCAAACACCAAAAGTTAGATTATTGCGTTTGCAAATCACAATAATCAGATATAGGGCTGAACATCGCAGACTCAAAAACCGACTGAAAATGACCGAACCGAAAAACCAACGGTCCGGTCTTGGTCTTAACTTTTTTCTTATTTTGGTCTCGGTTCAGTCCGGTCTTACGTACAAACCGATCAATAATACTCTCTCAGACCAGACCGGACCGGATCCTCGATTTGTGGTCACAAACAATGTTCTAAAAGGCGTAAGGCGTGGTTTGGCGGCATAGCCACGCCTCAAGCCTTACGAGCCTTTGCGAGGCCTTTGCGTTTCTTAAGGCGTGCATAATGCGGCAATGAAAATTTTATAAATTTATGTATTTATAATTTTTATCATTTCTTAAGAGTAATTTCAAAATACTAAAGCCCAAATCCCAAATAGCCAGGCCAAAATACGAGGCCCAAGTAGGAATTAAGTTTTGAAATTACGAGGCCCAAGAAGGAAATAGCCTAAATACTAGAAATTCAAGCCCAAATCCGTAAATCTACTAAATGCTTCCAAAAATGGCGCCACGCCTTACCAAAAGGCGCGCCTTTTCGCGCCTTTTCACAAGACACCTTGACCTCGCGCCTTGGTCCATTTCTTGGCGTCGAGGCCACGCCTCGCGCCTTGGCGGCGCCTTTTAGAACACTGCTTTACATTGATGTTATCTTAGAGGATGGTAGGGTAAGAATGTATTTAAAAAAAAAAAAAAAAAAAAACGGACTACCATCCCACATTTATCCTTTATGTTTATGTTTTAATTTTGTTCCAAGTTATTAGTTAGTATTAGTGTAGAAGATTGATTATCATAACACACTTGTATCTTGTGATTTGGCCGAATATTTAGAGAGAGAAAGAAGTGGGAGTTCAAGTCTAGAGAGAGAAAGTGAAATAGAATGTTTACTTACAAATGTATCTCTAACCCTTCCCCATAAAGGGAAAGGGCTTATATAGTGGTTACAAAAACGCCCCCTACGGGCTATGGAACGGGCATACAGTGGGTAAAGACCCGACCCTAGGGCTGAGCGTCGGTCCAAAACCGAACCGAACGACAAAACCGAAAACCGAAAACCATAAAAAACCTAAACCGAAACCGAACCGAATATGGTCGGGTCGGTTCGGTTTAGTGTCGGGTCCGTCGGTTCGGTTTGGTTTACGTGTGTTTGTGCATGTTTTTGTCGGTTTTGGGTCGGACCGAACCGAACCGAAACCGAAACCGAAAATCGTAAAAAACCAAAACCGAAACCAAACCGAAAGGTTGTCAGGTCGGTTCGGTTTTTATCGGTTCGGTCGGTTTCGTCAGTCTGGTTCGGTTTTGAACCTTCCATGCTCAGCCCTACCCGACCCGACTTCATGGTGATACTTTAACTAAATGTTTACTTTTAAGACTACGACCTAACTAATGCTAGAGGATACTCGGGGTGACCGAGTCTTTCACATGAATTTTCATATTTCTAACAATCTCCCCCTAAGGGAGGTCACCCTGGAAATTACAATTTGAATTCTAGCATTCTATTACATGAATTTAATTTTCTAGCTCGTAGTATTTGATTCTTCAAAGTTTGCAATCTTTGTACTTCCAGTAGTGATCTTTGGATGAATGTTCCTTTGACTTGGGTGATTTTTGAGCTTTTTCCTTAGTAAATTGTGTAATAAACTAGTATGAGAAATATTTGTTAGGGTAATTTTAGCACCAAATTTTAAAAAATTTATACTACTTACGAGTAAAACTTTAGTCTTAATAAAGCGTCTCATAAATAGGAGTTATATGACTAGCACAAAAACCGTATACCACTCAAATTCCACCAAAAAATGTGAGGTTCGCCCCTAGATTTTTAGGATAAAAGCATTCATCTTTAATGCTTATTGAGTGTACCGGTAGCATAATAGATTCTAGAACTTGTTTTGTGATGCATTCCGAGATCGCTAGTGAGACTACATTCGTGTAGCAAGGATTAACTAAATGATAAGAGGCATTAGGATAACCCTTGTTTTAAACCTGTAAATTAATTACTTCAACCACATCGGTTGAGTAATTTTCCCCACACCCTTGCGACGTACTCATCTTTAGTACACGATACCCTAGTTAACCCCTCAGAGCCTATCTTCACGGTTCTCGTGATGTTCCGGTTTCGGAATGTCAATGAAGAGCATTTTTACAATCCACCCCCAAATGATACACCCAAATCGCCTTAGCCTACCTTGTATGTGCTCATCTTTAGTGCATTATTGTAACTATTGTTTAACCCTTAGTTCAATTATCTAGTTACTTGCATGGTTGCTAAGTCGAGTCATAGCTTTTGTACACAGTTTTGGGACGATTGGGATCATGGGTTAAAGTAGTATTTTATGGAGTAACGGGAAGGAACGTTAAATTCAAATTCCCTTTATCCATGTAATTAATTACTCCAAGTGTTTTGATCTTTTCAATTCTGGGTCAATTATTGTTAGTGAAATAAAAACTCAAGTTTAGGGATGCTCATATAAATCCCTTTACATCAATGTTCTAAAAGGCGTAAGGCGTGGCTTGGCGGCATAGCCACACCTCAAGCCTTACGAGCCTTTGCGAGGCCTTTGCGTTTCTTAAGGCGTGCATAATGCGGCAATGAGAATTTTATAAATTTTATCATTTTTTAAGAGCAATTTCAAAATACTAAAGCTCAAATCCCAAATAGCCAGGCCAAAATACGATGCCCAAGTAGGAATTAAGTTTTGAAATTACGAGGCTCAAGAAGGAAATAGCCTAAATACTAGAAATTCAAGCCTAAATCCGTAAATCCACTAAATGCTTCTAAAAATGGCGCCACGCCTTATCAAAAGGCGCGTCTTTTACAACCCTTTTCGCCTTATCCCACGCCTTTTCACAAGACGCCTTGACCTCGCGCCTTGGTCCATTTCTTTGCGTCGAGGCCACGCCTCGCGCCTTGGCGACGCTTTGACGGCGCGCCTTTTAGAACACCGGTCACAAATCTAATTCGGTCTCGGTCCGGTTCAATTTTTGTCTGACCGGTCCGGTCTAACCGATGCTCAGCCGCTGATTTTAAACTCGCTCCCAAACACCTCCTTTCAAGTTTAATCAGGGTCCGGTTCTTCTTGACAGCCCCAATGATTTTACGTTTGCCGTCAATAGACCGCCCAAGTTCCCTCTCCTCCATTTCAGGCATCGTCGCCACCACTTCTCAAAAGATGTTCCCCCTTAATCGTATCCGACACCCCAAACCCAAACACCTCAAACTCACTTTTTATCAATCCTACTCCACTAATCATCTCCACACCACAAAACTAGACATACCCACATCCTCAAATTTAATCAAAACACAACAATGGGCACTTCTAGAATCCTTAACTAAGTCAACAAACCCCAGCATCTTTTTATCTCATCTTTTCGCCTCGAAAAAAAACGCTTCTTACGACGTCGTATATCCTTACTTTAAATGGTCTCAGACACGTTTTAAGGTACCCCATTCACTTGAACATTATTGTAGATTGTTTTATGTGTTGGCTAATGCTGGTAAGTTTAATAAGATTAGAGGTTTGTTGGATGATGAAATGTGTAGGAATGTGATTGGTAGATATTCTTGTAGTGCGATACTGAGGGCGTTGGGGAGTGTTTGTGATAATGTGTGTGCGAATTCGATTATTGTTGATATGTTGATGATTGGGTGTGTGAAGAAAGGGGAGGTGGAGTTTGGGTTTGAGTTTTTTGATAAGGCGGGTGATTACGGGTTGAGGTTGTCTGTGTGGCCGTGTAATCGGTTGATTGGTTTGTTGGTGAAGGAGGAGAAGTTTGGACATGCGGAGTTTGTTTATAGGGAGATGGTGAAGAGACGGGGTGAGGTTAATTTGATGACGTTTAATATGGTGATTAATGGGTTGTGTAAGGCTGGGAGGTTGCGTAAGGCGGAAGATGTTTTTGAGGATATGTTGATTAGGGGGATTTTGCCATCGGTTGTGACGTATAATACTCTTATTGATGGGTATTGTAAGAAAGGCGGAGCGGGAAAAATGTATAAAGCGGATGCGCTTATGAAGGAAATGGTGGAAAAGAAGATTTTGCCTAATGAGATAACGTATAATGCAGTTATAGATGGTTATTGTAAAGATGAGAATGTTTACGCTGGTATGAAGCTGTTTAAGGAAATGGAAGGTGGTGGGTTGAAACCAGATGTGCGTACTTATAATTGTTTGATTAATGGGCTTTGTTGTTTGGGGAAGGTCGATGAAGCGCTTGTTTTGCGTGATAAAATGGTGGAAAATGGTGTTAAACCGAGTCTTGTGACTTATAATGCTTTGATGAATGGGTATTCCAAGAAGAAAATGTTGAATGAATGTAAAGAGTTGTTTGATGATATGGTTAAACAAGGGCTGGTTCCTAATGTATTTACATATAATACTTTAATTAATGCGCATTTCCGAGCTGGAGATGTGGAAGAACCACCTAGATTACATAAGTCGATGTTAGATGGTACAGTTAGTCCTAATGTTTCAACTTATAATTCCTTAATATTTGGATACAGTAGAGAAGGGTATATAGAGGAAGCTAATAAGCTTGTGGATGATATGAAGGAGAAAGGTTTGAAACCTGATCTTGTAACTTATAATATACGTATTGGTGCACTTTGTAAAAAAGGGGAGTCACGGGAGGCAGTTAAGCTTCTAAACGAGATGTCGCGTGTGGGTTTGATTCCAATACAATTAACATATAATACTTTGATGGATGGTTATTGCGCGGAAGGAAACCTCAGGGCTGCTTTAAATGTAATGACAAGAATGGAGAAGGAAGGGAGACGGCCTAATGTTGCGACATATAATGTGTTGATTAAGGCGTTTTGTGAAAAGAGTAAGCTGAAAGAAGCTAATGAATTTCTTAATATGATGTTGGAGAAGGGTCTGATACCTAATCATATAACATATGATATTGTTAGAGAGAAAATGTTGGAACGCGGATTTGTTCCTGATATAGATGTGCATCTTTATAACAATCCTATTACTTCTTGACCCAAGAAATTGTCTGTTTTAGAGTTGGAGTTATGGAAGATTCGAGTGTGGTTGAAGAATGACGTTGGCCAATTTAAGATTCCACCTGCTTCCAGTCACATTGCTTCGTTACTCTAGCAGATTGATGATGTCATTTTAGTTCCATCTGGAGCAGATGAAACTCAAATATGATGCTGTTGCCCATCAATATGGAATTCAAAGATATCCAAGTACCAGAGTTTCAAGATTCTGCAATATACGGAGGTATTGAGTTGGTTTGAATTAGTATTACAGTATTATATGCACAAAGGGTAAAAAGTTAACTGAAGCGCTCGCTTTTGTCACTTCTCGCTTTAGGGAAAGGCATGTCGCGTTGAGGTCGCTTTCGCCTTTAACTAACTTGGTATTACTATTATCTCTATCATTATCTTCCTATACTGTTTTTTCCATGTAATACATATGCAATTCTCTGTTACGTATACAATATAATCATTTTCATGTGTTCAGTTATCTTTATGTGTAATGTAAATGTAAAGTTGTATTTTCTTATAGTTTTTCTCTCGAAAAACTAACCTGAGGTAGTTTCTTATATAAGTTATATCTGTGTTCTTTGCAAATATATGTTGTTAAAATGATTTTTTTCTTTTTCTGTAATAACTTAGAATTTTGATACATTTGTAAATATTGAATTATTAACCATAGAATAGTCCCTGGATCTGTTTAGAATTTAGTCCAGTAGGCCATAATCAGTCACCTTTTGCAAGGCTAGCAGAGGGCGTATGCCCTGTCTTTGACTCTCTGTGCACCTGTTGGACTCAAAATCACTTGACTAAGTTTGGAGACGGGGAAGAATCTTAGTATTGTCCTACAGTTCACATACAGGGTTAAGTGCTACACAGTATCTGCTTGTGTATTACTTTGTTATTATCTTATGCAAGATCTTTTATTAAATTAACTTTTTTTTTATATAGCTCCTTACTGAATGTTTTTGCTTTTTAGTTCTTATCTATTGGATCAGATTAGCTATCATATTCTCATGTATAGCAATAATGTATTATACAAACAGAATATAAAAAGAGGGATATGGCATTTATTAAGATGCTCTTGCATAATAGTCAATGAATAGATGCAAACTATCATGTATGCCTTCTGAAACATAAAGAAGTGATTTAAGACAGATTTTATGTTGGGCCTTTTGCATGTTACTACTCAAACAGATTATGTATCACTGTCTCGGTGCACTAATGGCATATAATGATTTTGGTGCAGAATAGTACTGGAACAGTGGAACTATTGGAGTGTCATAATCTTTGCATAAATGGATATAGACGTCTTGATAAAAGCATGTATGGAGCTGCGCTGAAACTGGACTAGTCGTGCACTGTACAATGCTTCCTTAAACATTCCGAGGTAATTTAATCCTTGGTGGACGGGTTTTCAATATGTAGTGCATCATAAATATGTAATTTTTGGGACCTGTCTGGAAAATAGAAAAAGAAATGAAAGATGGTGGCAGCAACTAAAATTCTATGGTAAATTTGATTTTGGTGGACTTCTGTAATTTTTTCCATGCAAGTTAAAGCTTAATTTTATCAATTACTGGAGTACCATTTTTATATTAAAATACAGAGTACTTAGCATTTCGATTCATGATAGTTCCCATGAACTTTATACAGTTTTCCTGCTGCATCATTTCCCTTTATTTGTTTGCATCATTGTCGAGATTGCTAAATTTGGATTGACTTATTGCCAATTTCCAACTGTCAGCTTCATCAGTAGACATCAATCTTTTTAAGATTAGTGCAATCCATCACTTACTAAGGCTAATGCTAATGGCAACCATAAATATTGTGGTCACCCATGCTACATCAGCGCCTCATCGGTTTTCTCTCTCCAAGCCTACACCCAACCATAATTTGCTAATAAGGCGACCGCAATCACAACAAAAAACATACCCCACAAAAATGAATAAAAAACACACTCACACACAAAAAAGAGAATGAAAGTTGCGGTTGACTGACAAACCAAAACAATTGAAAGGTTGTGGGGGATTGGTCACTAATTCGGTTGAGCTAGTGGGGATAATGCGGTCACCAATTCGGTTGGGGGTCAACCAACCGATCCATTAGCATTAGCCTAAGCATCTGCCACAATGGTAAGTAAACCAAATAATATTGTTGCAAAGAGAATTAGAAAACGGATTTGGTCCAAAAGCTTGTTACTAAAGTCATGTGATTGACACAGCCTACAGTTTCTTTTTTATTGGATCATCTTGAAGCTGTTTGTTTAGGAAGCTCTATGACTGTAGGGATTTCAAGGGACAGAGCTGCAAAATGTGTTTGGATTGGGTACCCAATAAGGAAGGTTTTGGTCGGTCTGGGTGTAGGTTAGGCTGTCAGACTTTCCTTGTTTGGTCAAACAGGAAAACCATTGTAAGTACAGAACATCTATTAGGTATTCATTTTGGATTCATACATATCGTAAAGAGTCTACAACTTTTAGCCTCGAAAAATCTCGAAGTAGTTCAACATCTTAAGCAGCGTAGAATTTCTTTGAGACCCATCCGTATCGACTAAGCTCAAATATAACAAAGAGTAAGTATAGGTAACACAGCATAGTTTCAAATACTCTCTTAGAAGTAATGTATTGAACAACTGTAAACGTCAGGTAAAACAACCTGCATGATTTATACTAGCTCTAGCATTATTAATAGAATTGATTAAGGGCCCGTTTGGTTTGTTGCTAGGAATGACAATGGGTATCGGATTTGGAATGATGTGGAATGACAATGGGTAAGAAAAAGTGTATCATTACGATTGTTTATGTTTGGTTGATATAATATGGTATGAAAAAGTGTATAGATATTTGATTTTGTAGTGGAAAAAAGAGAGGCCCACGGGAATGGATTTCATAGACACCAAATTGGTGTGTAATGAATCTATGACTATGATAATTACCGGGCCCACAAAACAAAATAAAACAAACACCGACTATGACTTTGAAAGTCATAGTCTCATTCCCATTTATGGGAACCAAACGAGCCCTTAAGATTAAGAAGTTGATACCTTGTTGATGTTTGAAGTAATATTATAAAGTCTGTCTTTTGAAGTGAAAAGACGATAAAAGCTATGTAATGTCCAAAAGGCTAGTTAGCCGCCAAAGTAGTGTAATTGATAAAAGGGGTGATATTCACACCACATTTTTTGATGCATGCATCACAATTTGTGCATTACAGTATTGTACGGTACAAACTGTAATGCACAAATTGTGGTACATGCATCAAAAAATATGGTGTGAGTATCAATTCTCAATTGATAACTGATGTAAAAAAAAAGAGTGATATGCTATGTCTGAAATGAGTCATCACAAACACCTTGTGAAATAAG
Organism: Chrysanthemum seticuspe; assembly: GCA_019973895.1. Classification (NCBI taxonomy): domain Eukaryota; kingdom Viridiplantae; phylum Streptophyta; class Magnoliopsida; order Asterales; family Asteraceae; genus Chrysanthemum; species Chrysanthemum seticuspe. The sequence continues at coordinate 261,651,195 of BPTQ01000007.1, forward strand.
CAGGACTGCAAATACTAATGGTCATATGAACCTAAACTGCATAAGTAGCATGATCATCATGAAAGTCGGTAAAATAAGTAGCATTGCAGAAGTGCAGATAGTCATGGTCAAATGACCCTAAAAACTGCATAAGTAGCATGATCAGCATGCAAGTCGATAAAATGACATGTAGCTAAGTATGAAATAAACAAGTCACGAAACAACAATAATTGAACTCTTAGAAAGTCATTGCGTGTTTTGTTTTCTGAGATTACCAGACATTATACTAGAAAGATGCATGGCAAAATACAAGCCGTAAAAATCCATGGGTGTCCCGGACCCATCTTGGTTTCGTCTATTTCGAAACTATCAGTTTCAACAATGTTTTTGAACGAGGAATATGTTGGCCGAGCGATGCTACCAATTTATTTACGGATGTTGCTTATATTTTCGTAAATGATCCAAACGTTAGAGTATTAAAAGATATTTAAAAGCTCAAAAAATATATAAAAACTCGTATAATCGAAAAATACGAATCATACATCAAAATATAGAAAACAATACCATTCGAGAAATATAATTTTATATATGAAATTAGTAGGTACATACACATAAGAACCTTTACAACCCTTTTACAGAAATATACATAACAACCTCTAAAACTCACGATTTCGCACTAAAAAAAAAAATCAAATTTTCTTTGTCTCTTGCGAGACTCGACTTAGTGGCTCATCTCCTAACACTTAATCTCTTACATAATAGATAACGATGTTAGGTGAACTCGGTTACACTTTTTGTTCGAAACAAGCTAATGTCGTAATAACATTAATATAAATTATCACTATTATTCATAAACTATTCAGTAAATAATGTTACAATTAGTATTGTATTAAAATTTTTAAATAGCACAATAACATAATTAGTGAATTTAATTAAATTTCTAATTTTAAGTATAAACATTTGTTAGGCGACAAATTAATTTTTTAAGTTTTTTGTGAGGCAAACATTGTTTAATGAACAATTATTTTGTTAATTTTGGCTAATTATTGAAATTTTAAATACATTAAAGAAAGATTCACCAACACAATGTTACATATGCTGCAATGATCATCCCCGTATTTAGCAAGCTAGGAGTCATGGGTTTAACCGAGGAATTTTCATTTGCTTACCTTTATTTTGATACTTATTAATGGACAAATTTCCACCTTCCATCTATTTTGATCTAATGGTGGGGATTAACCTAAGATTTAATATACTTAACTTTAATTCTCCCAACTATATAAAGCATTTTTTTTTTATTTGCTTCATATTTTTCACACAATTACTGTGTGTTTTCCTCCCAACCTGCTCTCATCATTTCTCTCCAAAAGTAGTTATTCCAATCAACTATTACCGTTTCATCATCACCAGTTGGATCACCATCACCATCACCATTCCAATCACCATCACCATTCCGATCATCATCTCATCATCACCTCCCGATCATATCATCCTTTTTTTATGTCTTCTTTTGATTTGAATGAACCGTTTGTTTCAGAAGCTGATTTGATTGATGTTGTTGCGGTTGATAATGTTGTTGATCGGTTGTTAATTATGTGGATCAAGTTGTTAACATTCCTTCTTAAGTGTTTGATGAAATGTGTGAGTGAAAAATGTTTGATAATCTTGTTATCTGCTCATGTAATTCTGCTTATTAATTAAGTTGTTAGTTGAATTTTTGTTTTTAACTGCATTTGAATGCTGTTTTTATGTCTGATTGTTGTTTTGAATCTGTTATGTATCGTACGTATAATATCACCAACGATATTTGAAGTTGAACTGTATATGTGTATTATCACTAGTAATATTTGTATTATCACTTGTGAAATTTTGTTTATTAGATACTTTTAGTTTATGCTTTAGATTGTGAGTAGCATTAGGTTTTAGTATGATATCATTTTGGGATGGGTGAATTGATGGAAATTTGATGCATGGAAGGTGTTTGACAAAATGCCTAAGAGAGGGATGCACAAGTTGAGAAGCAATCACATGTTCCTGTTTGTCCATCATTTCATATATAACCAAATCAAAAATATTTATTTGAATAAACAAGCTTTAGGGAATTAATCAAAGTGCACTATTGGTTGGGTCCAAACCGTCAAGTTTATTACACAAGTCAACCACTTGTGAATGGTTAACCGTAATAAAATTGAAACAGCTCAGAAACCAATGCAATTAAGTCCAGAGGAGTATAGTGTTTCCCTGGGTCGTTAAGTCCCAACGAGGTGTGAAAACTGAAATACAACGAATTTGTGATCGGGTGAATATTGAACAGGAAAAGGTGATGATTGATTACACTAAGGAAATTAAATCTAATAAAGACTTTGAAGTCATTTTAATTCTATATTTAAAATCGATTAACGTTTAAAACCTAAAACGTACGTTTAAATAAAATACTACGTAACGTACGAAATAAAACGTAAAAATAAAGAAGTAAAATACCTACGGATATGGAAAATAAATTTTTACAATCCTTAAGAAACAATTAAACGATGCTAATTTACATCCTAGGGTGTTAAAATGCAAAAACGCGAGAAACCGGGAAAACACCGAGCCCCGAAAGTGAAAATTATGCAATTTAAATCCTACGAATTCGAAACTAATTTTCCTACGTTCTAAACGACTAAAAATAATTTTAGAAAAAAGCTGGGAATTTTTTCGACTTTTAAAATAATTATTACGAATTAAAAACTAAATAACACTAATTAAATGATTAAAAATATTAAACTAATTTATAAAAATGTGCAAAAATCCCAGAAATTACTTTACAGTAAGGGGGACCTAAGAAAAATGGAATGGGGTCAACAGCTTATACGGATAAGCTATTAAAAATAAGCTAAAACTAATAAGCTTGAACTAGCAAGTGTTGTTAAATACTAAATGTTGCAAAGTTTAACCAAGAGAAGTCCCAAGGGCGTTGGTCTTACAGGTACACACTATCATCCTCAAAGCGTGGGAGGTCTCAGGTTCGAACCTGCCTCCCACCCTTTTTGCTCTTTTATTTTATTTTTTTTGGAAATTTTCTTTTTGGTACTTGAACATGACTTAAAAGTAAGACTTCTTTGTGAAAACTTTTTCCTAGAAACTTTCTCAATAAACTGTTATTACAGCTTATTGAACTCGATTTGACAAAAACAAGCCAAACACTCTTTTTGGTGACTGATGAGCACAAATAAGCAGCCTTAAGCACACACGAAGTACAATAAGCAGTTGAAAATACGTGACAAACAAGATGTGATGTTAAGCAAACTAAAGCACACAAGGTTAAGCTACAAATAAGCAAGTTCCGAGGGGAGATCAGTTGGCATAAATTATACTAGGGGATCCTTAAAATGAAAAAAATGAAAATAAGCAATGAAAAAACTTAAATAAGCTCCTAATAAGCAGAAATAAGCTAATCCTATGCTAGCTATACTGAGTGGCAACTAAAAACCTAAATAAGCTGAATGAATAATCTAATTAGTACTAGAACAAAATGGGACTTAGCTGCTGTGGGACTGCAGCCAATCAGCTTCCAAAGGGCACTTTTTTGAGCTTATTCTGAATAAGCTGGAGAAGTAGACACCCTCTGGGCTTCTGGATAGTTGGAGTCCACCTAGCTGGCTCACTTTTGCCCCCAAATATATCTCCTGAATAAGCTGACTCAGCTTATAAATAAGCTGTATAAGAGTAGAGAAAACTGTGCACAGGATAGTTAGTTAGCCTATTGACCCACTTTAACCCATAAGCAGACCTAGTAAACGATTTTTTTGAATTTTTTCCTAAAGAGGGAAGTAAGACCAACTGATGAAAATGCATTTTTTAATTTTTACACATTTTCTAACACCATTAATGGTTGTTTTTAACAGATTTAAAAAAAAACAAGTTAATTTCAATAAACAGACTTGGAACTTGAAAACTATGCTTGGTAAGGTTCTAAAAACATATTTTAAGACTAAATGACTTAATTCTAACACCTAAGACTGATTTAATGCAGAAATACAAATCTAAACCAAACACTCCTTAAGAAGCATGAAAATGTAATTCTACTCCTAGTTTAGGATAAAATTAGACAAGAACTGATTAGAACTTAATAATAAAACAGTAACTAATACTAGAATCAGAGTTCAACCCACAACTCAGTTTACCAATCCAATATGACCCTCTTTGACTTTCGTTGACTTTTTCCAAAATTTAGAGAGAGTGAGACAGAACTAAGAATAAGCTCAGCATAAGCTATTGTTAAGCTTATCTGAGCTTATAAACCAATAATAATCACAAGTATTCCAACAGAATTTAAGAATCACTTAAAAGTAAAATGACCTTTATTAAGAAAATGGAAGGATTACAAAGCTTAACATATGAACTAACAACTGAAAATAACTTTCATTAAAAATTAAAGGTTACAATGAAATTAAAATGGAGATAGAACTAAGGAGTCTAGACTGGAAAATAAAAAAAATTAAGACTGCCTTATACTTTGGCATACAAGAGACTATTTATACTACAACTAAACGTCTTCATCTCTCTTGTGTGTCTTCTCTTTCTTGACTGAGAGTGATGGGTTGGTGATGGGTTCCTGGTGTTGCAGGGATTGAGTGTGCAGGTTGTTTGGGGAAGAGGGAAAGCAGGAAAACAGGGAAAGGGGTTGAGTGTGGCAGGTTTATAGCATGGGCTTAAGTTTGGATCCAGTTGGGTTTGTTTATTAATAACACAAGGACCAAAATTGCAATTCCACCAAAAACCAAGGGACCGAAACTGTAATTATCCAATATTCATCATAGAGACCAATTATGACAAGTTTGAATTACCAAAGGACTAAAAATGTTAATTTTTCAATTTAAAATGTCCAGGGGTAAATTCTGTCAATCTTTAAAATTCCAAGGACTCAAGTTGTCATTTTGCAAAACTAGACTTTATAAGGTTAAATTTGATAACTTAAAAATTCCTGAGGGCCTTTTATGAAAAATTACATGTTTTGAATACCCAGGGACTAGATTTTGACAATTATTGCATAAAATACAGTCTAAATATTTTTTCTGTCTTTTTGAGACTTTTCAAAGTGTTTTTGACTGTTTTTGCAGTGTAGAAAGAACAAAAATGATGAGTATTTAGACACTCATCAACTATAGTTATTGTAAATGAGTAATCATATCCTATGTTGCATTAGTTGATGCTTATTTTCATTTTTTTGAATGGCGTTCTTTTGAATTATTTTAGTGCGTTTTGTATTTTGCTTTCTCATCACTATACATCTGAGGTGATGCAAATTTCATGTATTGTTCGATAATTGCGTAGTGACCTAGAGCTTAAGCCACAAGGATTGCTTACCTTAACAATCGTGGAGGCAAATAATTTGAAAAACATGGAAATGATTGGGAAGTCTGATCCTTATGTGATAGCATATATTTGGCCACTTGAAAAGTTCAAAAGAAAGTTTGTTGATTACAACTTAAACCCTGTTTGGAATCATGTAATTCGGTTAATTGCAGAAGATAAGAAGACCCAGTGTTTTGTACTTTAGGTTACGCTTTTCTCCTTTTTTCTTTTGTGTATTGCTGGTTTCTCAGTTGTATCATATAACAACCCGCAAATTTTCAGATTATTATAATACTATTTATTTAATCAGAAAATGCAAATCGGTTATTTTCCGACAGTTATTGATATTTTAAAACTCAAAAATGAAAAGTTATCTCGCATTTACTGAAAAATGAGCTCGCATGTTTACCGACACTCAATCAATTATGGCTAAAGTCAAATAAATATTTTTCTGAGTTAGAATTAATACTTTTATTTTTACTTTTATAAAAACATGCTCAAAATTTGCATATCACATTTTGTCAAAACGTCAAACCAGAACACGGCGACACACATTTAAGCTCAACCGGGACACGAAATACATGACGAAAAATCAAAAATTATCTTTCTCCTCTAGAGCTTAGTATTGCCGCCCATTTTACAACTCATGGTGTCACATGAGTACATAAAACCATGTGTTGAGGATTACTTTAACCTTTATTATTTGGATAATACCATACATTGATCCAACACCTCATTACACACAAGTCACTTGGACCAAAAGCCTTCCTCTTTTTCAGCCTATACATCCATCGAGAAAACACACATCTTTTCTACTTTTCAAACCATTTCAAAAATATCAAAGAGATCACATGATGCCTTATGTTAATGTGAAAAGTTTCTTTACATCTTATTAAATGGGTATTAGAACTTAAAGCAAACAACATGCTATTAACCAATGTCTTTTTGGGCCATGCAAGATCTCATTTTCTGCTTATAACCGAATGTCACCAAATCACACATTCACTTCAAAATTTCCATTCAAATTTTCACTAAAAACTAGTACTATTTGCTTAAGTGGTGCTTGGGAAATTTGGCTAAGCTTTGGTGCTAATTTTGGGTAAAGCTTGGAAGCTTTGGAGTTTGGCTTCGTTTCTCGTTCGTCCCTCGTTCGCGTTTCCACTTCGTTTTCCCACCACCACAGTTGGTGTAGTAAGTTTTCCTCGAACCATTCCTTTTCATTCACATGCGTATGCATGCACAAATAATATGACCTTGTTATGTTTAATAACTTGTGTGGCACTCTTAAAACTCGTAAGATCCTTTGATTTGTAAAAACGATACTCACTTGCACATATGGTGAAGTAAAATGAGATTTCGAATCTTGAACAACTTGTGAAAACGAATAAGATGCGTAAGGATTCAGTTTTTAAACTCAAAGTGATATGCAAAACTAAACATAAGCGTTGGCTCTTCTTTTAGACAAAATTACGTAACAACATAATCGTACCTTTTTACCTTAAGCTTAACTCGTTTTGTTTCATGTTCGGCTCGTTGGGCCACTCTTGAACCGAGAAGCCCATAAGGGGTCTCGGGTGTACTTGTTCGAGCTTCTACGCCTCCTTGAGTCGAGTACTTATTAAAGAAATGAGTTAATACTTACATGCAAACATGAAGTCTGTTAAGAAAAATGAAACACAAAATACAAATGCAAGCCACGACCTCAGTGAGGTTCTTTTTAAAACAAATCATAACAGCGAACAAAACGTTACATATGTATGTGTAGCAATCATAACACCAACGGACTTGTACTCCACTGGTTAAGTCCTTCCCTCTTCCCCCAACTGGCCCAGGTTCGAGTCCTGTGTTGGTCAGTTTTGCTGTTTTATTTTTCTTTGGTTATTTTACAACTTTCGCATCTTGGCAACTTTGGCCCCTCAACTCCAAGCAACTTATCAGTTTTCTTAGAATCTTTATAAACTTCGAAAATTATACTATTTTGAAAAGTCACCCATCATTTTCTAAAAACTTTTATTAATTTTGGAAACTTATATTAATCTTTACAATATCAACCCCTCAAGTTTGATACTTGACACTTTTCAACCTAAAACTTTTATAAGTTTTATAAACTTATATGTTTTACACTTTTCGTCTAAATAAACATATTTAGAACATATTTCTATTTGACGACCACATCCGCGTAAATTATAAATATTATACTTTCCAAATATATTATTTTTCCATGACTTCGATAAATATATATCACATATATATTTATAAACTCGAAACCCAAACGAATCTAATAAAAACTTATCGGTTTATATTTATTTATCATTCGTTAATACTTGACCCAATATTCGAGTCAACTCTTATACGAAAGTTTCGTATACATCATTCCTCCATTTATTCCAAGAGCCAATACTTATAAACATTAATAAACTATTTTTCAAGCTTAAACGATGCCACACAAGCAAAAACAACAACACCAACATTATAAAACATATAGAGTTTCATTAAACTTTATCGGGTCTTAAACATGAATAAAGACTAAGCTGTCGTACTAATCTAGGTTGCGCGTCGGAGCCACTCACTACCACTATTTGAATTGTTCATTTCATGATTCTAATTGCTAAGGTGAGTTCATAGCCCCACTTTTACTCTTTTAACTGTTTTATAAACTCTTTGGGGGAGATACATGCTAAAAACTAGAACACAAGTCTTTTCTTAAAATGTACGCTTGCCTGATTATTATTATTATAGCCTAAGTTGCCAGCCAAAAGTCCCCTTCATCATGAACCATTAATCACTTGCGAGTGAACGCAAATATTGTGGATAGTACTATGGGAATTGAAGACCCCGACTCGGTTATCGAAAATAACCGGGGTGCACCATATTTGATTATCTCTATGTAATTGGCTATTACATCTGGGGGGCAATTTTATTACTTACACCAGTAATTAGGTGTATGCAGTTAGTATTGGTATCATGAGCTTAGTGCATAATAATCTCTGTTTTTCTATGGTAATTGTCTTCGAAGCAATTATCATCTTTAACTTGTGTTCAACCATTTACTAAACCTATGAATATCACTCAACATTTTTGTTGATCTTTTTAAGCATGTTTATCTCAGGTATTAAAAAGGCGATAGCTAACTTTGGAGGCGTTTGGGCATTGACATGGCATGGTCATAGATGACTATGATTTACGTATGGGGACCACATTTTATTAATGGGCCATTTTTCCGCAACAATTCAACTTTTGTAAACTTCGTTTTACCGCAATAAATGAAATCTTTTAAGAAAAATCTATATTTTTCACTTTGTGTTTTGATCCAATCGAGTAGCATCCCAAAAACCTTTTCTTCCGCTGCAAACCATTTTTGGGGGGTGTTACATATCACAGGTGATATTAAATGTGATATCACAAGTGTGTCAGCTTTCTTTTATTTTGTTGAATCAGTTGTGGTACAGGAGGATCTTATGATATCACAGGCGATATCAAAGTTGTTTGAGCTTCTTCAATTTATTTTGTGAAGCTGTTGTGCTTTTTTGAACCACAGTTGCAGTTGTTGTTGATTCTTTCGTTTGATGGAGCCGGTTTTTTGTAAATTGCAATCACAAATAGTTTGGTGATATCGTCTCTTTTTATGCCACATACAAAATAAACAAGTATGCTTTTTAATTTGTAATATCTCCTGTGAGATTTCATTATTTTTTTTACATTTTGTATATATTATCAACTGAGATATTTCTCTTCTCAGGTACATGATGGTTTTTGTGCCTTTTACTGCAATTGACAATAACAGGAGATGTGTTACTGTTGGTTCTGGTCTGCTTAAGAACGAAACTACTGAATCTTGTGTATGGTTACTCCAAGCATTCAAGAAAGCTTTTGTGCGTTATCCGAATATCATTGTAACTGGTCAAGATGGTGCTATGCGAAAAGCAATTGCAGCTGAGCTTCCTGGTTTCAAGCCCCGTCTTTGTCATAAATTAGAAGTTATGTATCTCTTGCGATAAATAGTTGGAATTAATTTTTATGATGTCTTTGTGAGTTTATGAAATATTTTGTCATTTTATCACTTGTGATAAAGCATGATATTGATGAAATGTTTACATCATTTTATGTGTTTACTAGTTTTTACTTGTTTCTGACATGTATCACATGTGATATTATTCTTTAATTGATATATATGTTGATATTTTTTTTGCCGAATCGTTATGTTACTCAAAAGCAATGCTTATTACTCCTATTCTTGTTTGATTTTGAGAATATGTCATGTTTTTATTTTCATAGTTTTCTTCCTGAAGTCAACGGTATTTTTAACTGACTTTTCATTAAAATCACTTGTGATACTCTAATAAAATTACCAAAAGAAGGTTATATTCAGATAAACCAAAAGCATTGTTTACAACTAAATAGAAATTACCATTGTTTACAATTTAAGTAGCAAGAGAAAATTACAATTTAAGTAGCAAAAGAAAATTACTAATTGATGCTTTTGTCTTTTTATTTTCTACAACTTTCTTCTTGCCAGCTTTATGAGCAACCCCTCCTTTTGTCTTCTTTCCCACTTCATTCTTTTTAGTTTGCAACTTCTTCTTCTTCTTCATTCCTCTTCTTCTTTTTCTGCAACTGTCTTTGCTTTCTTACATGCAGTCTCTGTTGTCAGTTCAACAGTTACTATTGGTGGTGTTGGTGGTTGTAGATCCTGTTATATCACAGGTGATATCACATATGTTTCTTTCAACATTTTTTGGTGGTGTATTTGTTTCTGTTTTTGTTCTTCGTGTTTTCTAAGCTTAAATGTCTAGCAGCGGATTTTGTTAATTTGCTTGGTCTTGTTAGTGTTGTCGGTGACGATGTTGTTTCTTTGTTCACTTCTTCAGTTTGACTTGGTTGTTTTTTCGCGAAGGTCTTTTTCCTTTCATCTTCAACCCCTGAATTTTTGCTTCTTGATAGTTCTCAGTTTTATATTCAAATCTACATAAAATATATACCATGTTAGTGTATGAATAGTTCATTGTTTTTTAATATCATACGTGATATATAAAATGAATAAGTATACGTCATCAAATATCATAGGTGATATACTACCAACAAGCAATCATTACAGTTGTTGTATCATATGTGATATACTACCAATAAGCAATCATTACAACTGTTGTATCACAGGTGATATACTACAAATAAGCAATCATTGCAACTGTTGTATATACTAACAATAAGCAATCATTGGAACTGTTGTATCATAGGTGATATGCTATCAACTAATACTAGATTCAAATACCGCTTTTAAACATATCGAAGCATGCCCAATCTATCTATTATGCACATATATCTACCACAAATCTAACAAAAGCATGTTACAGTCACAATATTTATTTTAGCCTGTTAAGTCTCTCATATTATCACAATAATCATCTAACTTTCACAACAATCCCTCAATAAACTACTAAAATCTACAAAAACAGCAAAGTGTTCATACACATTCTACTGAATGTGTATGTATCACTGGTGATATAACACATAAGCTAAATGTTAGATCAAGTACGCCACATACATTCAGGGTTTTATTACAGTTAATTCTTCTAAAGGAGACATGCTTATATGTTACAATATACCTTTACTTTTATGAATCTCTAGAGATGGATTCAAAAATTTGATTGACGACAGAACTGCATTTACTCACAGTAAATAGTATATCAATCAAAACTTTTAGCAAAAAAAGTTTAACTATGATTACAAAACAATAACAATAAAATATCAAAAGTGATACTATACATGACATATAATAAATCTTAACAAGTAAACAAAAAAACCTATCAAATAAACAAAATATCTCTAGTGATAATACATATATACAGTTCAACTTCAAATATCACTGGTGATACTACACGTATGATACTTTTCACTCACATATTTCATCAAACACTTGGTGTGCATCCATGTATACAAAGTGTTTTACTCAGAAACTCAACAAAATGTAAACACTAAAAAACGCAACCAAAAGCATGTCACAATCACAATAAAAATCACACCAAAACAAATTCATTTTTCAGTATATATTAATAAACAACTAAAATCAATAAAAAAGCAAAAAAAATCTTCATAAACATTATAAAAAACATAAATATAAGAATAAAATCACAACAAATAGTTAATAAATAACAAAATAATGAATCGGAAGCGTCGTACCATGTTTTTTTCCCCGGATCTGGTTCTGATTGCCTTGATTTGTTCATTTTTATGTGTTTTCTTTGATTTTAACGGTTAAAATCGGATGATTTGTTATGTTTTTGTTTTATTTTGAAGTTTTCATTTAGAGAGAGAAAGTGATTGTGAATTGTGATTCTGGAAAGTGATCAGTTTGGGGGTGGGGTTGGGTGGGGTAAGTTTGCAGAAGTTACATAAATGATCCCTCCAGGTATTTTATTCTTAAAAACTGTTTTTTTAATCGGACGGTCCACAATTGTCCATTGGTATGCAACAACTTAAAGGTATGTAAAATAAAGTGTCTCGGGTTTAACCCTCAAGTATTAGGTCGCGTTTGGTTGAAGAAAAATTTATTTTATTTTTCTCTCTCTAGTTTTGTAAAAATTTAAAAATACAATTTGTCTTCACAAGCACTTGAGAATATAATTAACACCTATAGTCATTGTTTGTATTTTTTATATTGTATTTTGAAGAAGGGAAAAGATGGATATGGGTTACAACGGAAAACAACGAAAAAAATTTATTTTGTAATTTTCTTTGTTAAGATAGAAAATATAAGATTTTTGTTTTGTGGAGAATATTTTGGAAATAAAGCAATTTGAACGCGATTTCTATTTTCTCTTTGTTTTGTACAAAACATTTTATCAGTGGTGGTAATTAGCATGTGCAAGTGGGCAGCCGCACATGGTCACCATTTGTGAGGGGCCTCTGAATTAGTATATGTCTATTAGTATATATACATGTCTACGTATATTTATACATGTCTAACTTGAATTTTTATTTCCCTTTTTAAGTACTATGTGAAGGGTCTCCGATTTAGTATATGTCGATTAGTATTTATAGCTGTCTATGTATATTATGTTTTGAATTTTCTATAATAGTTAACTTTTTCATGATTTACGGGCATCGGGTCACCAAATCAATAGGACGACCCTGCATTTTATTGAAAACATAGCTGTTTTCCCTTAACTAAACGTAACCTACACATTTTGTTCTATCTTGGTCACTCTACAAGTATGGAAGATCGATCTGCAATAAAACAGGGTTATGATGTACCTCGGTTTCAAGCATGTCGTTACTCACTACAAGATAATAGACTTTTAGTGACAACAGTTTAATGATACAAAAAAGCGTCATTAAATATAACCTTTAGTGACATTTTTTACAAGGGAGTTGTTATTTACACCACAAATATTGATGTGAACACCATAATATGACACCTCTATTGCATATAGTACAATGTAGTATGTGTATAATTGCGGTGTCTCCATCAATTAAAATGGTGTAAATATCAACTCCCAAATTAAAAAGTGCGAGCAAAAGCAATTTTGAGATTTAATGAGACTATTTATAAAAAAAAATGTGTTACAAAAGTCAAAATCTTTGAACTTACATTTTTTTTTGTCATTATAAATACATTTTTACTTGACTTTTATCTACACTTTTTTAAATGTGGGAGAAGCACATAATTTTTTAGTGACACTACTTTAATACTTTTAGTGACACTTTTTGACTTTTTGTAGCATTTTTTTTACTTTTGATGACACGTCATTCGTGACCGCTACTCACAATCTGTATCCAGCGTGGCATGCCTCGTCATTTTTTGATCCCGCTGGATTACAAAGACTGTGTTGGACTCGGACAACAACAGACTTGTAGATAGAGGTGGCAAAATGGTTGGATTGGGTTGGGTTGGGTCATGGGTCTTAGATGGGTATAGGTCTATATAGATATGGGTCTAGATGGGTTTCTTGGAAGGATGGGTCTAGATGGGTATGGGTCTAAATGGGTATGAGTCGGGTCGAGTCGGGTTTTTTTTTTGCTTTTGCTAGTTTTTTTTGTTTCATCATGGAACATAATAATTAATTACTGTAAACAACGACAAAAAGTATTCAATATTCATTTTTACGTATTTTTCATCTGTATTTTTACGTTTTTATATGTTCGCATCCGTTTTAATCCGTTTTTGTCGGGTTTCATCTGTTTTTTACGTTTTTATACGTTTTCGTCCGTTTTTATACGATTTCGTCTGTTTTTATACGTTTTCATCTGTTTTTATAAGTTTTCATCTAATTTTATACGTTTTCATATGTTTTTATAGGTTTTCATCTATTTTTATACGTTTTCATCAGTTTTTATACCTTTTTGTCAGTTTAATACGTTTTTGTCCATTTTTACACGTTTTCATCCGTTTTTATACGTTTTCGTTAGTTTTATACGTTTTCGCCCGTTTTTTTATGTTTTTGTCCCTTTTAATACGATTTCATTTGTTTTTTTACGTTTTCGTCCATTTTTATACGTTTTCATATGTTTTTATATGTTTTCGTCCGTTTTTTTACGTTTTCATCATTTTTTATACGTTTTCGTTAGTTTTTATACGTTTTCGTCAGATTTCATACGTTTTTATACATTTTCGTCAGTTTTTATACGTTTTCATCTGTTTTTAAACGTTTTCGTCTGTTTTTTACTATTTTGTCAGTTTTAATACATTTTCGTCCGTTTCAACACGTTTTAATCCGTTTTTATATGTTCTCATCAGTTTTTATTTGTTTTCGTCCGTTTTCATCCGTTTATTTACGTCTTCGTCTATTTTTTATTCGTTTCGTCCGTTTTTATACGTTTTCATCCATTTTTAGCCGTTTTCGTTTGTTTTTTTACGTTTTTGTCCGTTTTTATACGTTTTCGTCCGTTTTTATACACTTTCATCCGTTTTCATCCATTTATGGACGTTTTCATTTGTTTTTTAAGTTGTTAGTCATTTTCGTCCATTTTTTTTACGTTTTTGTCCGTTTTAATACGTTTTCGTCCGTTTTTTTATGTTTTCTTCTGTTTTTTTACGTTTTCGTCTGTTTTTATATGTTATCATCCGTTTTTGGCCGTTTTTATACGTTTTTGTCCGTTTTAATACGTCTTCGTTCGTTTTCTTACATTTTCGTCGGTTTTCATCTTCGAATATGTAAAAAATAGATGAAAACGTGTAAAAACGGACGAAAACGTAAAAAATGAACGAAAACATATTAAAACGAACGAAAACATAACAAAATGGACGAAAACGTGTAAAAACGGTCAAAAACGTAAAAGAAATGGACATAAACGTGTAAAAACGGACAAAAACGTAAAAGAAATGGACATAAACGTGTAAAAACGGACAAAAACGTAAACAAAACTGACGGAAACGTGTAAAAACAGATAAAAACATAAAATACCGGACGAAAACGTGTAAAACGGAAAAAACGTAAAAAAAACCGGACGAAAACATGCAAAAACGGACAAAAACGTAAAAAAATGTTAAAAAATGGACGAAAACGTAAAAAAACAGATGAAAACGTGTAAAAACAGACAAAAACGTAAAAAATGGATGAAAACGTGTAAAAATAGATAAAACATAAAAACCGGACGAAAACGTGTAAAACGGACAAAAACGTAAAAAACCCTGACGAAAACATGCAAAAACGGACAAAAACTTAAAAAAAACCCGTTCCATAATGGACGAAAACGTAAAAAAACAGACGAAAACGTGTAAAAACGGACAAAAACGTAAAAAAGCGGACGAAAACGTGAAAAAACGGGTGAAAACGTAAAAAACGGACGAAAACGGGAAAAACGAAAAAAACTGAGGAAAACGTGTAAAAACGGACAAAAACTTAAAAAACAGACGAAAACGTGTAAAACGGATAAAAACATAAAAAAAACCCGGATGAAAACGTGTAAAACGGACAAAAACGTAAAAAACGTGCAAAAACGTAAAAAAGGCAAAAAACAGACGAAAACATAAAAAAAATAGACGAAAACGTGTAAAAACGGAAAAAAAACGTAAAAAAGCGGTTGAAAATGTGAAAAAAAGGGCGTAAACGAAAATTTTTTGAAAACGGACAAAAACGTGAAAAAACGGACGAAAACGTGTAAAAACGGTCAAAACATAAAAACGGACAGAAACGTATAAAAACGAACAAAAACGGATAAAAACGTAATAAAACGGATGAAAAAATGTATAAAAATGGACGAAAATGATAAAAATGTATGGAAACGTAAGAAAACGTATAAAAATAGACTGTGAGTGATTTTTATTATTTTAGTTTACAACCAACTTAAACCATGTGGATTTTATATTAGACCTATGTGGGTATATTATTAGACCCAACTAGACCCATCAATATTGATTAATTAAAATCAATTAAACCCATATAGACCTATCTATTAAAATAAACTAAACCCATTTAGACCCATCTTATTAAAAAAGTTTACCCAACTAGACCCAAATTTAACCATTGGGTCTTAAATTGCCTCCTCTACTTGTAGACATGTCAAGATGCTGAGAGATTAAATCACGATCAGACAGGTTGGAAGTCTACAAAAGTTGTGTTTTTTTTATGCAACGGTGAATATATATTATCTCAAAAACAACATACATGAAACGCATCCAAATCATTTGAAAGTGACATACCACATCAACTGAAATTGGAGCTAAACCAAACATACAACAAGCTATTCAACGACCGACCTAGTAGCACCAAACATACACATACAAACAATGACCAATTCACCAAATCACTTCAACATTCATTCTTGAAAATTCCCTAGAAAAGGACACTAAGTTTTCCATTTAGCTTCCCATCCTTCCTCGTAGATCATAAACATTCTGAGTGGCCATATCTTTGTTTCCTCAATAGTAGGTATCTTTTTATTGTTAACAAGCTTATCAACAAGAATTTGCTCCTTCTGCCAAAGTAGAATTAAATCAGGCTTTCTCTTGTACTCTTCAATCAATGCAACATATTGGTTTTGTGAAGTAGGAATGGGAGGGAATTCAACATTATATTCTTCTCTTATATTTCTTATACCATCTTTCACAATTGATTCATTAGTTTCTTGCAGGACTGCGTATTTGTTGGCAGTAGTCTTGATCTCAGGTAACAAAGATTGTTGTACATTCCAGGCTTTCTTAGGAGAATCTAGTGTTTTCTTTATAGTGTTCTGTGCTGTGTCAACCTTGTTTGTTTGCTGAGAATCAAGTTTTGTATTGTCCTTAGTAACTGCTTGATTATTACCCTCTTTGTTAACTGCTTTTGGTATGTAGGCATACTTATTCTTCACTTCCCCTCTGTTTGCATTCATATCCACATTGTTCTGCCCATTTTCCTTGTTGTGATTCCCATCTCCTTTTGTACTATTTCTTTTACCTTTCACAGTTTCATACCCACTATCATCCTTATTATCACTTTTCCTTTCACCATTATTCTTTGCTAAGCCACATTGTTCGTTACTATGTCCAAAAACTTTACATTTGTTGCAGGTTGGTGTCTTCCAGTCATACAAAACATTCACAGTTTTTTCAGCAACTTTTTTCTTGTCTTTATCACAATACTGAATAACTATGCAGTCCTGTAAACCTTTCTTAGCATCAACCTCAATTAACACCCTTGCATAGCCCATCCTTCCAATTCCTTGATTACACATTTTGGTAGTCATGGCATCCATAATAATTGGTTTACCCAATCTACTAGCCAATGCACTTAGACCATTAGTACTCCATGCCTCTAATGGGATATTCAACATTTTGACCCAAACAGGAATTACATCAGGTTCTACCTTATTTAAATCAACACTTATGTCCCATTTCTGTACCACCATTGGCTTGTTGTTCACATTCCAGACTCCATTCTCAATTACAGTCTGCAATCCTTGCTCATTATCGAACTTGAACACATAAGTGCCATTGCCAATATACTGTAAACTCTTAAGGCCATATTGATAACGCTACACGCGTCGTTAGGGGTCAAAGGAACTTCCTTTTCTTCGAGCAAGTTTTATAACACCCTAGGCAGTGAACCTAATCGTTGTAGTGTAGTATTAGGGTAAGCCACGGGTATTGATATCGTTCTCTAGGGGAATAGGAATGCTAGTGAGAAGTTACTACGCTAAGGTTGGGGTTGAGGAAGATTATTTTTTTATCTTTTTATGTTTTTTAGGAATTAGAAAGGTACGAATCTCGGGGTTTGGATTTGGGGGTTGGTATTTCTACCGATTACTCTACTTATCTAATTATCTAATCTAAGGTGTATGTAGTCTATGTCTAATTATTGTATGCTCGTATGATAGTTTAAAGATGGGTTTACTTAGGTTTTATTACTCCTTAATTATCTCCTATTGATGGTTGAATTGTCACGTCCTTATTCTTAATCGCGTTGTGTGTCTAAAGTCGTAGGGTACGCGTTTATCCCTAACTCTTTGAAACTACCAAAGGGTCTCGTCTACAAAATCTCTAGGAATTATAAACTCTAACTCTAAGGTACTCTTTGGATGGTTTAGCCTACAACTACTCTAGGTGTTATAGTCTAAGATTCACAAAGATTAATCAAGCATTAACTACACAACGAATGACCTATCGCATTACTAGATCATTAACAATTAAGATAAGAGACAACCAATCAATATTTAATAATTAAGTTTCATATTCCCTAAGCAAACACAAAAGTAAATTAGCCGGACATGGAGAATATGCAAGCATACACACAAGTAATTGAAGACATAATTGAATTAATGAAGTAAAACACTTATCTTGATGTAAGATAGGGTTTGGAACCCTAAAATACTGTACAAGACAGCCTTGGTTCGGTTTAGGTTTTTACTCCAAAAGACTACACACTGAAAACTGAAAAATTCGGATTCTATATATAAGATTACATTCGCGACGGCGTCACCCTATGAATTGTGACGCCGTCGGGTCGCCGTCATTAGGGTTTCGTCTTGGCCACGTTAGTCTTGCGACGGCGTCACCTTATGCTTGTGACGCCGTCCTCTTCAGCCTCTGACACCGTCTGGATCAAATCTAGGCCGTCTGAGTGCGACGACCTACTCTTTTCAAGCCTGACATCGTCACTTGAAAATAAGCAATTTGGCTACTGTATCGTCACAACATGTGCTCCGACGGCGTCGCAGGTAACACCTGACGCCGTCCCCTTGTATTTCAGCAGTCTGAGTAGCTCGATTCTTGACTTTGGCCATTTTCTTCGTATATCCGCGCCTTTTCGTCCAAATAAGTGCCATTCCAGCAATTTGCCTTCGAGAGACCTAAAAAGTGAAAATGAACGATATTAAGTAATAACGGATAAAAAAGTGATCAAATAAAGGCTTAAACGACCCCTCAAAAAGGTACATTTTAAAACCTTATCAAATATCCCTACACTTGGTATTTGCTTGTCCTCAAGCAAATGTGCTTTTAGCCAATTAATTTTTAAGTTAGGGGTTATGAAGCATTAGTTTAGAACAATCCACAACACATATAAGCCCCGCAAAAGTCATAACAAGCACGGAAATTACATACTAGCACCTCACATGGGGTGTTTGGATACTCACATCTCTCGGGTGTATATGAAATATAACAAGTTGGAAATGGAAGATAAACACTCATTAACCGGTCCTAGTACATAGATTACCATAGGCTTGAGAATAGATCAAACCTCCATTGCTTTGGCGTAAGCACCTAGGAAAGACTATCAAAGAGGTCTTTTAAAGGGTTGTAATGTTAGGCTTACGGTAGGGAAACAAAGGGTTTGGTGGGATAGGCTATTTAGTGGTGGCAAGTCAAAAATCTCTATGTTACAAGCATACGAAGAATGGCGTTGCTAAGCCAAGACTCGACACTCTAAATTCTAGATAACTGAAACACACAAACATAAATTAAAGGATAGATGTAGGATGGTAGCCCGTATATTTTTTTTTTCATACACTTTTACTCTACCATCCTCTACGATAACATCAAAATGATAGGGATTTAAGGCACATCCCTACACTTGAGTTTTTATTACTCTAACACTAATTTGACCTGTATTGAAAAGATCAAAACACTTGGAGAACATTATTATGCATATAAAGGGAATTTGAATTCGTTCCCTTCCCGTCATCTCATAAAATTTAACTTTTCCCATGAGTCCCAATCGTCCAAAAACCGTGTACAAAGGATATGACTCGACTTAGCAACTCATGCAAGCAACTAGATAATTGAACTAAGGGTTTAGTGCGATAACAATAATGCACTAAAAGTGAGTGCATACAAGGTAGGCTAAGGCGATTTGGGTGTACATTTGGGGGTGGGGTGTAAACAATGCTCTTCATTGATATTCCGGAAAACCGAAACATCACGAGAACCGCGAAAAGGATAGGCTCTGAGGGGTTAACTAGGACGCAAAGGTGTGGGGGAATTACTCAACCGATGTGGAAGAAGTAATTATATTACGGGTATCAAACAAGGGTTATCCTAATGCCTCTTATCATTTAGTTATTCCTAACTACACAAGTGTAGTCTTACTAGCAATCTCGGGATGCATCACAAAACAAGTTCTAGAATCTAATATACTACCGGTTCACACACTAAGCATTAAAGATGAATGCTTTAATTCCTACTAATCTAAGGGCGATCCTCACATTTTGGGTGGAATTTAGGTGGTAAAGGGTTTTTTTGTGCTAGTCATATAACTTCCTATCCGTGAGACGCTTTTGTTAAGACTAATGGCCCACTCCTATATGTCATAAAAAATTTTAAATTTGGTGCCAAAATTACCCTAACCGACATTTTCTCATGGTTTATTACACAAATACAATTGGACAAAGCAAATAATCAAGGATAAGCATAGTTTCAAAGTTCTCGTTTTATTTTCCCTCCCTACACTTAAACTGAACATTGTCCCCAATGTTCCCCGAAAGTATCAAAGTTATGATAATAGAAGGTAATTAAAAACGAAAGAAACTAATACTCCCCTGATTAGCTCGGTAGGATACGTGTAAAGTGGTGGTTAAATCCTTTCCAAGAAGAATGTATGCGTGAAAAGCTCCTTCCAATCTTATGTATCTTCTTCTTAATAAATTAAACCTGCACACTTGAAGAAAACAAACGAAACCTTCGCGTAAAATCGGCGGTAATAATATATATAAGACTCTACTAAACTAGGATATAATGCTTGTGGAATGGATGTTTACAGAATTTCTGGAAAATTAAGACCTGGAAAATTCCAAAAATTCATAAGTAGCTCAGAAAACGAGAAAAAAAAGTAATTTGTTGTTTTTAATCCTTCCTGACGCCGTCATGTTGCGATCCTGACAAAAACTGGTCTGCGATTTTCTGGAAAAAATTCTGGAAAATTTACATCTTTAGAATCTTGAAAAATTTCTGAAAAACATCCATTATGACTCGATACAAGCATTTGACTCGAACAAACACACATATATATCTTTTAATTAATTGAAATTGTCATGTTCACGTTTATTTTGAAAACGTGTGTAATCCTCCCTACACTTATCCTTTATGTAAAATACCTTTATATGCAATTAAGACGATGTTAAAAACAAAATAAAGCATTTTTACAAATTTAAACATGAGAATAAGCAATCAATAAAAGATATATGACACTAACAAGCAAACAATTAAGCATGGGTTGCCTCCCACGAAGCTTTTCTTTATTTATGAGTCTTGTAGCTAGACTCGTAGTCGTGCCCTTACGTGACTTCATTACCGTCATCTCCTTCCTCATGACGGGCTCTATTGGGGAATTCCATGTTGTAAGAGTGCCCTATGATGCACCTTTCTAAGAGGTCGTCCTCTCCCCAATTGGTTCTATATTTCGGTCCTAAGTTCAAGCAATCCTTATAGAATCCGAAAATCTTAGCCATAACATAATCTACTCCTTTTTCCTTATCCTCATTATTCCTATAATAGACCGATAGTTTAAGTTCCTTTTCATCATTGGAGAGTGATGAAAACTTCTCAATCTAAAACGGCATTTGGTAAGCTACATCATCGGTCTTATCTTTGAATCGCACTATTCCTAATGAGGAATCATAAGTCATCCCGGTGTTTTCTATGAAAGGTTTTCCTAGAATAACGTGGGACAAGCTAGGATCTATGGTCGTGCTAATATCATCTACAATTATGAAGTCCGTAGGAAACGTGAAACTAACTACATAAACGGGCAATCCCTTAATTCTACCAAGAAAATTGCACCTAACCCTAGGATTATCGGGGTCTTGCCTAGTTGGGATAGGCTTCTTCATTACCCAATTATAGTAGGTGCTAGTCATTATGTTTATTGGTGATTTGCGGTCAATGTAGGCCTTTGCCACGAAAAGGTGTCCTATGCAACATGGTATGTTAAGATTCCAAGGGTTCCCAAACTTGAATCTAGGGCTTTTCCTAACATACATGTGACGGAGGTCACGCACTAAGTGAGGGTGGCGAGATAGCTCTTCTTCCGTAGGAAATTTATTGAAATAGTCATTGTTTACTTCATCTACTTCCTCGGTTGTTAGATTATCCTCAAGTATATGGTCCTCTTCGTCATTTGTTCTATCAGGTTTCTCTAAGGTGATGGTATTGACGAATCGGACGTGTTTAGCTAACTTACTTGGGTCCTTAATCTCTACACCGGAAGGCTCGGGAGTTGAGATAGCATTAACCTTCCTATCACTATTGGTCATGGCTTTCAAGAGGTTATCTATCTTCCTATCCATCTCGGCTTGTTGTTGGTTAAAACGGTCCGAGAGCTTAGCTATTTGAGCTTCTTGAGATGCGACTAGGTGTTGCAACATCCCCTTAATGTTTTGTTGGTTAGGGCCATGAGATGGGGGCCATGGGAAATCATTGGAAGTGAATTCTTTGGTTTGCCCCCAATAGAAGTCGGGCTTTCCCTTCCAATCTTCTCGGGTTTCATTGAAATTCCTAGGTCCGGGTGTTGTAGGGAATCTTCCTCCCGTTCCATTAATATGCGAGGATGCGTAGTCAACGGAAGCATGTTCGGGGAATCGGGTGCAAGTGCGCGTGTTATGAGGATCACTACACGGCTCACACGAGGAAGAAACTTTGTTCACATGGCGTGAAGACTTAGGATTTTTGTAGGAACTCATTAGGAATTTAACTTGATCTTCAAGTTCGAGCATCCTACGGTCGGAAGGTTGTGAGTCAATGGGAGGCAAGGAGATTGCCTTAATGGTTTTTGGCAGCTCACGGGGGTCATTCCAACTTTCGTTGTCATAGAGAGCAAGGTCCTCTATTATACCCCATGATTCTTCCGCGGTGAGATCACTAAGTTTTCCACCGGCCGCTTGGTCAATGGATCGCTTGGTGGGGAAGTTGACATGATCATAAAAGAGTTGTACTTGGAGCCAAAGATCAATGCCGTGATGAGGGACTTTATGAAGTAAGTCCTTGAATCGAGTCCATGCTTCGTAGAGAGATTCACCTTGACGTTGTTGGAACATCAAGATGTCATTCCTAAGCTTAGTGGTTCTCCCCGGTGGGAAAAATTGAGCAAGGAAGCGAGAGGTGAGATCATCCCAACTTGAGATGGAGCCGGCGGGAAGTCGCTCAAGCCAATTACTAGCTTGGTCCCGTAGAGAGAATTGGAAGAGAAGCAGACGCGTAGTCTCCCGAGTAGTAGCATCAAGGTCGATGGAATCGACAATTTTAAGGAAATCCTTAAGATGCTGATTAGGATCTTCGGAACGAAGTCCATGGAATGCACATCCGTTTTGCACCAACCGAATGGTGTCGGATCGCAGGGCCGTAGTTTGGGCTTGATCGGGAAGCTCAATGGTGTTCCTATAGCCTAGGTGGCTTGGTCTCGAGTATTCACCAAGAGTACAGGCTCTTGGCGGGTCATTTGGTGGTGGGTTGATGAGTGGTGGTTGGTTATCACCTTCCATGATGAAAAGTGATGGGATTACGAACAAAGGTCACGAAGAAGGGGGATAGACTACGAGGAAGCTAAAAAATGAGAAAAAGTTTACTTGATAGGAATCAAGTAAAGAAACCTAAACGAGGTGGACTACTAACTAGCTATTCTATTCCCCGGCAGCGACGCCAAAAACTTGATAACACTACACGCGTCGTTCGGGGTCAAAGGAACTTCCTTTTATTCGAGCAAGTTTTATAACACCCTAGGCAGTGAACCTAATCGTTGTAGTGTAGTATTAGGGTAAGCCACGGGTATTGATATCGTTCTCTAGGGGAATAGGAATGCTAGTGAGAAGTTACTACGCTAAGGTTGGGGTTGAGGAAGATTATTTTTTATCTTTTTATGTTTTTTAGGAATTAGAAAGGTACGAATCTCGGGGTTTGGATTTGGGGGTTGGTATTTCTGCCGATTACTCTACTTATCTAATTATCTAATCTAAGGTGTATGTAGTCTATGTCTAATTATTGTATGCTCGTATGATAGTTTAAAGATGTGTTTACTTAGGTTTTATTACTCCTTAATTATCTCATATTGATGGTTGAATTGTCATGTCCTTATTCTTAATTGCGTTGTGTGTCTAAAGTCGTAGGGTATGCGTTTATCCCTAACTCTTTGAAACTACCAAAGGGTCTCGTCTACAAAATCTCTAGGAATTATAAACTCTAACTCTAAGGTACTCTTTGGATGGTTTAGCCTACAACTACTCTAGGTGTTATAGTCTAAGGTTCACAAAGATTAATCAAGCATTAACTACACAACGAATGACCTATCGCATTACTAGATCATTAACAATTAAGATAAGAGACAACCAATCAATATTCAATAATTAAGTTTCATATTCCCTAAGCAAACACATAAGTAAATTAGCCGGCCATGGAGAACATGCAAGCATACACACAAGTAATTGAAGACATAATTGAATTAATGAAGTAAAACACTTATCTTGATGTAAGATAGGGTTTGGAACCCTAAAATACTGTACAAGACAACCTTGGTTCGGTTTAGGTTTTTACTCCAAAAGACTACACACTGAAAACTGAAAAATTCGGATTCTATATATAAGATTACATTCGCGACGGCGTCACCCTATGAATTGTGACGCCGTCGGGTCGCCGTCATTAGGGTTTCGTCGTGGCCACGTTAGTCTTGCGTCGACGTCACCTTATGCTTGTGACGTCGTCCTCTTCAGCCTCTGACGCCGTCTGGATCAAATCTAGGCCGTTTGAGTGCGACGACCTACTCTTTTAAAGCCTGACACCGTCCCTTGAAAATAAGCAATTTGGCTACTGTATCGTCACAACATGTGCTCCGACGGCGTCGCAGGTAACACCTGACGCCGTCCCCTTGTATTTCAGCAGTCTGAGTGGCTCGATTCTTGACTTTGGCCATTTTCTTCGTATATCCGCGCCTTTTCATCCAAATAAGTGCCATTCCAACAATTTGCCTTCGAGAGACCTAAAAAGTGAAAATGAAAGATATTAAGTAATAATGGATACAAAAGTGATCAAATAAGGGCTTAAACGACCCCTCAAAAAGGTACATTTTAAAACCTTATCACATATCTTCCCCACATTCTGAATAGATGGTAATTAAGCTCTTGCAGATACATTATATAGCCAACAAAGTATCCACAAGCACTTAATTCCTATATTTTTGCTTCCCTCCTTAACAATTTCCTCATCAAAAATCACTACTTCATTACCCTCTTCTGTTAGATAAGTTGGTATGTGACTAAGTTTGTTATTCATGTTATCCTGATTACTCTTGGTCATATAAGCATAGCTGGTCCTATTTTCATTGCCAACACAATCTCCAACACTAGTTTTAACAGCCTCTAACTGTACATTCACAGGTATTGATGATTGACTGACTTTGCTATTAGGCACTTTCTTGCATTGTGAACCAGTGTTATCTACATTTTGACCACAGTTGTCACCATTCACAGCCATACTTCTTTTCTCATTACCTATCCCACTACTCTCTCTGATTGGACTAACTGTAGGGGCACAATCACCATTGGTAATAGTATCCTCTCTCTGAGTGCAGTGCCCTTCCTTAGCACAATTATCACTTCTCCCCAATTCATCATTTTCCCCCAAGTCATCACTAGAAACCCTAATCTTAGAGCTTTCTTCAGTAGTTATATCGTTAGCTGCATTAACCTTATTTTTATTCAACTCACATACATTGTCTATATACTTATTAGGTATACGGATCTTTCTTTTTGATTTTTTGCCCTTTGTTGACATGATTTCACTCAATTGATCTTCAATATCACTAATTGAACAGAAATATACAGTTCAATTTTGAATTATGAGTACACATGAAAATTAGGTCAAATTGGGGGTTTTTCAAAACTTAACGAAAATCTAATCAAAGCCAATCATTCTATGCGCAATAATGAGCTGAATCGATTGATGGTCTCTGATCTAAAATTCGTTAAGAAATGAAAGAGAAATTAAGCTTTTTGATGAATTTTAATGGGGAAAAAATGGCGGGAAATTCTATTACGGGAGAGAAAAAGGGAGGAGAGAAATGCTTTACCTCTTACAAAAGTTGTGTTGAGCAGAGCTTATCCAGTGATTCTCTCAATACCTATCCCTGAAATCAATGATGAATGTAAAGATAAGACTCTGTGGACATCTAATGGTGAAGACATGGTAAAATTCTCTATGAGTAGGGTATGGCAAGACTGGAGATGTAGAGATGTTGAAGTACCTTGGTATGGGATGGTCTGGTTTTCACATTGTGCTCCCAAATAGTCATTTATATTGAGGCTAGCTATCCTTGGAAGACTTACCACTCAAGAGAGATTGTTGAAATGGTATCTTGAAAGACAAATGAGTTGCACTTTCTGTGAATCATGCCCTGATTCAATAGGTCATCGCTTATTTGACTGTCCATATTCAACCAAGATTTGGACTAATATAAAAAGAGACTAAAGCATGAAGCATGGTCTACATCCTGGAATGAAATCATTGATAATATTACAACAATGCCCTGCAACAAATCCATATTGAGAATTTTGAGGAGAATATGCCTAGCAGCCTGTGTCTACTTTATTTGGAATGAAAGGAATAAAAGACTATTTGGCAATAAGAAGAGGAACTGTAATGACTTATTGACTGTCATAGTCAATAGCATTAGACTCAAGTTAGCAAGCCTGAGGGTGAAAAGATCTAGCAGAGTGATTGAAGTATGTAGAGATTGGCAAATATCAATGAGATTTCAAGAAAACCATGAGTGGATAATGGAAAAATGGGATGATTTGAGCCAGGAGTAATTAAATGCAAATACATATAGTCAAACTAATGACTTCTCAGTTTGGGCTATTTTTATGGAATGATAACATATGGTAGAATGGGTATATGGATGAAAGCAGATGGCTAGTACCTTGTACCTGAACACTCCTTTCAACTGATGCAACTTTCCTCATACTATGTGAGGATGTAGCTGCATTGTATCTGAAAGTTATGGGTTGGATTGACTAGTAAGGTGCAAATTGTAGTTTCCTGCTTTGATGATGAATAGACAGTATAAAGTTGGTCTAGTTTGAGACAACTTATAGTTGCCTTTTGAGAAAGAACTTGGTGGAATGCCAACACTGATGATGCCTGATTATCTGGTCTAAACTCTCTTCTTTGTGAGGTGAAGCTGCAAAGTTAGAGTGTTTGGATCAGCTTGATTTGGAAATGTAATCAGTGTGGGAAGTATCCAATGAGTGTCTCTTGTATCTGCGGTGATGCCAACAATGCCGGAAATATAGCTCAATACAAAAAGGCTCATTGGAACTGGAGTTTTTCTCATCTTCTTGGTGATGCCTTATGTAAGAGCCTCTGTGGCTTGGTGTGGAGCAGTCACAGGTAAGGTGTTTGCATCAAGGAAATGTAACCAAGAAGTGAATTTTCTTCATGGTTGCCTAGTGCTAGTGATCTTTGCTAGACTAGAAGAATGGGTGTGAGTATTACTGTTTCATTGGTGACTTTAAAAGTCTTTGTATTCTGGTTTAGCTCCTTGTGTTCTTAATGGGATTTGTCCATTGGGAAACAGGATTGCTCATGTATCTCATTGATTATTATTTGATTAATATAATTCACCCATTAAAAAAAAAAAAAAAAAAAAAAAAAAGTCTACAGAAGTAAGTTTGAATCTCATGCTCACAATGGTACAAGAAGACATATGTAACACGAACAATATACTGACAATTGTCAAGTATTAAATTTATTAACTATCTATTGAAGGTATTAGTAATCTTAAAAATCATATGATGTTTTAGTGTTGTCACAAAAAAATTAAACCAAGCATGGTTCATGCTTTCTTCACCAATGTTATGTGGGACCTAATCATACCTATAAATAAGACGCAATTTCACGTAACAAATATGCAAAACACAACTAGCTCTAGTCTTCAAACAAAGAAAATTTCTAGTCACTTAAGAAACAACAGTCTATTTTCGAGCTAGGAGCTGGTCCTAAGTGTCAATATGGAATCGCTACAAGGCCAAGTCCAAGAAGAGATGACCCTGATTGAAAATGTGTGCCAGATTTATGAGAAACTTTCAAAGCTTGAAACACTCAAACCCTCTAAAGAAGTCGACAATCTCTTCACTCAACTCGTCCAGAGGTGGCAAAACGGGCGGGCCGGGCGGGCACGGGCACGGGCTAAAACGGGCACGGGCTAGAATGGGCACGGGCTTAAACGGGCACGGGCCAAACGGGCACGGGCCAAACGGGCACATGTTATACAAATCGCTTAATAAAAGACCTAAAACGACTAAATAAATTCATTAAACGTAATATCTTATTTATATTAACAAAAATAAATATATTATATAAAAAAAATCTTTAAAACGATCGTTAATGTTCAACAATTGAGAGAAAAAAAAAGTGCCCGTTTGTGCCCATTTAAGTTTTCAATGGGCTATATGTGCCCATTTCAAAAAAAGAAGGGGGCTAAATGTGCCAAAATCTTCTAAAAATGTGCCCATTTAGCTCATTTTTTTGCTTCTGGGCACATTTTGCCACCTCTACGTCCACGCATGCATCCCACACTCTTCTATCAACATAGCCACTCTCCCAGCCAATATACAGGAAGTAAGGTCCAAGCTCATTAGGCTTTGTGGTGAGGCCGAGGGCCATCTTGAAGCTCACTTCTCCACCATTTTAGGATCTTTCAAAAATCCTCTTCATCATCTTAATGTCTTTCCTTACTATTCCAATTATCTCAAGCTTGGCCGTCTCGAGTACGACATCCTCAATAGACACTACTCCACCACATCAGAAACCCCCAAGCGTGTCGCATTTGTGGGGTCTGGCCCCTTACCTCTCACCTCAATTGTCTTGGCTTCTTATCATTACAAGAATACAAGTTTCCACAACTATGACATTGATTCTACGGCAAATTCCATGGCCTCTCGTCTTGTCTCATCTGATCATGACTTGTCCAGAAGAATGATCTTCCACACTGCCAATATAATGGACGTGACTGATGAGTTGAAAGAGTATGATGTGATTTTCTTGGCTGCACTTGTGGGGATGAATATTGATGAGAAAACTAAAGTGATTCAACATTTGGCCAAGTACATGGCACCTGATGCCATTCTCATGCTAAGGAGCGCCCATGGTGCCCGTGCTTTTCTTTACCCAGTGGTTGATCCTAATGTTCTTCAAGGGTTCAATGTTCTCTCTATTTTCCATCCAGACGATGATGTCATTAACTCTGTTGTGATTTCGCGTAAGTTTGTGGAACCTGTTAACATTGATAATGAGTATCATTTAGATATTGGCTCTCTCATGGCATCAAGTTGCAAGTACTGTGACATCCAACCATTTAACCTTCCACTTGGTCATATGAAAATGATTGATGAGTAGTCGATATCATTCCATTTTGAAGTACTTATTGCGGGTGTTAAAATTTATGTGTGACTAAATGTGGGTCACTAAATATTGTTGTCTCAGTTTCTGTTGTGTTCCAAAATTTCTGTTGTGTTTCTCAATTATTATTACATCAATGTATGTTTTCATAACGACTTGGCTTGTCTTGATATCTTTTATTCAATTATTTCACCTTTTTATTTGATATAGATAGCCTTGTCATCCAAAGGTAGAAGGATTTATTTTTTCTAGTTTTATGTCTATACATGAACAATAAGGTTTACAGAGAGTGACACCAATAGACAGGATTAGATCAAACATTGTTTTCAATAAGAGAAGGGGAGCATGCAGACTACATACGATTATCAAAACCATAAATGCATTCGGATAAATGTGAATAAAGATTGATCCACACAAAATCCTATGCATTTAAATATATTATTAGTTTATATGAAATCAAGATTGAATGAGTATTGCCTTTCTAAAAAAATAAATAAATAAATAAGAAAAATAATAAAAAATATTGAATGAGTATTATGTTGCCTTGGTTTGCTGAGGCATTCTGTATTTAAAAAAGTTAGATAAACTATCATTCGACAATATAAACTGGTTGATGAATATAGACGTGTAGATATCACAACTAATCTGTTAATAATTGTCTTGGACTTATCATCTTTACTTTCAAAAAAAAAAATCCTTTTCTGAAAGGTGAAATATATGACTACACAACAGATCATTTACAATCCAACTGCAAGCTAATCTTTGGACATGCCAAAAAACAAGCAAAGCAGAAAACAAATAAAAAAACAACATACATGAAAACATAATACACCAATTAGGATACATTGCTTTTAATCAGTAGCCTCAACAAACTAGATCACCTTTATTCACCAAAACACATTCTACCATATGACTACATTTCCCTCAATCCTACTACTATATCATTTAGATGCAGCTGCCACCTCACATCAAACAATACAGCAGCAGAAATGAAGGCATCATCACAGGCAAATGTTCCACACATCACAATTGGGCTGCCTTATAGAGATAACTGCATTTCCCAAGTACTGATGTAAAGACTTAAACCAAACTTTGCAGACCATCACCCAAGTTTAGCTTAAGCAAAACAATCAGCAATGGGCATCATTGTCCCTACAAACTATAACAATTTGATTTTCCATCCATCCTCCTTTGGAAGTGTAATGCTAAGACTAAGAAGTCTCATCTTTCACGACTCTAGCAACTTACACTTGTTGGAAAATTTAGTGCACTTGTGGGATTAGTTCACACCTTGTAATGGGTTAGGAGGTACGGAGTGTACACCCATAAGGTCCATGAACATCCTGACTCTAATAGTGGTTTGTATTGGTAGTGCTAGTAGAAAGTACTACTGGTGGAAAGTACTGCTTGTGGTTTACACTGATAAGCAGTGTTTCCACTGAAGCAGTGTTTCCACTGAAGCAGTGTTTCCACTGAAGCAGTGTTTCCACTGAAGCAGTGTTTCCACTGATAGTGCTATGAAAGTACTGATGAAAGTACTGCTTGTAACGGGCTTTGACCTATTCAAGTGGCAGTTACAACTGCATAATGACCACGTTTAATTGGTCATGTAACCACTAACGGCTATAATGGGGATAATTATGAGGAGATTAATGGGCCGATTAATTCTCATAATTCCATTTGACTAGCTCAGAGTAACCTCCTATAAATAGGAAATCTGATTATGCATGAAAGATACACAGAAAACTATTAACACTTATAAGCGCAAGGGTTATTGATTTGTGCTTAATTCAATAACATACATTTGGTCTTATCCCAAGTAGATATTCGTGTAAACCAGGCATTAGGGTCGAATAGTTTACTTTGGAAAGTGATCACATGATTCCAAGTGATATCCGGTAACCACCTAGTGGTATTTGTTTCTGCTGACTTGATACTTGTTTCTGCTGACATTGATTATTTTACCCTGTTCTGGGAGTTACACACCAACAATCAAAGTAAACTATTTTGTGATAATCAATGGCTGCTGCTGCAATGAAACATATGGCTTCAAACTTTGCCAAGCTTGATAAGTTTGAAGGGTGGACTTTAGGAGATGGCAGAAGAAGATGCACTTCTTGCTGTCAAGCATGAGTGTGGTGTATGTGCTAACTACACCTATTCCTGATGATGGGGATGATGCTACTGTGGAGAAGATCAGGAGGAGGAGCAAATGGGAGAATGATGACTACATTTGCAGAGGTTTAATCCTCAATGGTATGTCTGATTCTCTGTTTGATATTTATCAGAACTTTGAATCTTCCAAACAACTATGGGATTCCTTGGATGCCAAATATATGGCTGAGGATGCATCAAGTAAGAAGTTCCTTGTAAGTAATTTCACAAATTACAAAATGACTGATTCAAGACCAGTTATGGAACAATACAATGAACTTCTTGGTATACTTGGAAGGTTTACACAACACAATATGCACATGGATGAGGCTATTCAAGTCTCTTGTGTCATTGATAAACTTCCCCCTTCTTGGAAAGATTTCAAGCATACCTTGAAACATAAGAAGGATGAGTTAACTCTGGTTGAGTTGGGCAGTCATCTGCGCATTGAGGAATCTCTCAAGGTGCAGGATAATGACAAGCCAAAGAGTAGCAATGCTACTGGTGCATCTGCTGTCAATATGGTGGAGCATAACAACTCCACCAGGTACAATGACAACAAAGGCAAACGCAAATATCATGACAACACAAGGGCAAATCCTAACAAGAAGGCAACACCTACTTGTTGGAAATGTGGCAAAACTGGTCACATTAAAAGGGATTGCAAAGGTGTTAAGGTTGGTGGTAAAGCCAATGGATCAGGCACTAATGGTTCAGGGAGTGGTGGTTCTTCCAACTCACTGAAAGGTCAGAATATGGTTAATAAGTCTTTTCAGATTTATTATGTTACATATGTATCTGAATCTCATTATGTGCAGGATGATGATGTTGTGTGGTGGGTTGACTCTGGAGCAACAGTTCATGTGTGCAAAGATAGAAGCTGGTTCAAGACTTCACTGAATGATGGTTCTATTCTTCACATGGGAAATGAGTCAACAGCCTTGGTGCATGGTCATGGTTGTGTAGATCTTAGATTTAGTTCTGGAAAGATTGTAACTTTGTTTAATGTTATTCATGTTCCTGATATAAGGAAGAACTTGGTTTCAAGTAGTATTTTGAATAATCATGGATATAAACAAGTTATTGAGTCTGATAAATTTGTTCTTTCTAAGCATGGTGTGTTTATTGGTTTTGGATATTTGTGTAATCAAATGTTCAGGCTTAATATTGTCACTGATAGTGTTAATTCAACATTTGTGACCACCACTTACCTGACTGACTCTACCCTATGGCATGCAAGACTTGGCCATGTACACTATAAAAGAATGCAAGATATGTCTAAGGATGGGTTAATCTCAGCTTTTGACATGGACACTGAAAAGTGTAAAACTTGCATGTTGACCAAGATTATCAAGAAACCTTTTCAGGGTGTTAGTCGTGAGACTAAGCTCTTGGAGCTAATACACAGTGACATGTGTGATTTGCATGCCACTCCTTCTTTGGGGAATAAGAAGTACTTTGTGACATTTATTGATGATGCTTCTAGATTTTGTTATGTCTATCTGTTACATACCAAGGATGAAGCATTAGATAAATTCAAAGTGTTTAAAACTAAAGTTGAATTACAACTTGGGTCCCTGATCAAAAGATTAAGGACTGATAGGGGAGGTGAGTACATGGATACTCTGTATTTTCAGTCTGTTGGTATAATCCATGAAACGACTGCCCCTTATACTCCTCAGCAAAATGGTATTTTTGAAAGGAAAAATAGGGTGCTGAAGGAAATGGTTAATTCCATGTTGTCCTATTCAGGACTGAGTCAAGGGTTCTGGGGTGAAGCTATGTTAACAGCTTGCTATTTATTAAATAGGGTTCCAAACAAAAGGAACAAGGTTACCCCTTATGAACTCTGGACTAAAAGGAAACCCAACCTGAATTATCTCAAGGTTTGGGGTTGTAGGGCTGTTGTAAGACTCCCTGATCCAAAGCTAAATACTTTGGGTGAAAGAGGCATTGATTGCATCTTTGTTGGATATGCTGAGCATTCCAAGGCTTTTAGGTTCTATATTATTGAACCTAATGAATATATTTCAATTAACTCAATAATTGAATCAAGGGATGCAGACTTTGATGAGAATAGATTCTCATCAGTCCCTAGACCAAGTCAGAGGATTCCTAATGGAACTCATGACACTGGTGTATCAGAGGTCCCTGATGATGAACCATCAGTGGTCCCTGATGAGGTTGTGGATCAACAACCTGAACCTGTGCTCAGGAAGAGCAAAAGGGTCAGGACTCCAAAGTCATTTGGACCTGAGTTTCAACTATACTTAGTTGAAGGAACAAGGGATAAGGTCTCAGACCAATACTCCTATTGCTTCATTGTTGAGGATGATCCCAAGACATTTGAAGAAGCAATGAAGTCCCAGGATATTGCTTTCTGGAAAGAAGCAATCAATGATGAGATGGATTCCATAATGGGCAACAACACTTGGGTGTTGGTTTCTACCACCAGGTTGCAAACCTTTGGGTTGCAAATGGATTTTCAAAAGGAAAATGAAGGTAGATGGAACTATTGAAAAGTTCAAGGCTAGACTAGTCATTCAGGGCTTTAAATAAAAGTCAGGGATAGACTATTTTGATACTTATGCCCCTATGGCTCGTATCAGTACCATAAGACTGCTGATTGCTTTGGCATCTATTCACAATCTGGTTATTCATCATATGGATGTGAAGACAGCTTTCTTGAATGGTGAATTGGATGAGGAGGTTTACATGAACCAACCTCAGGGCTTCATCATGCCTGGCAATGAAAACAAGGTGTGTAAACTGATTAAGTCTCTTTATGGACTTAAGCAGGCACCGAAGCAATGACATCAAAAATTTGATGAAGTGGTTTTGTCTAGTGGTTATGTTCTTAACCAAGCTAACAAATGTGTATATAGCAAATTTGATGAATCTGGTAAAGGAGTCATCATTTGTCTATATGTTGATGACATGTTGATCTTTGGCACTGACCAAAATCAGGTTGACCTAACAAAGGAATTTTTGTCATCAAGGTTCTCCATGAAGGACATGGGGGAGGCTGATGTTATCCTTGGTATAAGGATTAAACATGAAAGTAAAAGAATTTCTATCTCTCAGTCTCATTATATTGAGAAGGTGTTGAGGAAATTCAATTACTTTGATTGTACTCTTATGAGTACACCTATGGATACTTGTGAGAAGCTGATGCCTAATAATGGCAAGGCTGTATCTCAACTTGAGTATTCTAGGGTAATTGGATGCCTGATGTATGCCATGACTTGTACAAGACCTGATATTGGTTTTGCAGTGGGAAAATTGAGCAGGTATACTAGTAATCCTAGTGCTCATCACTGGCAAGCTGTTCACAGGGTACTGAAGTATTTGAAGAAAACTATGGATTATAGTCTCTCATATACTGGATATCCTTCAGTGTTGGAAGGATACACTGATGCAAGTTGGATCAGTAACACTGAAGACAATTCGTCTACCAGTGCCTGGGTATTCCTACTTGGTGGAGGTGCAATTTCTTGGGCATCCAAGAAGCAAACTTGTATCACCAGTTCAACAATGGAATCTGAATTTGTGGCTTTAGCAGCTGCTGGTAAAGAAGCTGAATGGTTGAAAAACTTGCTTCTTGAGATTCCATTGTGGCCTAAACCTATAGCACCTATTTCTATCCGGCGTGATAGTGCAACTACATTGGCTAAGGCTTATAGCCAGATGTACAATGGTAAGTCTAGACACTTAGGTATCAGACATAGCATGATTCGTGAGCTTATCATGAATGGGGTGGTATCTATAGAGTTTGTTAGATCTCAACAAAACTTAGCTGATCACTTGATGAAGGGTCTGGCTAGAGACTTGGTTATAAAGTCTGCTAAAAGGATGGGTTTAAGTCCAACTTAGTCACTGAATGCTACGACACCCAACTCCCTCCTGAGGAAACTTGGGAGCTGAGTTCAATGTGGAAAGATGAACATTCAGTGGACTGGAGCACATGTTTTATTTACATCCCAAGGTTGTGCTCAGAATCTGCTGAAAGGAGGATGAAGTCTTTACTTCTTAATAGTTAATTTCTTTGAAAAAGTGCTTGGCAGGAGCATGAATAAAGAGGAACCACCTATGTAACTATTGAAGTTTTGCCGCTTTACGAAGCTTTTGGACTTTTAGCTTTTACAACATTTATGAATTTGGATATGGACACATGGCTTGTATAGTGTCAGGAGCTGATAAGTGTTTGAAAATTTGTATGTATTTTATCTTCAGGTATTCAAATGGGTTGAAGGGTTCAATTCTTAGAACACCCTGATTCTCAAATATTTGAACGTATAATTTACTAAGATGGAAATTCAATCCCCATGACATTTTCATTTATGCACATGTTTTGTTTAATGTTTGTTTTCATGCAAAGGAAGTGAACTAAATTTGGGGAGGATTGTTGGAAAATTTAGTGCACTTGTGGGATTAGTTCACACCTTGTAATGGGTTAGGAGGTACGGAGTGTACACCCATAAGGTCCATGAACATCCTGACTCTAATAGTGGTTTGTATTGGTAGTGCTAGTAGAAAGTACTGCTGGTGGAAAGTACTGCTTGTGGTTTACACTGATAAGCAGTGTTTCCACTGAAGCAGTGTTTCCACTAAAGCAGTGTTTCCACTGAAGCAGTGTTTCCACTGATAGTGCTATGAAAGTACTGATGAAAGTACTGCTTGTAACGGGCTTTGACCTATTCAAGTGGCAGTTACAACTGCATAATGACCACGTTTAATTGGTCATGTAACCACTAACGGCTATAATGGGGATAATTATGAGGAGATTAATGGGCCGATTAATTCTCATAATTCCATTTGACTAGCTCAGAGTAACCTCCTATAAATAGGAGATCTGATTATGCATGAAAGATACACAGAAAACTATTAACACTTATAAGCGCAAGGGTTATTGATTTGTGCTTAATTCAATAACATACATTTGGTCTTATCCCAAGTAGATATTTGTGTAACCCAGGCATTAGGGTCGAATAGTTTACTTTGGAAAGTGATCACACGATTCCAAGTGATATCCGGTAACCACCTAGTGGTATTTGTTTCTGCTGACTTGATACTTGTTTCTGCTGACATTGATTATCTTACCGTGTTCTGGGAGTTACACACCAACAACACTATCCCACCAATTCATATTACCCTTCTCAGGAAAGCTAGCTACTTTATGAAAAACTGAAAACCATAACACCTTAGATAATCAACTACCAAAACCAGTTTCCTTGACCAAGGCCTACTGGATTCTAGAAGGAAATCCAAAGAATCATGACTATCAGCATTCAAATTACAAGGCCATCTGCTGAATATGAACTTAATAAACTCAAGATTTCAAGTATATGAAATATATGAGTATCTGGTATATTAACCAATATTTGAGCAGACTTCATCTTGAAACTCATTCTGCATTAAAAGAAAACCAAACAAACTGACCATTTTAGATTTCAGGCATTTGACTGCTTTTGGAAATGCCATCTGCATATATACCCAGATTTGTTTAGCCATAGCTACCAAATAGACCACATAGCAGGAAACTTCCTTATGGTAACATAGACTAGACTGAACCTTAAGCTACTATCAACCATATTGTAGTCCCTTCAAGACTCACACATATGCATTAATAGTAATTCAAGGGTAGAGTAGAAATGCTACCAAATTACAAGCCATCTGCTATAATCCAATAAGAAACTGTTGACCTCTTTACTTTCAAAATTCATATTTTCAATTTCATAAACTTGAGCGGGAAAACAAGAAACATGGACTGCTTCGGTTTTCTTGCACCCACTGTATGCCAGAATTACATCGGCGACGGCTTCCTATTTGGTGGTGTCAGAATTTGGACTCATTCCAATTGACTCATTGTTGAGATCACACCCAAAGAGATTGCTTCCTTTTTCGATTTCAACACCTTCTACACTATCTTCGGAACCGAATATGGCAAAGCCCGACCTTTCTTCTTCATTGTAATGAGAGTTGTTAAATTCTAACCAAAATCTTGAACCACCCAGAAATTTTACCTTACAATCTGTAACATTGAACCATGACCATATCGATTGTAGTTCTAAGGTTGAATGAATAAGGAAAGACTTACCATCCAATGTGCTTTGAAATCTTAAGTGAATCACTGATGGAGAAGAACTAAATGTGGGTAATTTATGTTGGCCTCAACGATTATGGATCAATGATCTTACTAAGTGAAGAAAAACAAACTTCAATGATTATCAAAACACTTTTATTACTTCTGAATCAATATTACACAACCAAATCTTCTATTCTCAAATAGAATGAAACAACAACCAGTTATTTGATCTCAATCAAATATCAACAGTCAGTAATTATGAGTAACAAAGTATTTTGATCAAGGAAATCAAAATACAAACTAGGGTTTTATTTTTAGAGAGAGAGTTTTAATATCGTAAATTGTAGAGAGAGAATAATAGCAGAGATAGATAAAAACTGCATATCTCTATTTCTTATATAGCCTCCAAAGTTACACTTCACCCCTTCAATCTTTAATTCTTGCTAAATGGTATCCAAAGTAACTTCATGCTTTAAATCTTTTACTCTTCCAGTCCCTCCAGATATAAACTCACAACATCTAAAACTGAAATACTCTCCAGCATATAAAACTGAATAAACAACAAACAAAGACAACTCAGATATATCATAATCAGATTAACAACAAGTATTCATACCATAATTCTCAACACCCCCTTTAATCTGATAAGTGATATATATCAAACATCCCAAGATTTTTTACCAAAAAATTATGTTGTAATGTATCCAACCCCTTAGTAAGGATATCTGCAATTTGATTTGCATAATCCACTTTAACAGTTTTAACAACACCATTTAAAATCTTTTCTCTAACAAAATGTAAATCAATCTCAAGATGTTTTGTTCTTTCATGAAAAATAGGGTTGACTGCTATTTTAATAGCAGATTTACTGTCACAATGAAGAGGAACAGGCAAAAGACCAGAAATTTTAAGATCTTTTAAGATTTTTAAAATCCAGATTACTTCACTGGTAACTGAAGCAAGAGCTCTGTACACTGCTTTAGTTGAGCTTTTAGAGAGAGTAGGTTGTTTTTTACTTTTCCAAGATACTAGAGACCCATTCAAAAAAACACAATAGCCAGTAACAGATCTCCTTGTAACAATACATTTGGCCCAATCAGCATCAAAATAAGCTAGAAGAGACATACCAGAATTCTTGGTAATGTGAATACCCAAACCTGGAGCTCCTTTAAGATACTTAAGTATCTTTAAAGCTATTCTGAGATGAGACTTAAGAGGAGAATGCATGAACTGACTTAAACAGTGAACATCATATGAAATATCAGGCCTAGTATTAGTCAAGTAAATAAGTTTTCCCATAAGCTTCTGATAATCAGTAATATTATCAAGTAAAGGATCATTATCAGTAGCTTCATTAGATATAGTCAATTTAGACTGTAAAGGAGTTTTAGAAGGTTTACAACCAAGCATACCATACTCACTTAACAAATCTAAACAATACTTTCTTTAATTCAAACAAATCCCTTTATCAGTCTCAGCAACTTCAATACCAAGAAAATATTGCAACTTTCCTAAATCCTTAATCATGAACTTAGTTTTGAGAAAAGTTTTGAAATTGTTAATTTCACCAATATTATTCCCAGTAACAATAATATCATCAACATAAACAAGCAATGCAATAAACACATCATCTTTAGACTTTGTATATAAAGAATAATCACTTTTACTTTGAATAAATCCATTTTCAATAAGAGCAGATGTAAGTTTAGCATTCCATTGTCTAGGAGCCTGTTTTAAACCATACAAAGACTTTTTAAGTCTGCACACTCTATTATCACCTTCAAGAAAGAACCCCTCAGGTAACTTCATATAAACAGTTTCCTCAAGATCACCATATAAAAAAGCATTATTAACATCAAGTTGAAAAATAGGCCAGTTATTCTGAACAGCAATATTAAGTAAGCATCTAACAGTGACCATTTTAACAACAGGTGAAAAAGTTTCCTCATAATCAATTCCTTCCTTTTGATTATACCCTTTAGCAACAACTCTAGCTTTATATCTATCTATTTCACCATCAGACTTATACTTAATTTTGAATACCCATTTACTCCCAATAGCTTTCCTACCAGGTGGTAAAACAGTGACTTCAAAAGTATCATTTCTATACAAAGCCTCAATCTCATTATTCATAGCATCAGTCCAATAGATAGATTTAACAGCCTCAAAATAATTTCTTGGTTCATGACTTTTGTTCAATTGAACAGGAAAACAATAGTTTCTGGAATTAAGTTTAAAATAATTCACAAAATTTTCAATTACATACTTAACTTTAGATTCAACCACAAAATCATTATAATTTTTAGGAAAAACATAAGGTCTAGAAGACCTTCTCAAAGGTACTTCTGCCTGAACAGGAGAATTTGAATCAAGATTCAGATTACCCTCAGAATTATTATTATTATCTTCAAGTGTAGTTACCATCTCATCCTCATCAGCAAAAACACTGTTGTCACTGTTATGATCAGTAACAGAGTCTCTACCAGATGGAGGAGAGTTGCTACCTTCATTTAGTGACTCAATGTCACTATTCAGTTTAGGGTCTACTCTCTCTTCATCATTGGGTAGTTCAGGGGTTTCATTATCAAAAAAGTTTAACTGATTTAAGTCTTGAAAAACATTTTCAGAAATAGAACTGTTCTTATCAGTAGTTAAGTCTTTAAAAGGAAAAATAGACTCAAAAAATTTAACATCTCTAGAAAAAATGAACTGGTGCTTATCAAGACTATATAATCTATATCCCTTTTAAGAATTAGAATACCCCATCATAACACATTTCTCAGATCTACTACCAAGTTTATCATGACTATTAACAATAGTAGCAAAGCACAAACAACCAAACATCCTTAAATTGCAGAGAGTAGGTATTTTGTTATATATCATCTCAAAAGGATATTTTCCATTAAGCACAGAGGAAGGCAATCTATTAATAAGAAAAGTAGCAGTAAGAATACACTCAGTCCAAAACTTAAGTGGAATTCCCCCTGAAACATAAGGGATCTAGCAATATTCAAAAGATGCCTATGTTTCCTTTCAGCAATACCATTTTGTTGTGGAGTGTATGCACAAGAAGTCTGATGGGTAATACCTTTTTCTTCACAGAACTTTGAAAAAGAATGATTAACAAATTCTGTACCATTATCACTTCTAATCATTTTAATTTTTCTATCAAACTGAGTTTCAATCATGGTATAGAAGATAGTTATATAATGAATAGTTTCATCCTTAGTTTTAAGTAAGTATACCCATACAGCCCTAGTGTAATTATCCACAATAGTCAAAAAATACTTGTAACCTTCCTTACTGGCAACCTTATAAGGTCCCCATAGATCTAAATGAACAAGTTCACCCAAAACAGTAGAAGTATGATCACTTAAAGGAAATGGTTCCCTAGTTTTCTTAGCTCTTTGACAAGTTTCACAAAATAAATTTTGATTCTTTGAAGGAAACTTCAAATCAGATTTTAAAACATTTAGAACAGGGTCTGCAGGATGACCAAGCCTGCAGTGCCAGTCATAGTAAGAAAGAGGGTTATTACTTTGAAAAGAGGTACCTCTAGAATTGAAATAATATAAACCACCACACTGATTACCAGTCCCCAGAACATTTCCCAGATTCAAATCCTGATTCAAGAAATAAAATTTGTTCTCATCAAAGGCAACTACAATTTTATTATCTTTAGCCAACTTATGAACATAAATTAAAGTAATACAATATTCTGGAATAACCAGAACATCATATAGTATTAATGAGTCAGCCAGTTTAAGATTCCCAATTTTAGTAATCAAAGCTTCAGTTCCATTTGGATGACCAACTTTTATTTGAAGATGAGAAATATCAAAAACATTTACCAAATCCTTTGCAGAATGTGTCATATGCTGGTTAGCATCAGAATCCACAATCTTTCCATCAGAACTAAGTTTGGATTTTAAATTGGTATTTGTGGAAAAAAACTTGTGAAAATTTTGATTGAAAACCTTACTAGTATTGAAATAAGTACCTGCCATATTGGCCTGCACACTATTCCCTTTAATAGAGTTGTCTTTGATGAGAGAGATAAGAGTAGTAAGTTGTTCATCTGTAAAACCAGAAGATGAACTAGACCCCACATAATTATTATTAGAAAATCTTTTTTGAGAAGTCTGAGGTCTGTTATTGTTACCCTTTTTTCCAAAATTTGGAGGATACCCAATCAATTTAAAACATATGTCCTGAGTATGTCCATTAAAACCACAGTGATCACAAACAAGAGCAGAACCAGTGTTTCTTCTATTATCAGATACTTTATTAAAGTTAGCAATAGGTGGATTAGCCTGAGTATTCTGATTAATAGGTCTAGTATTCTGACTAGTTGGATTATTAACTTGATTCACAACTCTAGTAGCAAAAGCATAATTATGATTCCTACTAGAACTACCAGACACAACATTTCTATGGTTTTCTTCACTACTGATAATAGCATAAGCACCTTTAACATCAGGCAAAGGATCTCTAGACAGAATATTACTTCTTATTTGCATGTAAGTATCATCCAGACCCATTAAGAATTGCATAAGTTTCATAAGTTGGTTATGCTTTTTAAAATCATCAGCAGCATGACATGTGCATCTAGGTAATTGAACCATAGCATCAAATTGTTTCCACAAAGTAC
This sequence comes from Chrysanthemum seticuspe, assembly GCA_019973895.1. Taxonomy (NCBI): domain Eukaryota; kingdom Viridiplantae; phylum Streptophyta; class Magnoliopsida; order Asterales; family Asteraceae; genus Chrysanthemum; species Chrysanthemum seticuspe. Next base: position 261,693,195 of record BPTQ01000007.1, read on the forward strand.
TTAGCTTATTAAAATATTCAGAAATAGTAGTGCCATTCTGAGTTAAAGAGTGAATTTTATGATGCAGATTAAAAGTAACAGAACCATCAACCCTGTCAAAGGTATCTTTTAACTCATTCCAGACACTAGAAGCACTTTTGGAAAAAATTTGACCAAGAAACAGTTCTTCAGAGATGGAATTTAGAATCCATCCTAAAACAATAGCATTAACCCTGTCCCATTGTCTCCCCAAAACTTCATCAGTATTAGACCTTCTACAAGTGCCATCAATAAAACTAGTTTTATTCTGTCCTTCTAATGTTAACATCATAGCACAAGACCAAGCATTATAATTCTCAGTTCCTTTTAGTTTTATTGAAACCACAGTTAAAGAAGCTGGATCATTTGGATGTAAATGTAAAGTATGACTTAAATCCAATTTACTTATTAAAGTGACAGGGTTATCAGGTTCATACTCATCATCAGTATAACCATGAATAGAATTATGAACAGACATGATTCAAGAACAAATAAACAAACACACAAGAAAGATAAAGAAAGTAGTTCCCAGGCTTTCCTTACCACTAAAGTGGTAGGTCAAGGGCGTACACAAGCACACAAGATCAAAAAACAAGAACAACAACAAACAAAAAAATCTCAACCACAATCAATCACAACTTCCAATAATCCCAAAACCTATCCTCCGGCAATCTAGACAGAAAAATAAGAACTAAAATTAAAGAGAGAGTGCGAGAGGTGTTACAGAGCACGCAATAAAAACCAACGGCGGAATAATAGACCTACTATACTCTAGATTCACTTAGTCTAGATATATAGCAGATATAAAGCAAGAACCCAGTACCAAGATCCAAGAACCAACAAACCCTAATTTTCAGAATTAGGGAAAATCACATGAACCACTTTCAATCTTTACCAAACACCAAATCTTATCGATTAACCAAACTTAATCGACTCCAAAAGCCTTTAATCACAAAAGCCCCAAAAGTATACCAAACCCTAATTTTTCAGAAATTAGGGGTTTTCCAGAAACCTTCAAGATTAACCAAATTCACCACAAGATCTATCAATTAACACAAGTTAATTGACCAAGAACCAAACAATTTTTAAAAAACCCAATTATCAAGAAACCATAATTTTCAAAAACGATTTTCAGAGCAACCTGGCTCTGATACCATGAAGAAAAACAGACTTCAATGATTATCAAAACACTTTTATTACTTCTGAATCAATATTACACAACCAAATCTTCTATTCTAAAATAGAATGAAACAACAACCAGTTATTTGATCTCAATCAAATATCAACAATCAGTAACAATGAGTAACAAAGTATTTTGATCAAGGAAATCAAAATACAAACTAGGGTTTTATTTTTAGAGAGATAGTTTTAATATCGTAAATTGTAGAGAGAGAATAATAGTAGAGATATATAAAAGCTGCATATCACTATTTCTTATATAGCCTCCAAAGTTACACTTGACCCCTTCAATCTTTAATTCTTGCTAAATGGTATCCAAAGTAACTTCATGCTTTAAATCTTTTACTCTTCCAGTCTCTCCAGATATAAACTCACAACATCTAACACTGAAATACTCTCCAGCATATAAAACTGAATAAACAACAAACAAAGACAACTCAGATATATCATAATCAGATTAACAACAAGTATTCAGACCATAATTCTCAACACTAAGTCAATAATCAAAATATACCAAACTGATATTGAAACAAAGGTTCTGTAAATATGCTTTGTATTAAATCAATAATGTCATCATCTATTCTGTTACAGAAAATGCTATCTATATATACAAGATGAAAGGGTGTGTTGAAGAGGTGTGTTGGTTGGAGATAACTACCATATGGCAGTTATGTTGTAACTGCTATTTAGCAGTTACTTGTGTAACTGTCAAGATTGACATTCTGTATTTGACCCATTGGGTTGACCGGGTCATATGGGGTAAATGGGTAAGATTGGGATTAGCCCAATATTCTCCCCCTTAATCACAATTGCTTTGTTGTAGATCTTTGACTCCGATTAGTTGTCTCATTGTTAGGAATCTGATCTTCGGTAGTGCTTTTGTGAGCATGTCAGCCTTCTGAAATTCTCCACTTATAAACTCGACTTGTAAATCTTCTCTTTCAACGCATTCTCGTATAAAGTGATATTTTATGTCAATGTGCTTACTCCTTCCGTGAAATACGAGATTCTTCATTAGTTTGATGGCAGACTTGTTGTCGACCATTATCGTAACCTTTTCTTCTTGGGTATGTGTAAGCTTGCTCAGTAATCTCTTTAACCATAATGCTTGTGTTGATGCTGCTGTTGCTGCAATGAATTTAGATTCACATGATGATAGAGCTACTGTGGCTTGTTTTTGTGTACTCCAGTTGATTGGTGATTCACCGTAGTAAAATATAATTCCAGTAGTGCCTTTGCCTTCTTGAGTGTTGACTCCGTAGCTACTGTCACTATAACCTTGTGTTTGGTTTCCTCTACTGTGTTTGTAGGTGATTCCATAGTCTTTTGTTCCTTTTACATAGCGTAGTACTTGCCTGATAGCTTGCATATGTTGTTCCTTTGGTTCTTGCATAAAACGACTAAGTAATCCAATGAAATAACTTAAGTCGGGTCTTGTATGTAGCAAATATCGTAAGCATCCAATTAAGCTTCTGTATTCAGTTGAGTTGACCGTTGTTTCTTCAGTATTCTTTGTTAGTTTCTGCATTCTCTGCGGTGTCTGCGCTCTCTGCGATTTCTGCACTCTCTGCTATTTTGCACTCTCTGCGGTTTCTGCACTCTCTGCGGTTTCTGCACTCTCTGTTGTTCTAGCACTCTCTGTTGTTTCAACACTCTCTGCTGTTTCAGCACTCTCTGCTGTTTCTGCAATCTCTGCCGTTTCTGCACTCACTGCGGTATGCTCATTGTATCATTTCTCTTCAGTTATAGTCGCCATAAGCAATGTTGGCTCTAAGTCTTCTTCAATAAAGTTGGATTGTTCTCTGACTTGAGTCTTGCGTTTATTTTGACATTCATAGGCATAATGTCCAAGTTTGTGACATCGGTAGCATGTGATTTGAGATTTTTCTGTTGTATCTTCTTCAAAAGACACTCGTTCTTCCCTTTTAGATTGATAATTGTTCTTGTCTTGTTCTCAGCCTCGAGACTGGTTAAATCTTCCCTGACCATATTCTCTAAAAGGTTTTCCTCTATTGTCATGCCGTGTGAACATCAATTTTTCTTGGTTGTCAATATGTCTTCCTTTTTTGAACTTAATCCTTTCTTCGTAGGTTTTAAGTCTTCCAATTGCTTCTTCCATAGTCATTCACTTAGGTCGGAATATTGTTCTATAGATGCGACTATTTGCAGATACCTATCGGGTACAACATTTAGTAGTTTCCGTACTAAGGTTTCATCTTCTATGGTGTGTCCTAGACTAGCGGCTGTGTTTATGAGAGTTGTAAGTTTTGTAGTGAAGGTGTCGATTGTCTCGTCTTCCTTCATGTATAACATCTCAAAGTCGGATTTGAGTGTTTGAAGTCTTGCTTGTTGGACTCCTTTTTCGCCAACATGTCTAGTTTTCAAAGCATTCCAAATGTATTTGGCGGTTTTGTGCTTTGTTATTTGAAGTAATTGTTCTTCGGGTAAGGCTTGGTAAAGAAATGCAATAGCGGTTTTCTCTTTTTTCTTATTGGGTTAAGTCGATTCAGTTGGCTCTATTGTTTCCCATAAGCTATTTGCTTCGAGAATAATTTGCATGCGAATTGCCCATAATGAGTAATTCGCGGGCTTTAGGATTGGGCATTGAAATTGGGGTGTACTATTTGAAGTATTAGTACTAGGTTCCTTATTACCACTTTTTTCGTCATATCTTAAAGATATTGACAATAAATCTCCAAGAAAATTTTAACACGATGTGTGTTGAAATTCCTTAATTTTAATGAGCTCTAATGTTTTATTTTCCTTAAAGGTGTATAAAAGTTTTATAGGACTACTTTTGAAAGACTGTCCTGGGGAGATTAAAAATTCTTAAATGAAATATCCTAAGGTTAATTACTCTTTAAAAGTTATTTCTAATATAATAAGCAGTGTAATCACTAGGTTATTATATCTAACTTTTTTGATGAAGTACTAAATTTGTAATTTAAAGTAACTTATCAAACAAAAATAATATATATCGAAAATGAAAAATATATACTATATAAAAAAATGAAAAGAGTGGCGTTGTAAATTTTGGAACCTGAATGGGTTGATGGTCTAACCCGATGCCTTAAATAAATAAAAATAATCCTTGTGTGTAGCCCTTTTGATAAATGATGCGCCTCTTTTAATATTTGTTTATCCCTTTTGTGAGATAAAATAAAAGCGCTCCTATTATTTATTTCTTATATCTCTAATTTTGAGATAAAGAAAAAAACGTCTCCTTTGGAGACTTTATACGTCTCTCTTCCTTTTATGGGAATGATCCATCCTTCTCTCCTGATGTTTGTGGTCAAACGCCTGTGATAAGGCTTGAATGGCCTTCCTATCTTCTCCGGTATGTGGTGTTCTTCGTGAGCACTTCTTCCCTTCAATCGAACTTTTTTAGGGTTTCGATGAATTGGGGGTTTTCAGTCCGTGAGTGATATGGATGATTGGAGAGTTTAATTAAGTCGATTGGTGGCTTAATTAATTATCTGGGCTTGATTCTTGATTCAGAACAGGTGTGTTTGTTCTAATTTGAATCTTTAATTCTGCCCTAATTGATGACTTCATTTTGGTTTTGTTTGAATCAATATGTAAACGATTTAATTCGTTTCTAATCCTATTAGGATTAATAATTCAGTTTCGATGGAAAAAAATGCGAATGATTTTTGTTGCCGGGTGTGAGTAATCACTTGTGTGATTGTTCCCTTGATGCGAAAAAAGTATAGAACACAAAAATGATATCTTTGATTTGTGTTCAAATTGTTTTGCAGAATTTTTTTTTTATATCGAGACTGTTTATGGTTCTTATTGATTCTGAAACTAAAACGAAAACCTGGTAAATGATGATTTTTGGTTAGTGTGACCAAACCGCTCTGATACCAATTGTTGGCCTCAACGATTATGGATCAATGATCTTACTAAGTCAATAATCAAAATATACCAAACTGATATTGAAACAAAGGTTCTGTAAATATGCTTTGTATTAAATCAATAATGTCATCATCTATTCTGTTACAGAAAATGCTATCTATATATACAAGATGAAAGGGTGTGTTGAAGAGGTGCGTCGGTTGGAGATAACTGCCATATGGCAGTTATGTTGTAACTACTATTTAGCAGTTACTTGTGTAACTGTCAAGATTGACTTTTTTTATTTGACCCATTGGGTTGACCGGTCATATGGGGTAAATGGGTAAGATTGGGATTAGCCTAATAGTTTATTCGATTCGGAAGGTATCTCGAACACCACTGATCATTGTCACATCCCATTTAAGTTTGAAACTCCCGAATCTGATACGATTTAATCTTCTCCAGAGAGCAAGAATCTTTTCAACCTGAAAAAATGACTGAATCCAAACCTCCACCCCCCTCTTCTTACTCACCTTTCTTGCCACGTAGACATGAGCACCCGACTCCTGAAAACAGTTCATATAGATTTACCTTGTTCCATACTGGTGGGAAGTTCGTAAATTAAAGTAAAAGTTCACCACGTTATTTCAAGGAACTATTAGTCGTTATTTGTATGTAGGCCCGATAGGCCAAGCCCATTGTCATTACTCTAGAACATTCTTGTGTATCATATATATATAGGTTTGATGTTTTAATAATAATCAAAGAATCAATACCTTCCAATATGGTATCGAGCCATTAAACATTAAATGATCATTCCCTTATTTCCTCTATAATATTTGGATCTCTCTTCCCCCTCCTATCCACTTTTCTATCGAACCTCCCTAAACCCTAAACAACCAAATTGAGAAAAATGGTGGTAGATGATAATTATTCTCCACCTTCTCTTCCATCAGCACCAAGAGGTAACACCAACACTCAATATAATAAAACCTAAAGTCTACCTCAAATATGTGATCATTTTAACAAAGGTACGTGCAAGTTTAGTGATTGTTGCAAGCATCCCAACAACCATCTTACACAACCCAGTAGCCTCACCAACAACCACATTACGCAGCCCAATACCCACAGCCCGCTCCCTCTACCAGTATACTCGGTCCCGCACCCGAGATGCACTTGTTTCAAGCTATTTCACTTCCTAGTGTTTTTAGCACTATGACTTTGCAGGACCCAACTTGGAACATGATACAAGTGCCTCTTCTCATTTAAATTTTAATGCAAGTAATTTAAGTACTCTTTTTAATAAACGTTTATACCCATATGTTCATGTTGGTGACGGTAATTCTATTCCTGTCACTAACACCAGCCATATCATTATTCTCACTATTCATCGCCCTCTTCACCTTCATAATGTACTTGTTACCCCTAATATCATCAAAAACAATATTTATGTTCGTTAGTTTACTAGGGATAATAATTGCACTATTGAATTTGACGCTTTTAGTTTTTCTGTGAAAGATTTCTTGACTCGCCACATCCTCCTTCGATGTGACAGTTCGGACGATCTCTATTACTTGATCATTTCTCTCACTATTTGTGGATTTATCCCCTACGTTATAAATCTGACATGTTCGGTAAATTTTACATTTTCGTAATCATGTTAAAAATCAATTTAAATGTGAAATCAAGAGTTTCCAATGTGATCATGGTGGTGAGTTCGATAATAACCGACTCCACACACTTTTTGCTAAACATGGTATCCAACTTAGATTATTTTTCCCAAAAACCTCAACAAAATGGCAAGGCGGAAAGGATGATGTAACACCCCCAAAATCACAATGTGACAGCGGAAGACTATTTGGGGTATTACTTAGAGGATCATAGTCACAAGTTATAGAAAACGACTCTAAAGAGACGTTTTTAAATAAGAAGTTGTTACCATTTCATGAAACTCAGTGTTTTGGAAACACAAAAGAAAATACCACATGTTTGAAATACATAAAAGATTGTTTAAACGTTTACGAAATGATAACTTTAATTAAAATATAACACCACTTCAAGCGTCCCATGACGTCCACTCCACGCCTTCATGATATTCTAATTAGTACATGAGATGAGCATGCTTAAAAAGATCAACAAAAATGTTGAGTGATATTCATAGGTTTAAATAATTAGTTGAACACAAGTAAAGATGATAATTGCTTCGAATACAATCACCATGGAAAACATAGATTATTATTATGCACTAAGCTCATGACACCAAACTAACTGCATACACCTAATTACTGGTGTAAGAAATAATATTGCCCTCAGAGATGGAATTGCCAATTCCATAGTTAACCAAATATAGTGCGCCCCGGTTATTTCCGATAACCGAGTCGGGGTCGTTAATTCCCATAGTACTATCCACAATATTCGCGTTCACTCGCAAGTGATTAATGGTTCATGATGTAAGGGACTTATGGCATGCAACTTAGGCTATAATAATAATGATCAGGCAAGCATACAGTTTAAGAAAAGACTTGTGTTCTAGTTTATAGCATGCATCTCCCTCGCGGGGTTTAAAATAAATAAGTAAAGGCGAGGCTATGAACTCACCTTAGCAAAGCATTATCCGAGTAGTAAGGAAGTCAAGTAAATGATGTATCGAGTACCGTCACGCGACCTATAATTTATATACCAATACTTTAATTAATAAGTTTGTATTTTTAACTTGCAATTATTTATATATACCAAAAGTTCAGGTTATTTATGTGTATCGCTTATTATTGAACATGATTAATTGTGGCTCATGGAAGTGCTTAGACATACAAAAGTATCAAAACGGTCGAGGCTTAGGTTCGTCGTAACCGGAAGAGGATGTACGAAAATGTCGTAAACAAATAGTAAGCGTAATGTAAAAATGTCGCTTAAAATATGAGTATATATATAGGAAAGTAGTAATTCTTATTATAGCGGTTAAGATAAATACATTTTGTTTATAAGTCTTTAATAGTCTTTTAGAAAAATGGGTATAACCCGTTTATATATCTTAAATATATTTGATGACGAAGTGTAGGAAATTATTATTGTTTTAAAACAAATCTCGTTTCGTATGAATTAAAAGTTAATTGTATCACATTATCCGTTTATATTACATGTTTATAAAAGGAGGTATCGTGAAGTAAATAGTGAAAATAATTATATCAAACCGGGTAGGCGGGCTAGTTGCGAACGGGACGTGAGAAAGATCGAAAAAGACAAGTGATCGTAATACATTTAAAATGACAATTTGTGTTATACTTAACATTATGAAATTTTATTAGTTTGTTTGTAAACTCTTATGCTAAAAGAAAAGTGAACTTGTGTACATATCTGATTTTGAGTATACAGTACATAGAAGCATAATACATGGGTCTCAGTCCAACAGGTCCTTGGCGTGGATTTAGGCCCAAGAACGAAATCATCTATGTTGTGGTTTCGTGACCCAGCTCAAGGTCAGGACCAAACGCACCCATGTGAAAAGAGAAGTACATGTTTTAAGAAAGATTGACATCGAAGCTGGAACGAACATCCTTCTTTTTGCGTCGTTGCTGAACCAGGAGGACAAACCAAGCGCACCCAAATGGGTGCTGAAAATCAGCAGTAAGGCACTCTGTTTGGTACAGCAAACGCACCCATTTTGCTGCACCAAACGCACCCTTTTGCTGTACCAAACGCACCCTTTTGCTGGCTGTGTTGCAGCAGCTAAACACCCCATTGGGTGGCTGCGTGGCAGCAGCTAAACACGCCTATTGGGTGGCTGAAAATAAGCGAGACAAACACCCCAAGGGGCTGAAGTTGCAGCAAACAAACATACCAAATCGAGGGCTGAAAAGTCAGATTCAAAACACAACTTTAACAAGGTTTTGTCACAACTAAACAAAACACGAATAAGCCATGGGGACAAGCAAGGAGTAAGCCGAATGTTTCAACGAATAACGAGGGGAAGCAAGTCGAGTGGGATCTCTAGCGAGCTAAAGAATTAAGTCGAAAAGGATAGCCAAAACAAGCACGATGTTTTCTTTTAGTTTCTTACCATACAACGATCTTAACGACAACACGGGCATATCAAGCACTTGACATAACTGATCATCCCATAAGTATATAACAAGTTTTAGGTCTCGCCAAAGTTTAGACCAAACACTAAGTCCTAATAATCGAAGCAAACCGAGAAGTTGTCGTGCACGTAAAATACTAACGCGCCTAAGTGGTTTTGACAAAATGAACGACGCACTCCTATTGTTGAGGTTTTCGACTCAAAACAAAAAAAAACCAATTGTGTCTCACGTTGGTCGCTGTGACCCGAGACCAACAAGCATACCCTTTAGTACAAACATGTTCAAACCAAGACGAAAAAGAAACATATAGGCAGAATCGATCCTAAGCACTTCTTCCAGCAAATAAGCCAATCGCTTTTTAAATAAGTATACCACACGAATCTTAATTCAAGATTAACCAAATCAATCCCATTCTAATTAATCAATCGACACAGGAAATGATTATAACCGATTCCTTTTATAAAAACCAACCACTACATCTTAACAATAATTACAAAGAAAAAAGAAAGGTACAATGAGATTTATGAAAACCTTATAGAAGATCACAAGCCGACCCCTCTTCCGATTTGTCCAACAAGTCCACACCAACGAGATTTATCAGGAGCTCAATAGATTTTTGTGATGAAGTTTTAAAGGGAAAAGTGTGGAGTTGCTGGAGCATCGAGGGTCCTTAAATAGGGTCGACCATGGAAGGTTTTCAAAGACACTTTTTGCTCTATGAAAATGGAGAAGACTATCTTAAGGAAAACTCTCTTTCTTCTATCAATCCTTATGCATTCTTGTGACTTATTGTGTTGGGAGGTGGGGTGGTCAAGAAAATGATGGGGCATTCTTCTTGTTTGACCTTGTGATGGTGCCAGTCGTTGCTTATTCGAAGAGGAGGTGATGAGGTTTTTGAGATGGAGAAAGTGGGTTGAAGCTTTGCCAGAAGAAGAAGGAGATGAGGGTGAAAGGGGCGCAAGTTTTCAAGGGAGCAGATAGTGATAAAAGATTATCACGTGGGCGTGTGTGTGGGTAGGTTAGGAGGTCTTTTTAATTTTTCATTAGTTTGTAGTTATTGTATTTAGATTTATTTGGTTGTTTTGAGTATTTGATGTATTTTGCGTCCCGCTGTTAAATTTGTAAACGAACAATCCCAAACAGGAAAAATATAATACTTATGTTTTTAAACACGTTTTAAATAAACTGTCATGATGATGTAATTTCTGATTTTATTAATTCATTTTTATTTTTCATGTTTTCTTTTATTGTACTGGTACGCGTGCGGACTCCTGAGACAAGAAAATTTCTTGTGAGACTGATTTGGCTATCAGTAAATATTGGGCACAATCAATAAGACTACTCGGATATGCCAATTACTTATGCAAGAAAAGTTGAAATGTACATGCTAAACGCTTAACTTAGATCAAATAATTTTTGATAAACATTCCAGTTCATAAATATAAAGGTTTAAAATAGTGAAATTTTTCAGGTGGCTACAGATGATATGCACAATAAATAACGTCATTCGTACCCTCCTTTTCAAGCACACCTACCAGCTACCTTTTGGGCCGAGGCTCTTCACATGGCCACATATCTCCTCAACCTTCTACCATCAACTGCCATAAACAATGAAATTATCTACACAATATATACTTTTTCACAAAGAACCCGATTACTTCCGATTACGCATATTCGGGTGCCTGTGTTACCCACACCTTCACTCCCCTCACAAAGTTGCACCACGAGCAACCTCATGCATCTTCTTGGGCTTTCACGCATATTACGATGGTTTTTTTTCCTCGATCTTGAAACAAACAAAATTATTCTCTCTAGATACGTCACCTTCGACGAAACCCAATTTCCCTACCGATCCATGACACCCAATGCCCCACCTACATATACCTTTTTAGACCCCGAACCTTCCCCTCTCCTTAACCACGGTCTCATCACTCCAACTCGTCCCCAAACACTAAACGAAACCCCCACTACTCTAACAATCGAAAATACTCCTCACCATCATACCTCACCACATACCGCGAGCCCTGTTCATCAAACCCAACAACCATCCATCAATGCAAACTCTTAACAACCCACTAATACCCAACCATCACCAATTACCGGAACCCAAACCACAGCCCATCAACACCCAAACCCACTCGAATCTACTAATCCTTCGAGCCAAGTTTATCACACCCAACAGCAGGCCAATTCCGCCACTTCACCACAACACATTAATAATCATACCATACCACTTAATGCAACTGATAAGGTTTTAAAATGTACCTTTTTGAGGGGTCGTTTAAGCCCTTATTTGATCACTTTTGTATCCGTTATTACTTAATATCGTTCCTTTTCACTTTTTAGGTCTCTTGAAGGCAAATTGCTGTAATGGCACTTATTTGGACGAAAAGGCACGGATATACGAAGAAAATGGCCAAAGTCAAGAATCGAGACACTCAAGCTGCTAAAATACAAGGTGACGGCGTCACTGCTTAACTGCGACGCCGTCGGAGCATTTTGTGACGACACAGAAACCAAATTTCTTATTTTCAAGTGACGGTGTCAAGCTTTAAAAGAGTAGGCAGTCGCAACTCAGACGGCCTAGATTTGATCCAGACGGCGTCAGAAGCTGAAGAGGACGGCGTTACAAGCACAAGGTGACGCCGTCGCAAGACTAACGTGGCCAAGAAGAAACCCTAATGACGGCGACCCGACGGCGTCACAAATCATAAGGTGACGCCGTCGCATATGTAATCTTATATATAGAATCCGAATTTTTCAGTATTTGTGTGTAGTCTTTTGGAGTAAAAACCTAAACCGAACCAAGGCTGTCTTGTACAGTATTTTAGGGTTCCAAACCCTAACTTACATCAAGATAAGTGTTTTACTTCATTAATTCAATTATGTCTTTGATTATTTGTGTGTATGCTTGCATGTTCTCCATGTCCGGCTAATTTACTTGTGTGTTTGCTTAGGGAATATGAAACTTAATTATTAAATATTGATTGGTTGTCTCTTATCTTAATTGATTAATGATCTAGTAATGCGATAGGTCATTCGTTGTGTAATTAATGCTTGATTAATCTTTGTGAACCTTAGGCTATAGCACTTAGAGCGGTTGTAGGCTAAACCATCCAAAGAGGCCTTAGAGTTAGAGTTTATAATCCCTAGTGGGTTTTGTAGATGAGACCCTTTGGTAAGTTCAAAGAGTTAGGGATAAACGCATACCCTACGATTTTAGACACACAACGCGATTAAGAATAAGGACATGACAATTCAACCATCAATAGGAGATAATTAAGGAGTAACAAAACCTAAGTGAACACATCTTTAAACTATCATACGAGCACACAATAATTAGACATTGACTACATACACCTTAGATTAGATAATTAGACAAGTAGAGTGATCGGTAGAAATACCAACCCCCAAATCCAAACCCCGAGATTCGTACCTTTCAATTTCCTAAAAAACATAAAAAGATAAAAAAATAATCTTCCTCAACCCCAACCTTAGCGTAGTAGCTTCTCACTAGCATTCCTATTCCCCTAGAGAACGATATCAATACCCGTGGCTTACCCTAATACTACACTACAATGATTAGGTTCACTGCCTAGGGTGTTATAAAACTTGCTCGAAGAAAAGGAAGTTCCTTTGACCCCGAACGACACGTGTAGCGTTATCAAGTTTTTGGCACCGCTGCCGGGGAATAGAATAGCTAGTTAGTAGTCAACCTCGTTTAGGTTTCTTTGCTTGATTCCTATCAAGTAAATTTTTCTCATTTTTAGCTTTCTCGTAGTCTATCCCCCTTCTTCGTAACCTTTGTTCGTAACCTCATCACTTTTCATCATGGAAGGTGATAACCAACCACCATTCATCAACCCACCACCAAATGACCCGCCAAGAGCCCGTACTCTTGGTGAATACTCGAGGCCAAGCCACCTAGGCTATCGGAACACCATTGAGCTTCCCGATCAAGCCCAAACTACGGCCCTACGATCCGACACCATCCGGTTGGTGCAAAACGAATGTGCATTCCATGGACTTCGTTCCGAAGATCCAAATCAGCATCTAAGGGATTTCCTCAAAATTGTCGATTCCATCGACCTTGATGCTACTACTCGGGAGACCACGCGTCTGCGTCTCTTCCAATTCTCTCTACGGGACCAAGCTAGTAATTGGCTTGAGCGACTTCTCGCCGGCTCCATCTCAAGTTGGGATGATCTCACCTCTCGCTTCCTTGATCAATTTTTCCCACCGGGGAGAACCACTAAGCTTAGGAATGACATCTTGATGTTCCAACAACGTCAAGGTGAATCTCTCTACGAAGCATGGACTCGATTCAAGGACTTACTTCATAAAGTCCCTCATCACGGCATTGATCTTTGGCTCCAAGTCCAAATCTTTTATGATCATGTCAACTTCCCCACAAAGCGATCCATTGACCAAGCGGCCGGTGGAAAACTTAGTGATCTCACCGCGGAAGAATCATGGGGTATAATAGAGGACCTTGCTCTCTATGACAACGAAAGTTGGAATGACCCCCGTGAGTTGCCCAAAACCGTTAAGGCAATCTCCTTGCCTCCCATTGACTCACAATCTTCCGACCGTAGGATGATCGAACTTGAAGATCAAGTTAAATTCCTAATGAGTTCCTACGAAAATCCTAAGTCTTCACATCAAGTGAATAAAATCACTCTTCCTTGTGAGTTATGTAGTGGTCCCCATGACACTCGTGATTGCACAGTACTTCCCGAACAAGCTTTTGTGTACTACGCCTCCGTGCGTACCGAAGGAGCGGGAGAGAAGTGGTATACTTTCAAGCCCGAACAAAACAACTTAGGAAACTCTTACAACTCCTCATGGAGAAATCACCCTAACCTTAAGTGGAACCAAAACTCAAGCACGCCCCAAAGCTCATCTAGTCCACCTAATAGGTTCAAATCTCTTAACACCGGGAACCCCACTAATCTTGAGGCAATTGTATCTAGATTCATGTCATCTCAAGAAACTCGATTGACTAAGCTTGAAGCCGATTTTAAGCGAAGATAAGGCGAGATGACAAACAAGCTTGATGCCCTCTTAAAAGCCTTTAATGAACGGGAAATTGGAGCACTCCCAAGTGATACTATAAAGAACCCAAAAGTGAATTCAATTTTGTCGACTTCATGCTCTTGTTCACCATGGGAGAGTGCACATCCATGCCCCTCAAACCCAACTGTTGATACAAAAGTTGGACGTTCCTGATTTGGAGCTCCGGTTCTCGTACCAATTGAGAATTGCTGCTTGAGACCTGCGCACTAAGAGACAAGAAACACCGTTAGGCTTACCGTGGGATTGTCTCCCACGATTATCCTCTGGCGTGAGAGTGAGTAATCGGTTTATGGTTTAAGGAGTTTTAGGGTTATGAGATCGTACCTTAAACGAGGGATATGATTCCCTTTATATACGCACGGAATCCTTGTTGGTTCCGTATTCCCCAACCTTCGGCGTATCCCGCCTAATTCGGTTGGGAATGATTATCTTCTTGTTTTAGAAGATATCGGATATCTATTCCGTAAATAGATATGGGCTTGGGCTTTCGTGAGCCCAAACATATATTAATATTGGCCCAGTTCGTACCAGGCCTGAAAGTATCGGGCTGTAGTCGGGTTTATGACCCGATACCAGACTATACGTCATCATGTCCCCCCAGTCTAGTATGCGCAGTGCGTAACTGCGGATGCTAGACTAATGACCGTAGTCCAAAAAACAAATAATGTACGAAACGTATCCAAGAAGCCATACACCTACCCGTAGGTGCAATGTATCGAGACATCTAAGTGAATAGGTAATGCCTCGTTAATCGGGGGAAAGTTACTGCCCCGTTGTCACATCAAGCCATCTCGACCACACAATGAAGACTAGTGGAATCCACATGTCGCCAATCGCGTGGAAGAGAAGAAGTATATAACTTGGCGATTCATTTTCACCGGATTCCTCACAGTAAAAACACCATCCGCCATTTCTAAAGCATTTCAAGAGTCGTTATCCCAAAAGTAACCAACCACAAAGGTAATCGCGCGTGCGATATAGCAAAAAAGTATATCATCATGGTTAAACAGTTGTCTGACTTTACCTCCGACCTTAATTTGATCGATCTGATGGAATTTTCCTCAGATTACTTTATACCCCGGGACGTGCATCCAGCGGTTCCGGATGCGCGAGCCACGATTGCGGATTTCCCCGAAGGGAAAGTGGGTGTATAAACACGGTTATTCGAATTTGCGAATCAACGTGTGCCCCTATCCGCTTTCTGTGCGATGTGTTAAACTATTATACGTTACACATATCGCAGCTGCATTGTATTGGCGCGGCGAAAATTACCAATTTCGAGGTAAATTGCCGTCTGTTGGGGATTAACCCTACCATCCACTTATTCCGCGCCTTTTATCACACCACATGGGCGCATGGGTGGGTTTCCTTTTCAAAACGCGCTGGTAGATTACAGTGCTATACAGATAAGTTAGATGCACTTAGGAATTGGAGGGAAAACTTCTTCTGGGTAGATGATACATGTTTTCCCTGGAATTATGATTTTTATACCAAGGGAACGCTACAGAGGGATGAGTACCCAGTGCCTGGGTCTTATAACATCGAGGATGCGGAACTGATAAATGCAAACCGCATCCCCATCAGTGCATATCCTGAGGGATTTTTGGTGCACATGGGAATCAGCCGTAATTATTATGGCCCTGAAGATGAGATCCCTATATTCTTAGACGCGAATGGCCAGGGTGGGTACTTATTCCTCCGTACTTCAGTGTGTAAATATTGTAAGAACAATCTTCCGTACATGTTGCGCATAATATAACCTGTTTGTATATGTGTTTTTGTCTTGCGCAGAGATGGATCTGTTTACAGTCGTACAGCTAGCGAAGCCCACAGCCGTGAGGACAGGGGTACGACCGTTGAGGGATGACGAGGATCCAATATTAGCTACAACTGCAGGGCGTGTTATGGAACTGACCGCAGGGGATACAGGGACCAGTTCCTCCGTTGCGGTGGAGGCAACGCCTCTGCAAAGCCGTCCCAATCCTGAGGTGACTCCGCTGGTGGCGCAGTCATCGCTCGTAGCTGTATCTCATCCTGAAGAGGAAGAAGAAGAAGAAGAAGCTGCGCTTAGTCGCAAAAGGACCCGAAGAGATCATGGTGCGGGCCCTTCAAGGAAGAAGCGTCCCGTGATTCAAACTGTGGAGTTGTCCTCCACTGATGAAGCGTCGTCGCACCCATCTGCCGATGACGCGGAGCCAAAGTAAGTAAAACCATACATGTATAACCTTCTGTTAGTTGGTGAATGTGCTATTTGTGATTCTAACATTGCGCTGGTGATCATTCGCAGGATGGAGGAGGTCATAGAATCACCTCCCAAGGCGAGTCCAACACAGTCAGCGCATTCTGAGCCGCCGAGCCAGGATAATGAAAACCAAGCTGATGCAGATGTACCCCTGGTTCAATTAGTTGAAGAATTGGTTCAAGTCTCCGCTCATCAGGCTTCGTTAATTGTGAAGCTGAAAGATCAAGTATCTGGTGGGGAGGACCAAAGCTCAAAGAAGGATCAGACAATAGCTCTGTTGGAGGCGCAGCTGGCAAGCACCCAAGCGCAACTGGATAGCGCTCGTGCAGAGGCTAGTGAGCTCAGCGCACATGCGCAAAAACAGGCCGAGGACAAGATGGCACTAATGTGTCAAATAAGTCAGGATCGCGCTGAGGCTGCCAGGTACAAGTCTATGTGCCGCTGGGCTCTCAAACATCTAGAGCAGGGCAAGGAAAGTTTGTTTGCACAGTTGGGGGAGCTTGGGGCTACTGTGAGCTGGTCATTGGAGGTGCAGGAGGCTAAGCTGCGCAAGATGAGCATTGAGTACGACGAGGAGTTATATCCTCAGCTCATGTCTACCATAGCGGAACGCAGGTGGCTCATAGGCCACGGTCTTCGCCTAGCTGCCCTTAGCACCCTGGAGTCGCCAGAGGTGGTGACTGCCTTTGGAGAGGTTGTGCAGTGCGCTTTAGAGCGTGGTAAATCAGAGGCAGTTGAAAAACTACATGAGGCAGAACTGTTGACAGCGCCTATTGATAAGGTACCGGGTTATGATGCGGAATCATATGATCATTTGGTTGCTGCCATGCAGAGAATGAAAGACTTAGAGCTCCCAATGATTTCGGAGCTTGAGCGCGACCAAGATTATCCGATAAGTGTTATTATGGCAGGGTTGACATTGGCACGTCATCGTGCTGAGGAGGCCGCCACACAGCCGGACTATTTTTTGAGACCCCATGAGTCGCAGCTTCAGGTCCCTGTGTTTGCGCGACCTAGGGATAGTCAAAATCCCTTTGCTTTAGAAAAAGAGGTATCTTTGCAGGAAGTCTTGGAAGCGCATGCGACCCGTCTTGCTAAGAAAAAAGGTATTGCGGGTAAAGCTATCTTGTGTGGGGTTGGTGCAGCCCACTTGCCAAGATCTGATGGAGTGCCAGTCAGTGTGGCCACCGTGTCGCATCAGGATGCAGATGTATTTAAGAGTATTAGCGAAGTTAAAGATGCAACAAGTCATGTTGGCACTTCGTCGCTTAGGCGTTGTAATAGCGTGTAGCTATCTTTTGTAATAACTCGTAGTTATAAATAAAGGTCTTTTTGTCGCTGTGGATATAAAAAATGTAATGTAAGCCTACTTTTTTTGTCTTTGTATGTATGAAGAAACAAGCGTGTAAGCCACTGCAAATGTAGGAAATTCATAGTCGTGTATGAAAATTATAGTATACTTGGAAAATAATTCTAAGTATTTAAGCATAATCGTGTATGTTATGATTCACAGCGTACTGTAAATATCGCAATAAGGAAGCAAGTATCTTGGTTCCTAAGTTGTTAAACGTGCACATAATTATTTTTGCAGCGCCAAAGATCGATTGAGGCGCTGTGTAAAATTCAACAATAGAGGTATATGACATACAGAATTGTTAAAAAATAAAGAACGGGTGCTACCGCACGTACGTGGTGTTTATTTGGGTGCTACCATTGTCCTATTCAACTGGATGATTGACTGAACAACTCATTCTCCCAACGTTTGGGTAGTTATTACCTAGTGCGTAGGAACAATTTGTGGAACAAGAGTTCTGCAACCTTATTCTATACACGCGTAGGGTGCTGCCAACGCGTAGTTACGTATGCACGTGCAAATTGTTGAATCCTTGGTTCTATGAACGAAGGAATAACGCTATAAATGTCATGCGACACTTAGTATTGTATGTGCTAATACGAATTTATGAATCTTAATAAAAGGTTCATATGATATTAAAAGTATGTGCTGATACTTAAAGGATGTAAACGTCACCGAATGTGCGAACAAAGAAGTATGTATGTTTCTGTTTTTTTCATCCGAATGTAATGTAAAAAATATAGGTGTCGCTGTTTTTCTGGAAATAAATATTGATGCTCAATAATGTTTTCTATCGATGTGCGATAATGTTGCGGATTCGCTGCTTCACGGTTGTACTGAACAACGTAGAAATTGAAGCGATTATGAGAATTTATGTAGACGTAGGACTACGCTGTGCCACCGGTGTGACTGACCGTGAGGTAGTCTAGAACCGTTCACCCGACGTGGTTGGGGTGTGTTCTATCGAAATGGGCGTTATGGAAAAAAGAATCGTTCTGCCCAGCGTACGCGAAGGTTCTGAAGGACGTTTCTATGGAGAAAAAGATTTCGTTTCCCTAAAACTGA